>JAKOGI010000087.1:917500-1314248 GCA_029747015.1 Carnegiea gigantea | reverse complement strand
GAGCCGGGATGGCACATGGGCTCAAGCTTTCACGGATTAACCCCTTGGATAGGAGCTCATCCACTTATCTTTGAACCTCTTGTGTCTCTTGGGGGTTCATGCGGTAGGCCGGCTTGTTTGGGAGTGTGGCACCAGGGATAAGATCAATTTTGTGTTGGATTGACCTTTTAGGGGGTAGGCCATGGGGTATTTCTTATGGAAAGACATGGGAAAAGGCTTGTATGAGGGGTGGAAGTAAAGGATGGGACGATTCCTTTACCTTGGCCGGTTCTTGGCCTAGGAGAATCCACTTTTTGAAATCTTCAAATTCATGGAGTTGGGAGTGGAGTAAGGTGGTGAGAAAGACATCCAATTTGGGATTGTCTTGGGGGTTCTTTTATGGGCTAGGTTTGAGGGGAGTGAGGGTGATTTTCTTTTGGTCTTTGGTGAAGGTGTAAGTGTTCAAGCGGCCATCATGCATAACTCTCCTATCAAATAGCCATGGCCGGCCCAAGAGGACATGACGAGCGTCCATGGGCACAATATCACACCAAATTTCATCTTTGTAGGTTCTACCAATGGAAAAGGAAAGTAAACACCGAGTGGTGATTTGCAAACCCTTACCTTGGTTGAGCCATTGGATTGTGTAAGGGCTTGGATGAGGTGTGACCGGAATCTTGAGCTTGTCCACCATGGTTTTGGAGGCCACATTAGCACAACTTCCCCCATCAATAATGAGAGAACACACCTTTCCACTCACGGTGCATCGAGTGTGGAAAATGCTTTCCCTTTGCTCCATTTCTTCAAGAGAAGCGAGCCCACTCAAAGCCCTCCTAATCACCAAGAGCTCTCCTTCATCCGGACCCTCTTCAACCTCCTCTATGATTTCGTTCAAGTACACCCCTTTCTCTTCTCCCCCCTTCTCTTCCTCACCTTCTAGCTCCTCTAGGGAAGCTTGATATTCAGCTAGAGAAACCATCCTCTTGTTTGGACACTCGGAAGCATAGTGTCCAAGGCCTTGGCAACGAAAACACCGAACCTTGCTAGATGGTTTCGGGGGTGGTTGTTTGGAGGGAGTTTGTGGAGTGGTGTTTTGTGGTGTTTTCGGGTTTGGAGGTGGGAAGGATTTTTGAGGAGTGTATGGAGGCTTTTGGAAGCCATAAGGCCGCGGGGTAGGCTTGGGGATGGGATTCTTGCCTTTGAGCTTCTTTTGCATTTCAACTTTTTGGGCTAAAGCACTTAGCTCGTCAAGAGAGGTGTAAGGATGTAACTCAACAACATGAGCAATTTGCTCATCAAGGCCACTCAAATAACGCATCAAGGTTTGGGAGTCATCCTCCTTCAAATCACATTTCAAGAGGAGTTGTTCAAAGTCCCTAGTGTACTCTTCTACACTTTTGGAACCTTGTTTGAGGTGGTGGAGTTTAAGGAAATTGTCTTGGAGGTAATGAGGGGGTAAGAACTTGGCCTTTAGTTTGGACTTCATTTGCTCCCAAGTCTTAACCTTACTTTTCCCCTTCCTTACTCTCTTGGACACAACATTAGACCACCAAATAGCGGCATATTTACGAAGTTTCAAAGCCACTAATTTTACCTTCTTGCCTTCCGGGATGTCTTTGTATTCGAAGACCCGTTCCACGGTTTGCAACCAGTCAAGAAAGATATCCGGATCAAGTTGGCCTTCAAACTCCGGGATGTCAACTTTGAAATCACCATAGCTCCGTTCACTATGCCTTTGGTGTCGACGAGGCCGTCTACCTTGCTCTTCCTCACTAGAATCACCAAAAGGGTTGCTTCCCTCGGAATCCTCCGAGTCCCTATGCTTGCTTGAGCTTGTAGGACTCCACTGGTTCCGCCTCTTCTCCTCCATGAGTTGACCAAGTTGCCGTTGAAGGTATTTGAGTTGAGCCTCAAGTTCGGCTTTCTCCTTAAGAGCTTGCTCAGCAACTTGAGAAGGGGTCAGGCTAGCGGACATGGTGGCTTTGTGGTGATAAGTTGGTGTTTTGGGACGAACAGGGGTAGGCACGGTCGTGCTCTGTGGCACGGTGTGACCGTGCTGAGGTGCTGGAATGGGGGTGCTGCAGGAAAAGGTAGGCACGGTCGTGCCGGGGTGGCACGGTGTGACCGTGCTGCTTCTCTAGTTAGGCACGGCTGGAAATTTTGAGGGTGAGTGTTTGGGACGTTTTTGTGAGTTTGGTGTTTGGGGAGGTTTTGGGCAAGGGAAGCTTTGGCCAAGAAAGTAGCCTAAGCTCTGATACCAAGTTGATGGAGGTTTGCAAGGGCAAGAACAAACTCACAAGCTTGCTTCAATGTAGGACATGAAGTGATGGAGAAGAAAAGAGAGAGTGAAGATGAGAAATCAAGAGTTTGGATAGTCAAGTGATGCATATTTCCGTATGCATCATTTTTATTCAAGTCCAATCTTAAAGAAGAAAAGGGTCAAAGAAGATCATGCTTGGAAGTGTGCTTATTTGGTCTTCTTAAGTGAGTTCAAAGACTCACGACACTATGGAGAGGTCAAAAAGAGGTTAAGCTTTGCTAGAAATTTGGTGCCGAATTCATCCCTGCGGAACCCGATTTTTGTGACCATTTTTGGACAAGCTCAAGTGGACCCACAACTTGAGGGCCCATGTGCTGTTGAAGCTTAAGATTTCATCTTTAAATAAGCCAATTTTATTAATTTGACATCATTTTGATTGGGCCAAAAATATCCACTCAAAGATACGTTGTGCTGATCCAGTCAGGCTGAGACTAGTGCATTGTTTTGGGCCATAACTTCAAACCTGTTATCCAAACTGGAGCAAAGAGCCCATTCTGGAAAATAGACTTCAGGGCTTTCTAACAAGCCCAAGAACGCGTGATTTGGCCGAGTATTCTGGAAGTTATGCTCTGTTGAAGTTGAGGCAGTTGCAAGGATTAATGCTGGGAATATGAAGAGTCTTAGGTTACATATAGTTGTGTGGCTGATATTGTGCACGTTTTAGATGCTTCTAGATTGATGTAATCAGCTGCAAAAATCCTAGAATATTCCTTGTAACCTCCCCCACCCCCTTTTATGATGTGTCTTTCATTTTTCTTAGACTTTTCATTAGCTAGTTTTAATTGTTAGGAGTTATTTGAGTCTTTGATTGTCTTTTGCTGAGTCTATAAAAGGGGAGGGGCATGTGAAGCTAATCATTCAGCATTGTAAGAGATTTTCCAAAGTAATACAAGCACCTTTGAGAGGGATTCTCATTTGTGTCTCAAAATTCCTAGTTCTATATCTTGAATTTGGCTCATTCAAGTGGTGTTCTAGGTTCTCTTCTTTTTCCAATTGGAGTGATTCCTTGGTTAAGACAAGAGAATTAGCCCAAGACCAAGTCATTGAGTGGCTACTGTGAAGGATATCTAATTACAAGGTGCTTGTTTATCTTTGTTCTTGTGTGTTATTCTGCAAACCATCTCAAACTATCTTCCACCATTATCACTTACTTTGGTTGATCTTGTTTAGTTTGAGTTGAAGTTGATGGGTTCACTTACCCACCCACATCTACATCATCAAGTGACTTTCAAGGATTAATCCTAGGAGCCACCCTTGGAGAACACTTGGGCAATCTCTTTGTATCAACTAGTTACAGAATTTAATCACCTTCTAGTTGAGAGAAAGAGACCCACTTGAGTTGCCAAGCTCAAGATATAACACTAGGAATTTTAGGGAGAGAGTTTTACGAACTCACAAGCTCATGCATTCAAAGTTGATTACAAAATGAGGGCCAATCTGGTTTTATGCTTGAATGGTCGAGTTTCCCACCCTTCCCAAGCAGCAAAATCAAAACTAAGTACATTTGGGGAAGAGTTACACATCTAATCAACCATTGCTAGCTAAACACCTCACTACCTAGCTTAATCTACCTCATTAGGGATTATGATGCATCCCAAATGAGGTGTCAAGCTTACAAGAGTCCTAGAATACAGGAAGGGTGAGTCATTCAGCAAGTGGGCAAGCAAAACCCAAGGGAAATCAGCTCCTTGTATCGGCTAGTGTAGGACCAGGTAAAGGGGTGTTTTTCTTGTCCTTTTGGTTGGATAAAAGCAACACAAGGGGGTGCTTTGAATGGGATTTGAACCCATGACTTGATAAATATTTATGTCCCCTTTCATGCTACAAAATTTCAGAAAGAATGGAGTTGAGTTGGTGGTCCAAACTTCTTCTTGTTTCGGACAGTGCTGGATTGCTGCCTAGCTTGCACGGTTGGAAATAACTTGCCGTTTGACTGACCAAATGACCTCCAAATCCCTTGCAACTTGTTTTATTGGATTCCTAACATCTTAAACTTAAAGAGAGGGGTCAAGGCAGTCAATTATCCCCACTTCTTCAAGGCCCAAAAGATTCACAAAACCGGGCCAATTTCCGGTTGAATCTGCCCAGGTTCTGTCCGTGTGCTCCAAGGTGTTTCTGACCAATGCATGAATGTTCTTGACTTCCTTGGGGCTTGAATGGATGTGTGGGTTTGCTGGTTGAGTGCTTGAAGCTTGGGCTTGATGGTCCCCATCACATATGATGGTGTCTCTTGCATCCTTGAACGTGATTGGAAGTGATTAAGCAACCAAGAAGTTGAGCAAACCCTTAGAGGAAGGAAATTACACCTAGCACTAAACCCGGTTCTAGAACCTATTTTTCGGCCAGGTTTTGTGTGTTCCTTTAAACTAATCAAAACTGAGCATGATTTCATTTCTAGGCCATGGGAGGAAACCTTAGGGTGTGTAGAAACCCCCCATGTAAAGAAATCAGGGTTAAGATGTGTTTAAATGGGAGAATTCCACCTAAACATTTTACCGTGTAGATTTGGACCAAAACTGATAGGTTTAATAAAATGGCCTGATTTCCTCACTTCGGCTGAGCATGACTGGTTTTGCTTGCTTGGACCTGAAAGCTAACGTCTAGGGGAACCCAAAAATGCAAAAATCCAGGACTTGAACCGCAATGAAGCTTAAGAAATCACATACCCAAAACCATGTACATTCTAGTTCAACTGGGCAGTCTGGATAGTTTGGGTTTATTGGCTAAATTGCATGGGTAAATGAAGTCCAAATGAGTTGAAACTTATTTTTCTAGAAAGCTAACTTCTTGAACTTTCCTAATTAGGAGCTCACGGGTGCTATACTTAGGAATGCACAACCGTACTCCCTTGAACAATTAGCCCTCTTGGACTAAGAAATCCCCCTTGGGGTGCTTCAAGCACACAGCATACAAGTCCCCAAGGTCTTCATCTTTAGCATACAAACTCTTATGATGCTCAAAACCAAGAATAAGAGCATCCAGTTGAAACAAAAGGAGATGTCTCCTTGATAATGCATCTAAACCTTGATTTAATCTTCCTAATTTGTGCTTAATGGTGAAGTGGAATGACTGAAGGAACTCAACCCATTTAGCATGGCGTGAGTTAAGCTTGTGCTGACCTTGAATGTACTTCAAAGCCTCATGATTAGAATGCAATATAAACTCACTAGCCACAAATAATGGCTCCAATGCTCTGAACACCGTACTATTGCATAGAATTTCTTGTCATAAGTAGAGTATTTTCTTCTTGAGTCACATAATTTCTCACTAAAGAAGGCTAATGGTTTACCTTCTTGGGCAAGAACACCACCAATTCCCACCCCAGATGCATCACATTCAACTTTAAAGACCTTCTCAAAACACCACAAGGCTATAACCGGTGCTTGAGTTAGTCTCTTCTTCACTTCTTCAAAGGCAGATTGTGCTTTGGGGGTCCATTTAAAGGATGTACCCTTAAGCACTTCCGTCGTAGGGGGCCATTATGGTGCTGAAGTTTCGAATAAACCTCCTGTAAAAGGAAGCTAACCCATGAAAGTTTTGAACATCATGTAGGCTTTGTGGTTATGGCCATGACCATATTGCTTCTATCTTGCCTTCATCTGCCCTTATGCCTTCTCCAGAAATAATGTAACCGAGGAATGTAACTTCTTGGGTAAAGAAAGTACATTTCTTAAGATTACGATACAACTTCTCACATTCTAGGACATGCATGATTTGATTTAGATGATCTGGATTGATGTATTCTAGCTTCACTAATGCAAGGGTTTGCAAAAGGGAATCAAGAATGCATTTGGGTAGAAATGAGAAAAGTAGAATCAAAGTAACCAAGAACTAAGATAGAACATAAGTGGACTAGCAAGGGTGATAGGAAGACCCACCTTGGTTTGCACACTTGCGCAATCTTCTTTCTTCAACTAAGAATTTAATCACCTTCTTAGTTAAATGAAGAAGACCTAGAGACCTACTTGAGATTGGCACACTCAAGATACAACACTAGGATTTTGAGAGAGAATAAAGAGAGTTTTCACAACTCAAGTTTAAATTCACTCAATTGTGTTTCTTTACAACCTAAGGCCTCCCTTATATAATGGGAGCCTTTAAACAAGCTGCAAAAGAGGGAAAAAGTGAGCCATACACGTCTATAAAGCAAGAGGGAACCAAAAAGTAAGCTGAAAAGTGCTTTATGCTTTTGTCAGCAACTTTTCAGTTTATAATAGTCAACTTCAAATAGCTATATCTCCTAGGTTTCTCAGTCAAATTGGGTGAAAAAACCGTTGCTAGAAAGCTTTGGAAGTCAGCTTTCATTTGGGTTAAGTTGGCAGAAATTTGGAGCAACTGTTTGGGAGATATAGGAAAAAAGGTGAAGCATATGTAGGCTAGGATAGTTTCTGCAGCATCTGGAAAATGGCTCCAATTGACTTATTATCTAATTATCTGGCCTAGAAATCTTTATATGTCCTTAAAGCTGACATATTATGGGTTCCAAAAAGTAGATTTGCAAGCTCTTAAGTCCACATTAAGCTTGGGTAATCAAGTTCGCAAAACCGAGCTAAATTCTGACCGAACTGTGCAGCATGTGTAACACATGGCTGGTGACTTCTTGGACCATGGCATGAACCTTCTTGACCTCTTTGGTGCTTGATGAGTCCCATAGGCCTGTGGGTTGGTCTTCAATTGGTTCCAAAGGATAGTCCCCCTCATGCTCCCTGGATTGGTTGCAGTTTGACCTCAAACTCGAAAATTGATCATCTTCATCATAATATGGACTAAGGTCAGCCATACTGAAGGTGATCAAGACTCCATACTCTTCTGAGAGGTTGATCTTGTAAGCATTAGGACCAATCTTCTCAATGACCTCTAATGGACCGTCTGACCTTGGCATGAGCTTGGATTTGCGCTTGCTAAGGAATCTCTCTTTCCTCAAATGAATCCAAACCAAGTCTCCTGATTGAAATTGAGAATCTTTCCTATGCTTGTTGGCATATTGCTTAGCTTGCTCAGTGGATTTCTCAATCCTTTCCCTCACCTTGGTGTGTAACTCTTGAATTTCTTTGGCTCTCTTCTCAGCTTCCCAACTAAACTTGGTTAGATTTAGGATTGGAACCAAGTCTAAGGGGCTTCTTGGATTGTAACCATACACCACTTGGAAAGGTGAAAGAGAAGTAGTCTTGCTAGGAGCTCGGTTGAAGGTAAATTTCGCATGAGGAAGTAACTCATCCCACCCCTTAATGCTCTTCTTGACTAGAACTCTAAGTTAAAGTGCCCAAAGTCCTATTAGTCACTTTGGTTTGACCATCGGTTTGGGGTTGGCAAGTTGTACTAAGCTCGAGGTGGATGCCAAACTTTCTCCTTAAGGTAAGCCACAAGTGGCTTAGGAACTTGGCGTCCCTATCCAACACCATGCTTCTTGGAATTCCATGGAGATGAACTATCTCCTTGAAGTAGAGGTTGGCAATGAAGGAAGCATCATTGGTGGTATGGCATGCCATGAAATGTGCCATTTTTGAGAATCGATCCACCACTACTATGATTGAATCTTTGTGCCTTTGGGTTCTTGGCAAACCTGTGATGAAGTCTAAGCTCACATGCTCCCAAGGGCCTTGAGGAACGGGGAGAGGAGTGTATAGACCTTGTGATGGAACCCCACCTAGTAACGACCTTGACCATGAAATAACTAGTCCAAGTCGTCCAAAAACAAGGTCCCAAACCAAGAAGATGGCTCACCTTTGGCAAGGAATCGAAAACAGCACAAACGGGTTAACTGGTCAGCTTAAGCCCGGTTTTGTGCATCTGATTTCCTAAGCCATATGATGGCTTAAGGCCAATATTTTTGCATTTTTGGAATCCTCAGGATGTTAGCTTTCAAGTCCAGGCATTGGTTTCAAATCATGCCACAAAGAGGATGGAGTATCAATGACATTTTCCTAACCGGTCAGAATCGGTCCAGTTCTGCGCGGTTAAAAGTTTAGGTGTGATTACCCTACTTAAACTTAGTTTAACCCTAATTTCTTGATTGGGGGGGTTTTTACACACCTTGAACTTTCCCCTCCACGAGTAAAACCCAGATCATATCCCTTTTTGCTTGGGTTAAACTTAGTCTGAAAACCGGGTGAAACAAACTGGCCCTAACCCGGTTGACGTCACAGCAGCACTTTACCTTCTCTAGAGGTTTTCCTTCTCTTCAGCTGAATGGGCACTCTCTTCTATGTTGGCACACGTCCAAGGCAACCTAGGGAAGGTCACAACCAATGAAAAAAAGGCTGCAAGAAGAATTGTCTCTTGATTCTCATTGGAAGACAAGGAAGGTGCTATCTTGCTTCCTATTGGCCAGCCGCAAAGGGGAGGTCACTTTTCGGCTGGGCACATGCCTTCCTTGCTGCATTTGAAGCTGAATGAGATTAAGGACAAGTTAATAATGTAGTAATCTTCATTTTTCTTGCTTTCCTTGATGCTTTAAGTGTATTTTGATTAGCATTAAGTATGTTTGTAACCGATTAACTCTAACCGTGGGAATTAGAGTTAATTAACACCTTTCCTCCCTAGGAGGGTAAGGTGAGCTGTCTTCTAACTTGCTTGCTGAGTAGGAAAGGTTGTAAAGCAAGCAACAAAAGGGAAGGCACGGCCATAATGAAGGGCACTTCAGATTTTGTTCAATGAAAACCGTAGAGAGCTTTTAAAGCTTCCTCACCAAATCCTTGCTTGCTTATCTTAGTTTAGGCCAAACTAAGTGGTGTTCAAGTGAGTCTTAACCTTGATTAAGTGGTGATTCTGTATCTTAATCAAGATTAAGGGCCCTAGACTCAAAGGTTGGTGGTGATTACTGTATCCAATCCAAGAGTTTAGCTTATTTCTCTCCTTTGCTTCCTACCGGGTCATTAGCAAGATTGTTTGCTTAATTTTCCAAGGTATTCATCTCCCCCTATCGTGTTCTTCATTCCTCTTCCTTATTCCACTCTTTCTACTACCAGTCACCCCCATTTCCTTCAAGTCTACCTCACCAAAAAGCCAGAAAATCAGTTAGAATTGAAGAGCACTCAAACCGGGCAAAACTAGCCTATCCAAGTTATTTCAGGCAGTGATTCAGCACGGTGTACCCGTGCCCACTAGCACGTTCGTGCCACTTTAGCTCGTGAACTACATTGAGTTTTGAGTCTTCTTTGGTGTAAGGTTAGTGAGTGTGTTCATTCCCATTGACCTTTACATCACCTTGGGACCGTGAGTGACTCTTGGCTTGTTGACAAGTAGAACACCTTCTCACATAATGCTCTACATCCTTGGACATGCTTGGCCAGTAGCAATGTTCCTTGAGCATGGAACAAGTCTTCTCAATGCCAAAGTATCCCGCCAAAGCCCCACCACAGAGCTCTTGAATCAAAAGCTCTCTAAATCCACACTTGGGTATGCAAAGTCGAGTTCCTTTGAAAAGAAACCCATTACCCGAGTGAAACAAACCATGAGCATGATCGGTGCACTTTTCATATGTCTCCTTGAAATCCTCATCTTGGGCATACAACCCCTTAATAATCTCAAAACCAAGGACTTTAGATTCCAAGGTAGAGAGTAAGAGGTACCTTCTTGATAAAGCATACGACCTTTGTTGAGTTGGCCTGACATATGGTGGATCACAAGATGAAAGGCTTGTAAGTACTCTACCCACTTGGCATACCTTGGGTTAAGCTTGTATTGCCCTTGTATGAACTTAAGAGTTTCATGATCCGAATGGAGGATGAATTCTCCTCCCACCAAGTAATGCCTCCAATGCTCCAAAGCTCTCACAATCGCATAGAACTCCTTGTCATAAGTGGAGTACTTCCTCGTTGCATCATTAAGCTTTTCACTAAAGAAAACCACGGGCCTCTTCTCTTAAGATAGGACCGCCCCTATCCCTACACGGGAAGCATCGCACTCCACTTCAACCACCTTGGAGAGGCTTGGAAGGGCAAGCACGGGTGCACTAGTGAGCTTGTACTCGATTTCTTCAAAGGCCTTTTGAGCTTGCTTGGTCCATTCAAACCTTTTGGCCTTAAGCACCTCGGTCATGGGAGTAACAATGGTGCTAAAATCTCTCACAAACATCTTATAGAAAGAGGCTAAACTATGAAAACTTCGAACTTGTTAGATGGAGGTAGGAATGGGCCACTCATGGATGGCCTTGACTTTGCTTTCATCCACATGAATCCCTTGGGCGAAAATAACATAGCCCCAGAATACGACTTGAGAAGTAAAAAAGTGACACTTCTCCAAGTTCCCATGGAGCTCTTCTTGAGCTAAGACACTCAAGACTTGATGTAGATGGTTGGCATGCCCTTCTTCGCTCTTACTATACACCAATATGTCATCAAAGTAGACAACAACGAACTTGCCAAGAAGGGGCTTTAGAACTTGGTTCATAAGCCTCATGAAGGTGGTTGGTGCATTTGTCAACCCGAATGGCATTACAAGCCACTCATAGAGACCTCCTTCAGTCTTAAAGGCCATCTTCCATTCATCTCATTCATAAATCTGAATTTGATAGTAGCTACTTCTAAGATCAATCTTAGAAAAGATGGTGGCTCCATGAAGCTCATCTAGAAGATCCTCCAACCGTAGGATAGGAAAGCGATATTTGATGGTGATTTTGTTAATTGCTCTACTATCCACACACATTCTCATGCTCCCATCCTTCTTAGGAACAAGCCATGCGGGCACGGCACATGGACTTAGGCTTTCACGGGCCCTTGGCTAGTAGATCATCTACTTGCCTTTGCACCTCTTATGTTTCTTGAGGGCTCATGCGATAGGCCGGTTTGTTTGGGAGGGTGGCATCGGGAATGAGATCAATTTTGTGTTGTATGGATCTTTTGGGAGGGAGGCCATGGGAAACCTCACTTGGGAAGACATGTTCAAAGGCTTTTAGGAGAGGGGTAAGCAAAGGATGGGAAGAATCCTTAGCTTCAGTAGGTTCATGGCCAAGTAAAATCCAATCCTTGAAATCATCATATTCATGGAGTTGGGAATGGAGAAGGGTGGTGAGGAAGACATCCATACTGGGAGTGTCTGGAGGCTTTCTTTGTGAGGTGGGTTTGAGAGGGGTGAGGGTGATTTTCTTGTGGTTTTTGGTAAATGCATAAGTGTTCAACCGACCATCATGCATCACACTTCTATCAAACAACCATGGACGTCCCACGAGGACATGACAAGCATCCATGGGTACAATATCACACCAAATCTCATCTTTATAATTCTTGCCAATTGAAAAGCTAAGCAAGCAACGAGAAGAGATTCACAAGCCTTTACCTTGATTGAGCCATTGGATGGTGTAAGGGCTTGGGTGTGGAGAGACAGAAAGCTTGAGCTTCTCTATAAGAGTCTTGGAAGCAACATTGGCACAACTTCCTCCATCAATGATGAGAGAGCAAATCTTCCCCTTCAAGTTACACCGGGTGTGGAAGATGTTCTCTCTTTGTTCCATGTCATTTTGGGAAGCAAGACCACTTAGTGCTCTTCTAATCAGAAGCATTTCTCCTTCATCGAGTCCCTCTTCAACTTCTTCAAGGGCTTTGGTAATGAGAAGCTCCTTTTCACCTTCTTCATTCTCATCTCCTAGCTCCTCACAAGAAGCTTGATACTCGGCCAAAGTAACAATTCTTTTGTTAGGACACTCAGAAGCAAAGTGACTAAGACCTTGGCAACGAAAACACCTCTTCCTATCCATGGTTTTTGGAGGTTGTTTTGAGAGTGTTGGTGGGGAATTGGGTGGAGAGGGTCTTGAGTTTGTGTTTAGGGCAAATTTGGGAGGGTTATAGGAGGGCTTTTGAAAGGGGTAAGGCCGTGGGTTAGGCTTGGAAGCCATGCCCTTGCCCTTGATTCTCTTTCATAACTCTACTTTGTGAGCTAGGACACTAAGCTCATCTAAAGAAGTGTAGGGGTGGAGTTCTACCACATGTGCAATCTCTTCATTCAAGCCACTCAAGTATCTAATCAAAGTTTGAGACTCATCCTCCTTCAAATCACACTTCAAAAGTAATTGCTCAAACTCTCTTGTGTACTCTTATACACTCTTAGACCCTTGTTTGAGGCGGTGGAGTTTAAGGAAGTTGTCTTGCAAATAATGAGGAGGTAGAAACTTGGACTTAAGTTTGGACTTCATTTTCTCCCAGGTTCTTATCTTCTCTTTTCCCTTCCTAACTGATGTAAGTCTCAAGGGAAAGAAGCAACCCAAGTTACTCACGTCAAGGGATACTAGAAAACAAACAAACACTCACGGCCAGGGGGGCACGGTCGTGCTTGAAGGCACGGGGGGACCGTGCCAACTTGCTGCCTAGCTCGCCTCGGAAGTTCCTTCTTCACGGCTTGAGGTAGCTTTGAAGATTAATGGAAGTTTGATGCAATTAGCTTTGTCATGGTCTTGATTTTGTGTGGAAGTGAGTAAACAAAGGAGTAAAGGAAGTGAGGAAAGAAAAGGAGGATTCAAAACACTAAGAAGATCAAGACGGAGCTCACGGTTTGAGAGGAGAGAAACCAAGAGCTAGCTTAAGAACTTCAAGTGTGTTTAATGAATTTTGGATAGTTCTAAGCTAGATGATTAGATAAGATACACCACTAATCACTTAGCTTAGGGCCCTTAATCTTGGATTAGGATAGATACACCACCTAATCAAAGATCAAGACTCACTTGGTCACCACCTTAATCGGCCACAATTAAGGATAAGCAAGTTAAGTGTTTAAGAAATCACAAGACACAAGGTCTTTACTCTCAACTGAATTATCAACTCTATTTTCTTCAAATGAACATACAAGGCTTTTATATGGCCTTGAGAGTACACGAATGAGCTTTCCTTCCTAGGGAGGAAAGTCATTAAGCTTGCTAATCACTACCTAGCACACGGTTTAATCTAATACAAACCAAAGCTGAAAGTTTATATTACAAAGCACTTAATTTATCTTCCTAAGCCTTTTCCTTTGCACTAAGGAATGTAAATGACTCAATTTCCCAGCTAGGAAGGCAAGAGTGCACGGCTAGCCACCTCAAAAGGACTGAAAAATGCATGTGTGCCATGTCATGCTTGAGTGGTCGAATGAGAGCTTGCAAAATGGTGGTGTTTCACTTGCTCCACGTGTCTCTCTCACAAGTAGCTGAGTGGTGTTTCATCAAGAAGCTCAAAATGACCTAGTTGGCAGTCTTCCACCTTAAGCAAACCCCTTGAAGGAGGAAAACTACTAGGCTAAGTAACCAGGTGTCAGTCAGCCGGTTTCTGCCTCAACTTGCAACGCATGCTTGACACCTCAAATGATGACTAATTGCTACGTTTCTTACATGGTTGGAAACCTCAAGATGTCTAGTTTGCCCTCCAATTGGAATTGTAGCATTTGGACGTCATGTGCCCCATGAACAAACCAGAAAACCAAAACCGTGCATTTTGCAGTGCAATCCGGATAGGTTCAAGAGATGAGCTATTTTAAGTAACCAATTGAATTCCAAATGATATGAAACCAATTGGACTTAATAGCTAACATCCTGAACTTGATAATCATCCAAAAAACGGGCACCAAAATGTGCTTTAGGCCGATGTAATAAGATAACAAAAACCGGGTAAAAATCTGGATGAGAACCCGGGTGCATCACCTTGTGTGTTTTCCATCAAGTGACTCATGGCCGTGACTTTGGAGTTGATTTCTTGATTATTTTGGATCAATGAAACATTATTAGACCTTAAGGATGGACCTCCATCATTCTCCCCTTGTTGGGAAGATTTGATCCTCAAATCAGAAAGGTAACCATCTGCTTCATAAGGGCTTAAATCAGCAACATTAAACGTTGCTGATACTCCATAATCTCCTGGTAACTCCACCTTATAAGCATTATTGTTAATCTTCTCCAAAATCTCAAATGGACCATCCGCTCTAGGCATCAATTTAGTTTTCCTTTTGGAAGGAAAACGTTCTTTACGGAGATGAATCCAAACCAAATCACCTGGCTTAAAAAGCTTCTCTCTTTTGTGCTTGTTAGCTTGGGCCGTGTATGAAAGTGTAGTTTTCTTAATCTTGGCCTTTACTAACTCATGCAACTTCTGGATTTCTTCCACCCTAGTAGCGGCATCCGCACTTGGCTTTTGATCTAATGGTCGAGGAACAAGATCAAGTGGACTTAGGGGATCAATTCCATATACCACTTTAAAAGGTGATAGACTAGTAGCCTTGCTTGGAGTCCTATTGTAGGCAAACTCAGCATGTGGAAGTAACAGATCCCAAGCTTTTGTGTGGTTTTTAATCAAGACCCTTAATAGAGTACCAAGGGTTCGATTAGTAACCTCGGTTTGCCCATCGGTTTGTGGATGACAAGTGGTACTGTATTTGAGTTTGGTACCCAACTTTTTCCACAAAGTAATCCAAAAGTGACTTAGGAACTTGGTATCTCGATCTGAGACGATGGAACGAGGAATTCCATGAAGTCTCATGACCTCCTTGAAATACAGCTCAGCAACATGAGTGGCATCATTAGTCTTGTTGCAGGGAATGAAATGAGCCATCTTTGAAAATCGATCCACAACCATAAAGATAGAATCTTTATTCCTTTGTGTTTTTGGTAAACCAAGTATGAAATCCATACTAACGTCTACCCATGGCAACATAGGAATAGGAAGTGGCATGTATAATCCCTGAGGGAGCGAATGACTCTTCGCTATCTGACACGTACTGCACCTTCTAATGATGTCTTGAACGTCTTTCTCCATGCCTGGCCAATAATAATGTTCCCTAAGCATGATTAGGGTCTTGTCTTCGCCAAAATGACCAGCTAAAGATCCAACATGGACTTCTCGAATCAACAACTCACGAGTGCTGCATTTGGGGACACATAACTGATGGAGACCATCATGAGAAGCCCAAGGACCGTCAAGCTCAGCCCAAGGAGGACTCACTCAAGCTTCAAGAGGTCAAGGAAGTTGCCAAACTTTGCCGGAAATTGGCGTTCATGCCCGAAGAGGTAGTGCCGCCTTCATCCAGAAATTTCCCGATTTTTGTGTGCACTTTTGACCTACCTAAAGTGGTCCCACAACTTGAGGCTCCACATGGTTTTGAAGTTTAAGATTTCATCTTTCAAATAAGCCCAAGTTTGTTTAATTTGGACATCATTTGATTGGGCAAAATATCACTCAAAGATACGTTGTGCTGATCCAGTCCAGTCTGAGATAGGTGCATTGTTTGGGCCATAACTTTCAAACCGCTTATCCAAATTGAGCAAATGAGCCCATTCTGGAAAATAGACTTCCAGGGCTTTCTAACAAGCCCAAGAACGCGTGATTTGGCCGAGTATTCTGGAAGTTATGCTCTGTTGAAGTTGAGGCAGCTGCAAGGATTAATTCTGGGAATATGAAGAGTCTTCGGTTACATGTGATTGTGTGGCTGACATTGTGCACGTTTTGGAGCCTTCTAGATTGGTGTAATCAGCTAAGAAATCCTAGAATATTCCTTGTAACCTCCCCCACCCCTTTTATGATGTGTCTTTCCATTTATCTTAGTCTTTTCATTTTACTAGTTTTAATTGTTAGGAGTTATTTGAGTCCTTTTGTTGTCTTTTGCTGAGCCTATATAAAGGGGGGGCGTGTGAGCATTGTAGATCAGATTTCTAAGGCATTTTCAAGAGTAATTCAAGCATCTTTGAGAGTGATTCTCATTTGTGTCCTAAAAATTCCTTGTTCTATATCTTGAATTTGGCTAATTCAAGTGGTGTTCTAGGTTCTCCTTCTTTTCTTTGGAGTGATTCCTCAGAAGAGTGAAGGGAATTAGCCCAAGACCAAGGTGTGAGTGGCTCCGGAAGGATTATCTCATACTCAAAGTCTTGCACTATCCATCTCTATCCTGTTTGGTGATATTCTTCATCTTTCGCATCTTTCTCTCTTTTCATTTTGCTTAAGTTTGATTTGAGTTTGATTTGGATCACTTTCCACCCACATATACATCAATTGGTATCAGAGCCAAGGTTCTTAAGTGACCCACTTCACACCCAAATACATCCCAAAAAGCCAAAACACAAAAAACAAAAAAGAAGCACAAAGCGGCAAAACCATTCCTGAAGTCCAGAAATTTCGCGCGGTGTCCCCGTGCCGCCAAGCACGACGGTGCCACTCTACTTTTCTGCATTTTCTTCAGCCGAAGTATAGCACGGCCTGACCGTGCCCCCTTGCACGACCGTGCCACTTTCCCTGCTGCATATTCTTCCTTCAAAGCATCTCCAACATGTCTACAAAGTCCACAAGAAGCGACCAAACACCGAACTTAGTCTTTTGGCCGTGAGGGCACTTTTGTGGGAGGTGGAGGGGTGATGGGAGGGACACTTTTGGCGGGTGAGGGGGTTTGAATTTGTGGGGGAAAGTAAGGTGGTTCTTGAGAAAAAGGACGGGAAGGAGTCTTGGAAAAGATGCTCTTTTCCTTAGTCTTCTTTTGTTGCTCTACCTTATAGGCTAGAGAACTCAAGTCATCTAGGGATGAATAGGGTTGCAACTCAATTACATGAGCAAGTGATTCATCAAGACCACTCAAATATCTTACCAATGTTTGTACATCATCTTCTTTCAAATCACACTTGAGCAGGAGTTGTTCAAACTCCCGAGTGTATTCTTCCACACTCTTGGATCCTTGCTTGAGTCGATGGAGCTTGAGATAATTGTCTTGCACATAGTGAGAGGGAAGAAACTTGGCCTTAAGCTTTTCTTTCATTTTGGCCCAAGTTCTGATTTTTCCCTTTCCATTCCTTGCTCTTTTAGCTCCAAGATTAGCCCACCAAATTGAAGCATATTTTCTGAGTTTAAGGGCTACAAGTTTTACCTTCTTGTCCTCCGGGATGTCCTCATATTCAAAGATCCTCTCAATGGTGTGCAACCAATCGAGAAATAAGTCCGGGTCAAGTTGGCCTTCAAATTCGGGGATGTCAATTCGGACACCACCAATATTGCTTCCTTGCCTTCGTCTCCTTGGGGCTTCTTCGTCACTAGAATTGGCTCGGGATTGAAGGACTTCTTCTTCCGATTCGACCACCGGTTCATGAGGATGAGAGGGAGTGGGGCTATGAACCCACCTTCGTTTTTCCTCCAAAAGTTGCCCAAGTTGAGTTCGAAGATAAGTGACTTGAGCTTCTAACTCTTCCACACGTGCTGATGGAGGTCCATCTTCAAGGTCTAAAAATGTTTCATTGATCCAAAATAATCAAGAAATCAACTCCAAAGTCACGGCCATGAGTCACTTGATGGCAAACACACAAGGTGATACACCCGGGTTTTCATCCAGATTTTTACCCGGTCTTTGCTATCTTATTACATCAGCCTAAAGCATATTTTGGTGTCCGTTTTTTGGATGATTATCAAGTTCAGGATGTTAGCTTTTAAGTCCAATTGGTTTCATGTCATTTGGAATTCATTTGGTTACTTAAAACAGTTCATCTTTTGAACCTGTCCGGATTGCACTGCAAAATGCACGGTTTTGGTTTTCTGGTTTGATCAGGGGGCAAATGACGTCCAAATGCTACGATTCCAATTGGAGGGTAAACTAGACATCTTGAGGTTTCCAACCATGTAAGAAACGTAGCAATTAGTCATCATTTGAGGTGTCAAACATGCGTTGCAAGTGGAGGCAGAAACCGGCTGCTTGACACCCGGTTGCTTAGCCTGGTGGTTTTCCTCCTTCAAGGGGTTTGCTTAAGGTGGAAGGCTGCCAAGCAGGTCATTTTGAGCTGCTTGATTAAGCACCACTCAGCTACTTGAGAGAGAGACACGTGGAGCTAGTGAAACGCCACCATTTTGCAAGCTCTCATTCGACCACTCAAGCATGACATGGCACACATGCAATTTTCAGTCCTTTTGAGGTGGCAGCCATGCTCTCTTACCTTCCTTGAAGGGAAATTGAGTCAACAAGGTTTCTTAATACTTAGGAAAGAGTTTAAGAAGGAAATCTTGTGTTTTGTAGCTTAAACTTTCAGCTTATGTATGTTTTAGCTTAAACCATGTATTACTAAGCATAGGATTAGTTTAATGACTTTCCTTGCCTAGAAGGAAAGCTCTTTTCATGTAATCACAAGGCTATATAAGTGCCTTGGCTGCTCTTTTGTTAAACAAGAAGTTTGAGTATTGAAGTTGAGAGTAAAGACTTTGTGTCTTGAGATTTCTTAAACACTTAACTTGCTTATCCTTAATTGTGGCCGATTAAGGTGGTGACCAAGTGAGTCTTGATCTTGATTAGGTGGTGTATCTTATCCTAATCCAAGATTAAGGGCCCTAAGCTAAGTGATTAGTGGTGTATCTTATCTAATCATCTAGCTTAGAACTATCCTACATTCATTAAACACACTTGAAGTTCATAAGCAAGCTCTAGGTTTCTCTCCTCTTAAACCATGAGCCTCTTTGGTGATCTTCTTTGTGTTTTTCATCCCCCATTACTTTCCTCACTTCCTTTACTCCTTTGATTCCTCTTTTCCACACAAAATCAAGCCTTGACTTAGCTGATTGCATCGAACTTCCTTTAACCTTCAAAGCCATCTCAAACCGTGGAAAGGGACTTACCTAGGCAAGCTAGGCAGTGAATTGGCACGGTCACCCCATGCCATCAAGCACGGCCGTGCCACCCCTGGCCGTGAGAGTTTGCTTGTTTTCTAGCCTCCTTTGACGTGAGTTTACTTGGGTTGCTTTCCTTCCCTTGGACTTACATCATTTTTGGTATCAGAGCAAGTTCAGAACTTGGCCTGAACCCCACGTCATTCCCAGCTTATCTCTAAAGTCATTTCAAACACAATCAAACACAAGCCGTTCATTCCTGCGATTACAATGAGTACTAGCATGTCTGTGGAAGAAAGGCTTGAGGTTCTTTCCAAGCAAATGCAAGAAATAAGTGTGAGTAATCAAGAACTCAAGGCTCGAAATGAGTACTTGAGAAAACAGCTTGGAAACTACATGAAACAAAAGCAAAAGTTCCAAGAGCCACCCAGCATTCAAATTAGGACGGATTATGGCCATGAAAAGGAAGCTAGCAATGCATCTTCATTCTCTGAAGAGGATGTACCATTCGAAAGAACACAAAGAAGGACACGTCCTACTTTCAACTCTAATGAATTCAAGGTTGAAATTCCTGAGTTTGAAGGTAAGTTAGATCCTGATGAGTTCATTGAATGGTTGCAAACTGTGGAACGCATCTTTGAGTTTAAGGAGATTCCGGAGGATAAGAAAGTCAAGATAGTTGCTCTTAGACTAAGGAAATATGCCTCCTTATGGTGGACAAACCTTAATGCTAAGAGAACTAGAGAAAGGAAGAGTAAGATTGCTACTTGGGACAAAATGAAAGCCAAGATGAAGGCACGGTTTTTGCCTTCTACGTATGTCCAAGATCAATACATGCTCTTTCATCATTTGAATCAAGGCAAGATGAGTGTTGAAGAATATACTCGTGAGTTTGAGAAACTCATGATCAAATGTGACATTCATGACCCTGAAGAACAAACCATGGTTCGTTACCTAGGAGGGCTTGATCCTAGGATAGCCAACGTGGTTGAATTGCAAGCCTTCACCACTTTTGATGAGATCTGTGTCTTAGCTCACAAAGTGGAACAACAAAGAAGGTCTCGATTTCATACTTGTGAAGAAGTTCCCACATTCCTTCCTCAAGAACAACCATTCAACAAGGGGAGCCCAAACCTTGTCCCTAAACCCATGGCCCCCCCCACTTCCTACTCCACAAAAGAACCAAACACCACTACAAAGCCTACCCCCGCAACTTAAGCCCAAGCATGGCACTTCCCGATGTTTTAAGTGCCAAGGATTTGGACACATAGCCGCCGATTGTGTCAATCGAAGAAGCATCACTCTGGCTGAGTGGGAGGCAATTGGAAAGGAAGAAAAGGAGGAAGAAACTCAAGAAGAAGACCTTGAAGAAATTGAGATCACTGCTGATGAAGGTGAAATGCTACTCTTGGAGAAGATGTCTCCAAATTTTCATGAAGAAGAGCATGAACAACATATGAATATTCATGTTTGTATGTTATTCATTCCAAAGGAGCAAGACCATATCCCATCCTTTCCCCACAAAATCATTCCATTCACATCTATCCAGGATCTCGCATGCTCAGGTCCTAAACTTGCTCAATTTACTCTCCCAAAGCAAAATCCAAACCCACCCCCCATCCATTCATTTCAACACCCACTTAAGTTTCACATGGCTGATGTGAGGAATACAGAAGCAAAGTTTAAACCAAGCTTATTTGAAGAGTTTATCCTTTTTCAGCCTAATTCACCTTTGTTTGCTGTTGGGTAGTACGTCCTTTCTGATTTGAGGATCAAATCTTCCCAACAAGGGGAGAATGATGGAGGTCCATCCTCAAGGTCTAAAAATGTTTCATTGATCCAAAATAATCAAGAAATCAACTCCAAAGTCACGGCCATGAGTCACTTGATGGCAAACACACAAGGTGATACACCCGGGTTCTCATCCAGATTTTTACCCGGTTTTGCTATCTTATTACATCGGCCTAAAGCATATTTTGGTGTCCGTTTTTTGGATGATTATCAAGTTCAGGATGTTAGCTTTTAAGTCCAATTGGTTTCATGTCATTTGGAATTCATTTGGTTACTTAAAACAGTTCATCTCTTGAACCTGTCCGGATTGCACTGCAAAATGCACGGTTTTGGTTTTCTGGTTTGTTCAGGGGGCAAATGACGTCCAAATGCTACGATTCCAATTGGAGGGTAAACTAGACATCTTGAGGTTTCCAACCATGTAAGAAACGTAGCAATTAGTCATCATTTGAGGTGTCAAACATGCGTTGCAAGTGGAGGCAGAAACCGGCTGCTTGACACCCGGTTGCTTAGCCTGGTGGTTTTCCTCCTTTAAGGGGTTTGCTTAAGGTGGAAGGCTGGCAAGCAGGTTGGAGATGTTGGAGATGCTTTGAGGGAAGAATATGCAGCAGGGAAAGTGGCACGGTCATGCAAGGGGGCACGGGCAGGCCGTGCTATGCTTCGACTTGAGGAAATGCAGAAAAGTAGGGTGGCACGGTCGTGCTGGTAGGCACGGGGGCACCGTGCTGCGTCTCAACTTGAAGATTTCTGGAAAATGAATATGGCACGGTCGTGTGGTATGGCACGGGGGCACCGTGCGAAATTTCTGGCCTGTGGACACTGGATGTTCACGGTTTTTTTTTTTTTTTTTTTTTTAATGTATTTGGGTGTGATGTGGGTCACTTTAAAACCTTTGCTCTGATACCAATTGATGTATATGTGGGTGGTAAGTGAACCAAATCAAACTCAAATAAACCCAAATAAGAATTGAACCAAAGTAAAGAGAAAATGGAAGGTTGATTGAGATGGAATGAAAATAATAACAAAAAAAGAACAAAGGATAAACAAGACCTTGCACTTGAGATAATCCTTCGCGGAGCCACTCAAGGACTTTATCTTGGGCAAATCCTCTTGTCTTCACCAAGGAATCACTCCAATTGGAAAAGGAAGAGAACCTAGAACACCACTTGAACTTGCCAAAATTCAAGATATAGAACTAGGGATTTGGAATACTTTTGAGAATCACACTCAAAGGTAATTGTATTTCACTTTGGGAAAGCTTACCACTCTGAATTCAAATGCAACTATATAACCCACCTATTTATAGGCTAAATAAAGATAACCAAAAGACTTAAAAACTCCTAGCAATTAAAACTAGAAAATTGAAAAGGCTTGGAAAATGGAAAAGACTCAACATAAAGGGGTGGGGGAGGTTACAAAGAATATTCTAGGCTTCCAATCAGCTGAAAACATCCATCTAGAACACTGCAAGTCGTGCATGATGTCATCCACATGATGTCATGTAACCAAAGTCTCTTCATTTGCCCAACATTTAATCCTTGCAGCAGCCTCCATTTCAACTGAGCATAACTCTCAGCACACACGTCCAAATCAGGTAATTCTGGGCTTGTTGGAAAGCTCTCGAAATCTATTTTCGAGAATGGGCTCATTTGCTTAATTTGGATAAGTAGATCAAAAGTTATGGTCCGAACATTACACCTATATCAGAACTGGACTGGAGCTGGACAACTTCCCTTTGAGTGCTACTTTGCCCAATCAAATGACGTCCAAATTAAATAAAATTGGGCTTATTTTAAAGCTGACATCTTAAGCTTCAAAACCATGTGGCCCCTCAACTTGTGGGTCCACTTGAGCTAGTCCAAAAAAAGAGCACAAAAAAAATTACCTTCCGCAGGGATGAATCGGGCACCAATTCTTCCGAAAGGAATATGAGTTTTATCCAGATTTTCGCCACTTGGTTGACTTCTTCATGGTGTCTAAAGTCCTTGAACTCACATAATAAGAGAAAATATGAGGGTTCCCATGCACGCTCTTGTTTGACACTTTTCTTCTTGGAAGTTGACCTTAAATAAAAATGATGCATATGGGAATGATCCCGTTTGGATCAATTCTTATTTGGGTTTATTTGAGTTTGATTTGGTTCACTTACCACCCACATATACATCAATTGGTATCAGAGCCAAGGTTTTTAAGTGACCCACATCATACCCAAATACACAAAAAAAAAAAAAAATTTTAAAAAAAACCGTAAACAGCCCGTGTCCACAGGCCAGAAAGTTCGCGCGGTGCCCCCGTGCCACCCCACACGACCGTGCCCTATTTATTTTCCAGAAATCTTCAAGTCGAGATGCAACACGGTGCCCCCGTGCCACCCAGCACGACCGTGCCATTATACTTTTCTGCATTTCCTCAAGTCGAAGCATAGCACGGTCTGCCCGTGCCCCCTTGCACGACCGTGCCACCTTCCCTGCTGCATATTCTTCCTTCAAAGCATCTCCAACATGTCTACAAAGTCCACAAGAAGCGACCAAGCACGTGTGGAAGAGTTAGAAGCTCAAGTCACTTATCTTCGAACTCAACTTGGGCAACTTTTGGAGGAAAAACGAAGGTGGGTTCATAGCCCCACTCCCTCTCATCCTCATGAACCGGTGGTCGAATCGGAAGAAGAAGTCCTTCAATCCCGAGCCAATTCTAGTGACGAAGAAGCCCCAAGGAGACGAAGGCAAGGAAGCAATATTGGTGGTGTCCGAATTGACATCCCCGAATTTGAAGGCCAACTTGACCCGGACTTATTTCTCGATTGGTTGCACACCATTGAGAGGATCTTTGAATATGAGGACATCCCGGAGGACAAAAAGGTAAAACTGGTAGCCCTTAAACTCCGCAAATATGCTTCAATCTGGTGGGCTAACCTTGGAGCGAAAAGAGCAAGAAATGGGAAAGGGAAAATTAGAACGTGGGCCAAAATGAAAGAAAAACTCAAGGCCAAGTTTCTTCCCTCACACTATGTGCAAGATAATTATCTGAAACTCCACCGCCTCAAGCAAGGATCAAAAAGTGTAGAGGAGTACACTCGGGAGTTTGAACAACTCCTTCTCAAATACGACTTGAAAGAAGATGACTCTCAAACCTTGGTAAGATACTTAACCGGACTTGATGAGTCTATTGCTCATATTGTTGAATTGCAACCATATTCATCCCTTGATGATTTGAGTTCTCTAGCCTACAAGGTAGAACAACAAAAGAAATCAAAGGGAAAGAGTATCCTATCCAAGCCTCTCTCTCGTCCTTACCCCACACAAAGGCTTCCGTACTACCCTCCTCGTCCACAAAATCCCCCACCACCACAAACCAAAAACACCACTCCAACCCCTCAAAAACCCCCCACACAAGAGCCCAAATCTAAAGACAAAGTTCGTTGCTTTCGGTGCCAAGGTATGGGACACTATGCATCTGAGTGTCCAAACAGGAGGATCGTTTCCCTAGCGGAGTACCAAGAAGCATGTGATGAACATGCCTATGACGAAGAAGAAGAAGAGCACCATGAAGAAGGAAGTTTGGAAGAAGTTGAAGAAGGCCCCGATGAAGGAGAATTGCTAGTTATCCGCCGGGCCTTGAGTGGAATTGCCACTCAAAAGGACATGGAGCAAAGAGAAGCCATTTTTCACACCAGGTGTACCGTAGGAGACAAGGTTTGTTCCCTTATCATTGATGGAGGTAGTTGTGCTAACGTTGCCTCAAAGACTATGGTGGACAAACTCAAGCTGCAAGTCTCTCCTCGACCAAATCCCTACACCATACAATGGTTGAATCAAGGCAAAGGTTTGCAAATTACTCACCGTTGTCTTGTTTCCTTTTCAATTGGGAAAAACTATAAAGATGAGATTTGGTGTGATATAGTCCCCATGGATGCTTGCCATATATTATTGGGTAGACCATGGCTTTTTGATAGAAGTGTCATCCATGATGGCCGGATGAACACTTACTCTTTTCTCAAGGACCGTAAGAAAATCACTCTTACCCCTCTCAAAAGTCCTGCCCCCTCTCAACCAAAAGACAATCCTCATTTGGAAGTCTTCTTTACTACTCTTCTCAAATCTGAGCACCATGAGTATGAGTCTTTTAAAGACTTGATACTTTTACAAGAAGAGTCTAAGCCACCATCTCCCTCACATCCACTACTCACCCCTCTCCTACAAGCCTATCACCATGTTTTTCCACAAGAAATTCCACATGGCCTTCCCCCTCCAAGATCTATCCAACACAAGATAGACCTCGTTCCCGGATCCGTACTTCCAAACAAGCCGGCATACCGGATGTCTCCAAGCGAAACACAAGAAATCCAAAGACAAGTGGATGATCTCTTGTCCAAGGGTTTAATTCGGGAAAGTCTAAGCCCATGTGCCGTGCCCGCCCTCCTTGTTCCTAAGAAGGATGGTAGCATGCGTATGTGTGTTGATAGCCGGGCGATAAACAAGATCACTATCAAGTACCGGTATCCTATTCCCCGATTGGAAGATCTATTGGATGAATTACACGGAGCCGCTATCTTTTCCAAGATTGATCTTAGAAGTGGCTATTATCAGATTCGCATTTTTGAAGGTGATGAATGGAAAACCGCCTTTAAGACTAAAGGAGGTTTATATGAGTGGCTTGTAATGCCATTCGGGCTTACTAATGCCCCGAGCACTTTTATGAGACTCATGAACCAAGTTCTCAAGCCCCTCATTGGAACTTGTGTTGTTGTTTACTTTGATGATATCTTGGTCTATAGCAAGACCGAGGAGGAGCATGCCAAGCATTTGCAACAAGTTTTGGAGATTCTTTCACAAGAACAACTTTATGGCAATATGGAGAAATGCTTTTTCTTCACTCCTCAAGTGGTATTCTTGGGTTTCATTGTTTCCGCCCAAGGCCTCCAAGTTGATGAAAGCAAGATCAAGGCTATTCAAGAGTGGCCAACTCCTACATCCATCACTCACGTAAGGAGTTTTCATGGCCTAGCCTCATTCTACCGGAGGTTCATTAGAAATTTCAGCACAATTATGGCTCCTATGACCGAGGTAATTAAAGGCAAAGAGTTTTCATGGAACGAGCAAGCATAACAAGCCTTCGAAGAGATCAAGAAGAAGCTCACTAGTCCCCCGTTCTAGCCTTGCCCGACTTTACCAAAGTCTTTGAAGTAGAGTGTGATGCATCCGGGGTAGGAATTGGAGCTGTCCTATCTCAAGAGAAGAGACCCATTGCTTTTTTCAGTGAGAAGCTCAACGATGCCAAGAAGAAGTACTCCACCTATGATAAAGAGTTTTATGCAATCATTAGAGCATTGGAGCATTGGCGTCATTACTTAGTTGGAGGTGAGTTCATCCTTCATTCCGACCATGAAGCTCTCAAATACATTCAAGGACAACACAAGCTCAACCCTAGACATGCTAAATGGGTAGAGTATCTTCAGTCCTTCCACTTCACTATCCAACATAAGGCGGGAACTCTCAACAAAGGAGCTGATGCATTATCAAGAAGGTACTTATTACTCTCTACTTTGAGTACTAAAGTACTTGGATTTGAAGTTGTTAAAGATTTGTACCCAAAAGATGATGATTTCAAGGACATTTTTGAGAAGTGTCTTAAGCACCCCCATGGGTTGTTCCACTTAGAAGATGGATTCCTATTCAAAGGTTCACGCCTTTGTATACCTCAATGTGGATTTCGTGAACTACTTATCCAAGAGCTACATGGAGGAGCCCTAGCTGGCCATTTTGGTGTCGAGAAAACTAGGTCAATGTTGAAGGAACACTACTATTGGCCTAAGATGTCAAGAGATGTAGAGCATTTCATCAAAAGATGTTCTACTTGTCAAATGGCTAAGAGCCATTCTTTGCCCCAAGGATTGTATTCTCCACTTCCCATTCCTCAAGCCCCTTGGGAAGATATTAGCTTGGATTTCATCACGGGTTTACCTAGAACCCAAAGAAACAAAGACTCCATTATGGTGGTTGTGGATCGATTCTCCAAGATGGCGCATTTCATCCCTTGCCACAACACTAATGATGCTACTCAAGTGGCTAATCTTTATTTCAAGGAGATTGTGAGACTACATGGCATTCCAAAGAGCATGGTATCCGATCGTGACTCCAAGTTTCTTAGTCATTTTTGGCTACCTCTATGGCGCAAATTGGGTACTCAACTCAAGTTTAGCACTACTTGTCATCCCCAAACTGATGGACAAACTGAAGTCACCAATAGGACTTTGGGTACCTTACTTCGAGTCCTAGTGAAGAAGCATTTGAAGAATTGGGATGAGTTGCTACCACATGCCGAGTTTGCATTCAATCGAGTGCCTAGCAAGTCCACCCAACTCTCTCCATTTCAAGTTGTGTATGGCTACAATCCCAAGAGTCCCTTGGATCTTGTTCCCATTCCAACTCCCACAAAATTTAGTTGGGAAGCTGAAAAAAGAGCCAAGGAGATCCAAGATCTTCATGCAAGAGTTAGAGATAACATTGCCAAGGCTAATGAAAGAGCCATGCAAAGCGCCAACAAGCATCACAAGGAGGTACAATTTCAGCCAGGAGATTTGCTATGGATTCACATGAGGAAGGAGCGTTTCCCTTCAAAGAGGAAATCTAAGTTGATGCCACGTTCCGATGGTCCATTTGAAATTCTTGAGAAGGTTAGGCCCAATGCATACAAGGTTGATCTACCTGGAGATTATGGAGTTTCGGCTACCTTCAATGTCTCCGATCTTAGCCCCTATTTCGATGATGAGCCCCTTCCTAGTTTGAGGGCAAACTTTCACTTACCCGGGGGAATGATGGAGACCATCATGAGAAGCCCAAGGACCATCAAGCTCAGCCCAAGGAGGACTCACTCAAGCTTCAAGAGGTCAAGGAAGTTGCCAAACTTTACCGGAAATTGGCGTTCATGCCCGAAGAGGTAGTGCCGCCTTCATCCAGAAATTTCCTGATTTTTGTGTGCACTTTTGACCTACCTAAAGTGGTCCCACAACTTGAGGCTCCACATGGTTTTGAAGTTTAAGATTTCATCTTTCAAATAAGCCCAAGTTTGTTTAATTTGGACATCATTTGATTGGGCAAAATATCACTCAAAGATACGTTATGCTGATCCAGTCCAGTCTGAGATAGGTGCATTGTTTGGGCCATAACTTTTAAACCGCTTATCCAAATTGCGCAAATGAGCCCATTCTGGAAACTAGACTTCCAGGGCTTTCTATCAAGCCCAAGAACGCGTGATTTGGCTGAGTATTCTGGAAGTTATGCTCTGTTGAAGTTGAGGCAGTTGCAAGGATTAATTCTGGGAATATGAAGAGTCTTCGGTTACATGTGATTGTGTGGCTGACATTGTGCACGTTTTTGGAGCCTTCTAGATTGGTGTAATCAGCTAAGAAATCCTAGAATATTCCTTGTAACCTCCCCCACCCCTTTTATGATGTGTCTTTCCATTTATCTTAGTCTTTTCATTTTACTAGTTTTAATTGTTAGGAGTTATTTGAGTCCTTTTGTTGTCTTTTGCTGAGCCTATATAAAGGGGGGGGCGTGTGAGCATTGTAGATCAGATTTCTAAGGCATTTTCAAGAGTAATTCAAGCACCTTTGAGAGTGATTCTCATTTGTGTCCCAAAAATTCCTAGTTCTATATCTTGAATTTGGCTAATTCAAGTGGTGTTCTAGGTTCTCCTTCTTTTCTTTGGAGTGATTCCTCAGAAGAGTGAAGGGAATTAGCCCAAGACCAAGGTGTGAGTGGCTCCGAAAGGATTATCTCATACTCAAAGTCTTGCACTATCCATCTCTATCCTGTTTGGTGATATTCTTCATCTTTCGCATCTTTCTCTCTTTTCATTTTGCTTAAGTTTGATTTGAGTTTGATTTGGATCACTTTCCACCCACATATACATCAATAACCGAGCACCTTTAAAGAGAAACTCTTCTTGAATTAAGAAATCCCCTTTGGGATGTTTAGTACACTCAGAGTATAACACCCCAAAATCTTCATCAGCCTGGTATAAAGCCTTTAGATGCTCAAATCCAAGGATACAAGCATCTAATTGGAATATCAATAGATAACGCCGAGAAAGGGCATCGGCGCCTTGATTTAACTTGCCGGACTTATGCTTGATAATAAAGTGAAAGGACTGCAGGAACTCAACCCATTTAGCATGGCGTGAATTTAACTTATGTTGGCCTTGAATACACTTCAAAGCCTCGTGATCTGAGTGCAGAATGAACTCACTGGCAATCAAATAATGGTTCCAATGTTCTAGGCATCGAACGATGGCATAGAACTCCTTGTCATAAGTTGAATATCTCTTCCTGGTATCACATAACTTCTCACTGAAGAAGGCCAAAGGGCGTCCTTCTTGAGTAAGAATGCCTCCAATACCAACTCCAGAAGCATCGCATTCAACTTCAAAGACCTTCTCAAAACATGGTAGAGCTAAAACCGGTGCTTGAGTTAGCCTCTCTTTCACTTCTTCAAAGGCTGCTTGGGCTTTAAGATTCCAAGTGAACGAGGAACCCTTAAGAACTTCAGTCATAGGAGCTAGAATAGTGCTAAAATTGCGTATGAATCTCCTATAGAAAGAAGCCAAGCCATGAAAGCTTCGAACATCATGAATACTTTTAGGAACAGGCCAAGTCCGAATAGCCTCAATCTTGCTTTCATCCGCCTTAATACCATTTTCAGAAACAATATAACCTAAGAAGGTAACCTCATGAGTAAAGAAGGTACACTTCTTTAGGTTCCCAAATAACTTCTCCTTTTCAAGAACGAGCATCACCTGAGTTAAGTGATCTTGATGCTCTTGCTCATTCTTACTGAACACCAATATATCATCGAAGTAAACGACCACAAATTTGCCCAAGTATGGCCGAAATACTTGATTCATCAACCTCATAAACGTACTAGGGGCATTGGAAAGACCGAAAGGCATGACTAACCATTCGTATAATCCGGCCTTAGTCTTGAAAGCAATTTTCCATTCATCGCCCTCCCTAATACGAATCTGATAATAACCACTCCTTAAATCAATCTTGCTAAACACCTTAGAGCCATGTAACTCATCCAACATATCTTCAAGCCTAGGTATAGGGTACCTATACTTGATAGTGATCTTGTTTATGGCCCTACTGTCAACACACATCCTCATACTACCATCCTTTTTCGGAACCAAAAGAGCAGGAACAGCACACGGACTTAAGGATTCTCGTACCAATCCCTTGAATATTAGTTCTTCAACTTGACGCTGAATCTCTTGAGTTTCTTTGGGATTTGTCCTGTAGGCTGGTTTATTAGGTAGAATGGATCCTGGGATAAGGTCAATATGATGTTGAATATCACGCTTTGGGGGTCAACCCGAAGGTATCTCATCTGGAAATAGGTGACTGAACTGATTCAATATGACCTTGGCTATGGGATGGGATGGAAGTGGTGTTTCTTGCTCATCTTGTACTTGCAATATCCATTCTTTCAAGGCCTTGAACTCATGTTGAGAGGCCTTTAAAAGTGGTTCAACATATGTCAAAAGCAAGTCAGATTGATTTTGGCTTTTTTGTGGTTTCATTTTGTGGAGTTCGGATGGTGACATAGGATTCAGGGTAATCTTCTTGCCATCTTTGGTAAAAGAATAAGTATTGAGATAACCATCATGCATAACCTTCCTGTCATACATCCATGGTCGTCCTAACAGAATATGACAAGCATCCATGGGGATAACATCACACCAAAGTTCAACTTGGTAGTTCTTACCAAGAGAGAATGAAATCAAGCAACGAGAGTTAACTTGTAATCCCTTGCCTTGATTTAACCATTGAATGTTGTATGGGTGTGGGTGTGCCGTGGACTGAAGGTTCAGTTTCTCAATCATGCTTAATGAAACAACGTTGGCACAACTTCCTCCATCGATGATTAACGAACACACTTTGCCTTGGACTGTACACCGTGAGTGAAAGATGTTCTCACGTTGTTCATCCTTAGCAACTCGTTGATTGCTCAATACCCTTCGAATTACTAGCATCTCACCTTCATCTGCGTTTTCTACAAACTCCTCCTGATCATTCTCATGATCGCTCTCAGCATCTTCTTCCTTTTCCTCTTCTTTCTCCTCGGCAAATTCTCCCTCTATGGCTTCCCATTCAGCTAAGGTGACTACCTTTCGACTAGGACAATCAGAAGCAATGTCCTAAGCCTTGGCACTTGTAACACCTTCTTTGGCTTACAGGGTATGGGTTTGGATGTGGGGGGTTTGGTGGTGGTGGCCTTTGAGGAGCTTGGTTCTTTTGTGGGTTAGATGGGAAAGGGGTAGATGATTTAGGCTGAGGTGTGGTACTCCCCTTGTTTAAGGGTTGCCCACTGTTTGGTGCAGAATAGGGCTTGAATGAATCACGAACATTCATCCTAGACTTTCTTTGTTGCTCCACCTTGTGTGCTAGGACACATACTTCGTCAAAGGTGGCATAAGCTTGCAACTCAACCACGTTGGCTATCCTAGGATCAAGCCCTCCTAGGTAACGAACCATGGTCTGCTCTTCAGGCTCATGAATGTCCATTTGATCATGAGTTTCTCAAACTCACGAGTATATTCTTCAACACTCATCTTGCCTTGATTCAAATGATGAAAGAGCATATATTGATCTTGGACATACGTAGAAGGCAAAAACCGTGCCTTTATCTTGGCTTTCATTTTGTCCCAAGTAGCAATCTTACTCTTCCTTTCTCTAGTTCTCTTAGCAATAAGGTTTGTCCACCATAAGGAGGCATATTTCCTTAGTCTAAGAGCAACTATTTTGACTTTCTTATCCTCTGGAATCTCCTTGAACTCAAAGATACATTCCACTGTTTGTAACCATTCAATGAACTCATCAGGATCTAACTTACCCTCGAACTCAGGAATGTCAACCTTGATCTCATTAGAATTGAAAGTAGGCCGTGCTCTTCTTTGTATTCTTTCAAACGGCACTTCCTCTTCAGATAACGCATTGCTAGCTTCCTCTTCATAGCCTAATCTGTTCCAATCCGAATGCTTGGTGATTCTTGAAGTTTCTGCTTTTGTTTCATGTGGTTTCCAAGTTGTTTCCTCAAGTACTCATTTCGAGCCTTAAGTTCTTGATTACTCACACTTAGTTCTTGCATTTGCTTGGAAAGAACCTCAAGTCTTTCTTCCACAGACATGCTAGCACTCATTGTGATCGTAGGAAGGAACGGTTTATGCTTGACTGTGTTTGAAATGATTTCAGAGATAGGCTGGGAATGGCGTGGGGTTCAGGCCAAGTTCTGAACTTGCTCTGATACCAAAAAAATGATGTAAGTCTCAACGGAAAGAAGCAACCCAAGTTACTCACGTCAAGGGATACTAGAAAACAAACAAATACTCACGGCCAGGGGGTGATGGAAATCCCTCCATCCCTTTTGTTAAAAAAGAATCAAATCAAATTAGGTAATCTTATTATGCTGGTTTAAGGATGAATAAGTCATCCAAGTTTTGATTAAACGTTGAAACTGCAGGGCAAGGGCTAAATCCAGCAGCTAACCCGTTTTTGTGTGCTTAATTTCTCAAACATACTAAAGGTTTACGTCTAATATTTTTTGATGGATTTGAAGATCAAGATGTTAGCTTTCCAACAAATCAAGTTTCACCCAATTTGGACTTCATTTGGTCGTTCAAATCAGCAATTAAACCCAAGGTGTCAAAACTGCCCAGCAGGGCCAGGATGAACCCGGCTTTGTTCTTTTTATTTCTTATAATATAGTTTGGTTTAAGTCTTGAATTTTTACATATTTTGGGTCCCCAAGATCTTAGCTTTCATGTCCAATTGGAATTACCAGATTTGGAGTTCAATTGGTTAGTGAATTATGCTAATTAGTAAACCTGTGCTGTTTTGAAGTCTAATCTGCACGGTTTGGGAAATCAGGCTCCTTCAAGGGGTAAATGACGTCCAAATGCTATGATTCAAAAACGAGGGTAAACTAGACATCTTGAGGTTTCCTTCCATGTAAGGAAATCCAAGATTACTCAGCATTTGAGGTGTCAACCATGAAGCACAATTCACGGCAGAAACGGGCACCTAGATACCCGGTTGCTTAGCAAGGTGGATTTCCCTCCTAGATGGGTTTGCTTAAGGTGGAAGACTGCCAACTAGGTCATTTTGAGCTGCTTGATGAAACACCACTCAGCTACTTGTGGGAGAGACACGTGGGACAAGTGAAACACCACCATCTTGCAAGCTTTCATTCGACCACTCAAGCATGACATGGCACACATGCATTTTTCAGTCCTTTTGAGGTGGCTAGCCGTGCACTCTTACCTTCTTTGAAGGGAAATTGAGTCAACAAGGTTTCTTAATACTTAGGAAAGAGTTTAAGAAGGAAATCTTGTGTTTTGTAGCTTAAACTTTCAGCTTATGTATGTTTTAGCTTAAACCGTGTATTACTAAGCATAGGATTAGTTTAATGACTTTCCTTGCCTAGAAGGGAAGCTCTTTTCATGTAATCACAAGGCTATATAAGTGCCTTGGCTGCTCTTTTGTAAAAACAAGAAGCTTGAGTATTGAAATTAAGAAAAGACTTTGTGTCTTGTGTTAGTCTCAAACACTTAACTTGCTTATCCTTAATTAGGCCGATAAAGGTGGTGTCCAAGTGAGTCTTAATCATTGATTAGGTGGTGTATCTTATCCTAATCAAAGGTTAAGGGCCCTAAGCTAAGGGATTAGTGGTGTATCTTATCTAATCACAAGGCTTAGAACTATCCAAATTCCATTGAATTCACTTAAAGTTCATGAAGTTAGCTTTGGGTTCCTTAAACCAAAGCTCTCCTTTTTTATGTTCTAATCAGTGAACTTCATTCCTCTCTTCTTTTTTTTCTTTTCATATTCATTTCAAGCTTAATCAAGGCCAAGAATTCTTGCTTTGATTCAGTTTTGAGCCCAAACACAAAAACCACTTCAAACCGTGAGAAATCACAAACTTAGGTGTGAAAGGTAGAAGATTGGCACGGCCACACCGTGCCCTTAAGCACGACCGTACCTCCCTTAGTTCGTGAGTTTTTCACTTGTTTTGGTTGTGTTCTTGTTGTAAGTTGGCTTGGGTTGTTCCTACCCTTGAGACTTACATCATTTTTGGTATCAGAGCCAGGTTCAGATCCTTGCCTGAACCCCACGCTCCCAAACTCAATCCAAACACAGTCAAGCATAAACCGTTCCTTCCTGCAATCACAATGAGTACTAGCATGTCTGTGGAAGAGAAGCTTGAAGTTCTTTCCAAGCAAATGCAAGAAATAAGTGTGAGTAATCAAGAACTCAAGGCTCGAAATGAGTACTTGAGAAAACAACTTGGAAACTACATGAAGCAAAAGCAAAAGGCGTGTCAAGAACCCATCCAATCCGAACCATGGAGGCAAGAACAAGTGTTTAGCCATACTCTTGATTCATCTAGTGAAGATGAACCATTGAGAATGACTAGACAAGGCTCACAGAATCAAGCTAGTGCAAATGATTTCAAGGTTGAAATTCCAGAATTTGAAGGCAAGCTTGATCCTGAAGATTTTTTGGATTGGTTACACACAGTTGAAAGAGTTTTTGAGTACAAGGACATCCCAGAAGACAAGAAGGTGAAGGTGATTGCTTTAAGGCTTCGTAAGTATGCTTCTCTATGGTGGACTAACTTGTGTGCCAAAAGAGTAAGAGAAAGGAGGTCCAAAATCAGAACTTGGGAGAAGATGAAGTCAAAGCTCAAGGCTAGATTTCTTCCTTCTACCCAGGTTCAAGATTGCTACTCACAACTCCACCATTTGAACCAAGGAAATTTGAGTGTAGAAGAATACACTCGTGAATTTGAAAAGCTTGTGATTAAGTGTGATTTGCAAGAGTCAGAAGAACAAACAATTGTTAGATACTTGGGAGGTCTTGATCCTAGGTATGCTAATGTTGTTGATTTGCAAGCTTACACTTCTTTTGATGAAGTATGTGTGCTAGCTCACAAGGTTGAGCAGCAAAAGAAGAGCAAACCGCCCTCACGGCATGAAATCCCAAATCCCTCCCCATATGAACAAACCTTAAACAAAGGGAGTTCATCTTATGTCCCTCAACCCACGGCATCCCTTTCCCCTTCTCCATAAAAAAACCAAACTCCACAAAAGGGCCTACCCCCACAACTCACACCAAAACCCCTTCCTAAAAACATCCCAAGGTGTTTTAAGTGCCAAGGCTTTGGTCACTTAGGATCAGATTGTACAAACCGAAGGTATGTTACCTTGGCTGAATGGAAGGCAACTGAGGAGGTCGAAATAGAAGAGGAAAAGAAAGAGGATAAAGAAGATGATCTCGAGGAGATAGTGATTGAGGCGGATGAAGGTGAAATGCTCACCTTAGACACTTACCACCCACCAAAATACAAAGAGAATCGAAATATTCTTTTCATGACTTTTGGTGAACCATCAACCTTTTCCCCCACTCCACCCACACCCAAAACACTCAAACGAACCTTCTGTCAATTCAATTCAGAATCATTCCTTACAGTTCCTAATCCTGAATTAAGAGCATGTGAGAAAGTGGTTCCAATCATGTTCAAGGAGCCCCCTACGTCCACCATTCCAATCAACAAGGGGAAGGTAAAGAAGAAAGTCTCTAAGTTCAAAAGAGACTTGTTTTCATGGTTGATTTTATTTCAACCAGAATTGAAGCAAAGAGAGGAGTTCATTACCTACTATGATTTGAGGGCAAATCATTTTTAACAAGGGGAGTATGATGGAAATCCCTCCATCCCTTTTGTTAAAAAAGAATCAAATCAAATTAGGTAATCTTATTATGCTGGTTTAAGGATGAATAAATCATCCAAGTTTTGATTAAACATTGAAACTGCAGGGCAAGGGTTAAATCCAGCAGCTAACCCGTTTTTGTGTGCTTAATTTCTCAAACATACTAAGGGTTTATGTCTAATAGTTTTTGATGGATTTGAAGATCAAGATGTTAGCTTTCCAACAAATCAAGTTTCATCCAATTTGGACTTCATTTGGTCGTTCAAATCAGCAATTAAACCCAAGGTGTCAAAACTGCCCAGCAGGGCCAGGATGAACCCGGTATTGTTCTTTTTATTTCTTATAATATAGTTTGGTTTAAGTCTTGAATTTTTACATATTTTGGGTCCCCAAGATCTTAGCTTTCATGTCCAATTGGAATTACCAGATTTGGAGTTCAATTGGTTAGTGAATTAAGCTAATTAGTAAACCTGTGCTGTTTTGGAGTCTAATCTGCACGGTTTGGGGAATCAGGCTCATTCAAGGGGTAAACGACGTCCAAATGCTATGATTCAAAAACAAGGGTAAACTAGACATCTTGAGGTTTCCTTCCATGCAAGGAAATCCAAGATTACTCAGCATTTGAGGTGTCAACCATGAAGCACAAGTCACAGTAGAAACGGGCACCTAGATACCCGGTTGCTTAGCAAGGTGGGTTTCCCTCCTAGATGGGTTTGCTTAAGGTGGAAGACTGCCAACTAGGTCATTTTGAGCTGCTTGATGAAACACCACTCAGCTACTTGTGAGAGAGACACGTGGGATAAGTGAAACACCACCATCTTGCGAGCTTTCATTCGACCACTCAAGCATGACATGGCACACATGCATTTTTCAGTCCTTTTGAGGTGGCTAGCCGTGCACTCTTGCCTTCCTAGCTGGGAAATTGAGTCATTTACATTCCTTAGTACAAAGGAAAAGGCTTAGGAAGATAAATTAAGTGCTTTGTAATATAAACTTTCAGCTTATGTGTGTTTTAGCTTAAACCGTGTATTACTAAAGCATAGGATTAGTTTAATGACTTTCCTTGCCTAGAAGGAAAGCCCTTTTCATGTAATCACAAGGCTATATAAGTGCCTTGGCTGCTCTTTTGTAAAACAAGAAGCTTGAGTATTGAAATTAAGAAAAGACTTTGTGTCTTGTGTTCCTCTCAAACACTTAACTTGCTTATCCTTAATTAGGCCGATTAAGGTGGTGTCCAAGTGAGTCTTAATCATTGATTAGGTGGCGTATCTTATCCTAATCAAAGGTTAAGGGCCCTAAGCTAAGTGATTAGTGGTGTATCTTATCTAATCACAAGGCTTAGAACTATCCAAATTCCATTGAATTCACTTAAAATTCATGAAGTTAGCTTTTGGATCCCTTAAACCATAAGCTCTCCTTTTTCATGTTCTAATCAGTGAACTTCATTCCTCTCTTCTTTTTTTTCTTTTCATATTCATTTCAAGCTTAATCAAGGCCAAGAATTCTTGCTTTGATTCAGTTTTGAGCCCAAACACAAAATCCATCTCAAACCGTGAGAAATCACAAACTTAGGCGTGAAAGGCAGAAGATTGGCACGACTACACCGTGCCCTTAAGCACGACCGTGCCTCCCTTGGTTCGTGAGTTTTCCACTTGTTTTGGTTGTGTTCTTGTTGTAAGTTGACTTGGGTTGTTCCTACCCTTGAGACTTACATCAGGGGGGCACGGTCGTGCTTGAAGGCACGGGGGGACCGTGCCAACTTGCTGCCTAGCTCGCCTAGGAAGTTCCTTCTTCACGGCTTGAGGTAGCTTTGAAGATTAATGGAAGTTTGATGCAATTAGCTTTGTCATGGTCTTGATTTTGTGTGGAAATGAGTAAACAAAGGAGTAAAGGATGTGAGGAAAGAAAAGGAGGATTCAAAACACTAAGAAGATCAAGAGGGAGCTCACGGTTTGAGAGGAGAGAAACCAAGAGCTAGCTTAAGAACTTCAAGTGTGTTTAATGAATGTTGGATAGTTCTAAGCTAGATGATTAGATAAGATACACCACTAATCACTTAGCTTAGGGCCCTTAATCTTGGATTAGGATAAGATACACCACCTAATCAAAGATCAAGACTCACTTGGTCACCACCTTAATCGGCCACAATTAAGGATAAGCAAGTTAAGTGTTTAAGAAATCACAAGACACAAGGTCTTTACTCTCAACTGAATTATCAACTCTATTTCTTCAAATGAACATACAAGGCTTTTATATGGCCTTGAGAGTACACGAATGAGCTTTCCTTCCTAGGGAGGAAAGTCATTAAGCTTGCTAATCACTACCTAGCACACGGTTTAATCTAATACAAACCAAAGCTGAAAGTTTATATTACAAAGCACTTAATTTATCTTCCTAAGCCTTTTCCTTTGCACTAAGGAATGTAAATGACTCAATTTCCCAGCTAGGAAGGCAAGAGTGCACGGCTAGCCACCTCAAAAGGACTGAAAAATGCATGTGTGCCATGTCATGCTTGAGTGGTCGAATGAGAGCTTGCAAAATGGTGGTATTTCACTTGCTCCACGTATGATGGAGATCCCTCCATGCCCTTTGATTTAAAAAAATCAAATCAAGCTAGGTAATTTCATTTTGGTGATTAAAGGGTGAATAATTCATCCTTGTTTTGTTTAAGGACCTAAAACAGCAGGTCAGGTTTGTTTTCAGCAGCAAACCCGGTTTTGAGAGGTTAATTACGTCAAACCCTTTGAGGTTTAAGTCCAATATTTTGCATTGGGATTAAATTTCAAGAAGTCAGCTTTGCAACAAAAAAAGTTTCATCCCATGTGGACTTCATTTGCCCTCTCAAATTAGCTAATAAACCCAAGATATACAAACTGTCCAGCAGGGTCAGAATGTATCCGGTTTTGTTCTTTTCATTTCTTAAGCTATATTTTGGTATAAGTATTGTATTTTTACATATTTTAGGTCCCCAAGATGTTAGCTATGTGGTCCAAGTGATAAAAGAAAGTTAAGTTAAGTGGAAGATGAAGAACCAGGTCAATCTTCCAAACCGTGCAGACTGAGACTCAGTTCAGACCAGCCCAGCCATTTTGATATTTTCATCAGGCAAATGAACTCCAACTTGAGTAATTCCACTTGGAGCTGTTAGAGGACTTCTTAAGCTTTCCAACCATGTGTGGCAAGACAAGTTATGACCACGTTTTCCCTAGGAAACGTGGCCTGCAATCAGACCCTGCATTCTGCCAGCACAACCCGGTTTAAGCATGAGGTGTTTTTCCTTCTCAAGTAGGTTTTCCTAGCTGCTTGGTTGCTTTCCTACATCACACCACGTCCAAGGCTTGCTAGAAACACAATAATTTGCTGCTGAGAAGGCTTTGAAATGTGTGAACCAATGAGAAAACAAAGGAGAAAACAGCACCATGCAATCTGATTGGTGAGCCGAAAAGGGGAAGGCACTTTACGGCTGTCCAATAGGAATTCAGCAAGCAAATCAGCATGTTTAAGCTTTGTTTATGAGTAGATTAATGTATAATAAGTATTAATAATGTTTTACTTCATGTTTAGAATGTATTAGACTAGTTTAAGCAAGCTTGTATTTTAGATTAGCACAAATCAGCTTGTTTAGCTCTTAATACCTTTCCTCCTTAGGAGGGAAAGGTGAGGTGTGTGCTTGTGTGGCTGCTAGCTTGCTTATTTAAAGGCACACGGCCCCCCCTTGTAACATGATATCAGATTTTGAAAGAAAACCCCTTTGAGAGCTTGTGCTTTCATGCCTTAGTGCAACCAAATTCCAACTTGCTTATCCTTAATCTAGTCAATTAAGGTGGTGATCAAGTAGGTTTTAATCTTGAATTAAGTGGTGTTTCTGTATCTTAATCCAAGGTTAAAGACTCTAAACTTAAGTTTGGTGGTGATATCTGTATCCAAACATTGAGTTTAGCACTATCCAACTACCTTGATAATCTTCAAGTATTCAAAGAGAAGTGAAGGAAGATTTGCTAGCTTAAATTGAGTTAGTGAATTATTATCTTTAATTCTCCTTCATTCCATACATTTACAAACCTTCATTCATCCATTACCATGCTGATGCAAGGCTAAGGATAGCCCCTTTGGCTTAGCTTTCCACACAAACACAAAGCCAAACTCAAACCGTGGAGTTTAGTTCTATCCTAAATCACTTGATTAGCTTGAATCTTCAAGTTGATCTTCTTCGTTCTTCGTGTTCTTCATTTATCACCTTCAATACTTGAATGTTCTTCAAGTCATTCCATTAAACCACCTACCATACTTCCATTCCCCCCTTTCAATACTACTCCTTCTACCTTTCCCCTCATAGAATCAAGTCCAAACAAAGCTCATTGCATTAGAATAGGCTTTGCTCTCAAAGACATTCAAAACCGTGAAGATTCATCCAAGGCAAGCTTATCACAGTCCACGCACGGTTCAACGCTCGCCCGTGCGTACCCTGTAATTTGCAACCCGAGGCTGCACACGGTTGGACGCACAACCGTGTGTCTTCCCTTCTCGAATTGTCTTTCACAAAACCGGCCATGCTTGGCAGCAATATGGCACGGCCATACCGTGCCTAAGTACACGACCGTGCCACCCTTGCAGTGTGGTTTTTTTCTTGTTTGCTTCGTGTTGAGCTTGGTTATCTTCTACCCTTCATACGTCCAACACAATCCCCTTGAAGATATCTCAAAGTTCCCTTTAGATTTTTACTTAGAATCCCTTGATTCTAAGTTCCATTCCTCCCTCACATGTTTGATGCTTCACAACCATCATATTATGTGTCCACTTTCCTTGGTTTTTCCCTTGATTGTATCCTCCCTTGGCTTGTAAGCTTTCACTCTTAATTTGAGTTTTAGCTTGAACCATCGGCAGGTACATCATATTTGGTATCAGAGCAAGTTCAGAACTTGGCCTGAAACCCACGCCATCCACACGCCCAAAGCTCCTCAAAACACAAATCCAAATTCATTCCCTCAAAACACCCACTTTCGTAATGAGAATTAGGAAAGATATGTCCCTTAGAAAAATCCTCAAACTACAAAAAGAGCTTGAAGCATTTGACCTCAGAACACAAGAAATAAACTGGGAAATGCAACAACAAGAAAGAGAACTTAATCTACTCACCCTCTGGTTTGAAGAAAGAAGAAAATCCAATCAGCCCTTTGTTTCACCAGAGATAGATCAAAGTCACAAAGTTAATGAGGTTACCATCAACTTACCTCCCAAGTTTGATAAACATGAAGATGAACAAGAGGAAATCGAGGAAGAAAAGGAGGATCGAGAAGAGAAAGATGGGAATACATTTGAAGAGAAAAAGCTTGAGGCGGAAGAAGGTGAAATACTCACCTTAGTCACCCACCATCCACCAAAAGACAAGAACCATCATAACCATCTTTTCATTCCTTTTGGTGAACCATCAAAACTTTCACCCACTCCACCCCCACCCAAAGCACTCAAACAAACCTTCTGTCAAAAGCATTCAAGGCCATGACTTATAACTCCTAATCTTGAATTAAGAGTAAGTGAGGAAGTGGTTCATGACATGTGATGTAAAGGTCAATGGGAATGAACACACTCACTAACCTTACACCAAAGAAGACTCAAAACTCAATGTAGTTCACGGGCTGAAGTGGCACGGACGTGCTAGTGGGCACGGGTACACCGTGCTGAATCACTGCCTGAAATAACTAGCATAGGCTAGTTTTGCCCGGTTTGAGTGCTCTTCCATTCTAACTGATTTTCTGGCTTTTTGGTGAGGTAGACTTGAAGGAAATGGGGGTGACTGGTAGTAGAAAGAGTGGAATAAGGAAGGGGAATGAAGAACACGGTAGGGGGAGATGAATACCTTGGAAAATTAAGCAAACAATCTTACTAATGACCCGGTAGGAAGCAAAGGGGAGAAATAAGCTAAACTTTTGGATTGGATACAGTAATGATGTATATGTGGGTGGCAAGTGAAACAAATCAAACTCCAACTCAAAATAAGCCAAATTGGGAAGAGAAATGAAAGATGGATGAGATGGATGAAGAATTTCACTACACAAGAAAAAGGAATAGAACAAGATCTTGTAATTGAGATAATCCTTCACGGAGCCACTCAATGACTTGACCTTGGGCTAATTCTCTTGTCTTAACCAAGGAATCACTCCAATTGGAAAAGGAAGAGAACCTAGAACACCACTTGAATTTGCCACAATTCAAGATATAGAACTAGGAATTTAGTTGCACTTTTGAGAAACACACTCAAAGTACTTGTATTGCTTTGGAAATTTCTTACAATGCTGAATTGAGAAACACTTCACACCCCCACTATATATAGGCAACAGCAAGACAAGCAAAAGACACAAACTCCTAGCAATTTAAAGCTAGAAAATTGAAAAGACTTAGGAAAAATAAAAAGACACAACTTAAAGGAATGGGGGAGGTTACAATGAACATTCTAGACTTCCTATCAGCTGAAGAAATCCATCCAAGTCGTGCATGATGTCAGCAAGGTGATGTCATGTAACCTATGTCTCTTCATTTGCCCAGCATTAACTCCATGCAGCAGCCTTCACTTCAACTGAGCATAACTCTCAGCACACACGTCCAAATTAGGTGATTCTGGGCTTGTGGAAAGCCCTGGAAATCTATTTTCCAGAATGGGCTTATTTGCTCAATTTGGATAAGTAGATCAAAAGTTATGGTCCGAACATTACACCTATATCAGAACTGGACTGGAGCAGGACATGTCTTCTTTGAGTAATATTTAGCCCAACCAAACGACGTCCAAATTAAACATAATTGGGCTTGTTTGAAAGTTGAGATCTTAAAATTCAAAACCATGTGGAGCCTCAAGTTGTGGGACCACTTTAGTTAGGCCAAAAGTGCACACAAAAAATCGGAAAATTTCGGGATGAAGGCGGCATTACCTCTTCGGGCATAAACGCCAATTTCCGGCAAAGTTTTGCAACTTCTTTGACTTCTTCATGGTGTCTAAAGTCCTTGAACTCACATAATAAGAGAAAATATGAGAGTTCCCATGCACGCTCTTGTTTGACACTTTTCTTCTTGGAAGTTGACCTTAAATAAAAATGATGCATATGGGAATATGCATCATACTCCCCGGGTGGTTTTGAGTTTGTCCTCAAACTCAAAGGGTTAGCATGCCTCTTAAGAAAGGGGTCACGCTCACAATATGGGAGCTTTTGGGGAAGGAGGTCACAGGGCATCACCTCTAGAGAGATATAGAAGAGGGTGAGGGGAGGATGATAAAACGGGTCATACCTGGTGAGGAGAAGAGGCGGAAGTGGGAAATCTTCTTTGGGGGCAAGGGTTTGGGAAGGATGAATGAGGGTTAAGGCTTGTCGGTCCTTTTGTGGCTTGGGGGGGTTGGGAAGGTTGAATGGGGGTTAAGGTGAATTCTTCTTGGGTCAAGAGTTGCTCAACTTCTTCAATAACCCCACATGCCTCCAACTCGGGTGCTTGGAGTTCGGTAGGGCGTACTTCTTGAATCAAGAGTTGTTCAAACTCTTCAGCAACCCTACATGGCTTCATCACTTCAAGGTCTTTAACTACATGCTCTTCAATTCTTGGGGTTATGCTCAAATTCACCTCATTATCTTCTTGGCACCCTTCTTGGGTGAAGGATTGCTCAATTTCTTGCACAATCTCTTCTTGCTTCAACTCGGAGCTTTGGGCCTCAAGTTCAAAGGTCTCTTCACCACCACAGTCACCAAAAACAAGAGGTAGGTCAACTAGGCTTGAAGCTTTTTCTCCAAGGATCTCTTCATCTTTGTTTGGCTTTTGAGAAACCTTCTCTAAGTGAAGTATTTCTTCTTTTTCAACCTTGAGTTCAATTTCTTCTTCAAGGCTTTCCTCCTGATCGTTCTCTTCTTTCACGGCTTTCCTTTCTTCCAAGGTAATGACCTCGTTATTTGGGCAATCCGTGGATAAGTGTCCAAGCCCTTGGCACTTGAGACACCTCCTAGGTTGTGGGGGAAAGATCATTTGTGGGGTTGGTTCTTTTTGTGGGGTGGAAGGGAATGAACCCGTGAGGTTAACGGAGATACTTTCTTTCATGGGCATGTAAGTGGATGGGTAAAAGGAACCCTTCAACTTACTACTCAATTTCTTCCAAGTTCTCACCTTTTCTTTTCCTTTTTTTTTTCGCTCAAACTTGTATTTATTCCACCACTGAAGTGCACATCCTTTCAATCTTGAAATAACCACTTTGAACTTCTCTTTGTCACTAAGGATACAACAAGCAAAAACTCGTTCCACCTTAGATAACCAACCTGCGAACTCTTCCTTTTCGCCATGAAATTTTGGAATTGCAGAGCAAGCATATCCAATATCAATAAGAGCTAGTTCTTTCTCCAAGTTCTTTGAAGACGGCATGAAGGATGAGGTCTAGGGTTCTTCGTGGATTGATTTGAAACGTAAGTTGGCTGTGGCAAAGGTGGCACGATCGTGCAAGGGGGCACGGTCAGGCCGTGCTATGCTTCGGCTGAAGAAAATGCAGAAAAGTAGAGTGGCACGGTCGTGCTTGGCGGCACGGGGGCACCGTGCTGCGTCTCGGCTTGCAGATTTCAGGAAAATGAATATGGCACGGTCGTGTGGTATGGCACGGGGGCACCGTGCTGCTTCTCTGGTCTTCGAAACTGGGTTTGCCGGTTTGTGCCTTTTTTTTTTTTTTTGTATTTTGGCTTTTTGGGATGTACTTGGGTGTGATGTGGGTCACTTAAAAACCGTGGCTCTGATATTAAACGCACTTGAAGTTCATAAGCTAGCTCTTGGTTTCTCTCCTCTTAAACCGTGAGCTCCTTTAATGATCTTCTTAGTGTTCTTCATCCTACTTTCATTCCTCACTTTCGTTACTCCTTTGCTTACTCTTTTCCACACATAATCAAGGCCAAAACAAGGCTCATTTCATCAGATTTACATTTGAACTCAAAACCATCTCAAACCGTGAAGTGAGGCACTTTCTAGGCGAGCTAGGCAGCAAGTTAGCACGGTCACCCCGTGCCATTAAGCACGGCCGTGCCTCCATGGCCGTTGGGTGTTTGCTTGTTTTCTAGTGTCCTTGATGTGAGTTGACTTGGGTTGCTTCATTCCCTTGAGACTTACATCATTGGGCCTTTTGTGGAGTTAGGGTTCTTTGTGGACTGGAAGGAAAAGGATTTATAGGCTTAGGAGGTGGATTAGAACTCCCTTTGTTAAGGGGTGTGTTCCGGTTTAAAGGCTTAGAAATTTAAGGTTTAAAGGACTGTCCAGCCTTCTTTTGTTATTCCACTTTGTGAGGTAGCACGCAAACCTCATCAAATGAAGTCTAAGCTTGCAATTCAACAACATTAGAATACCTAGGATCACGTCCTCCCAAGTATCTCACTTTTGTTTGTTCTTCTGGTTCTTGAAGGTCACATTTAATTGCAAGCTTTTCGAACTCCCTTGTGTATTCTTCAACACTCAGATTGCCTTAGTTCAGATTATGAAGTTGAGAATAGCAATGTTGCACACAAGTAGGTGGAAGAAACGTAGCCTTTAGCTTAGATTTCATCTTTTCCCAAGTTCTGATTTTGGATTTCTGTTCCCTAACTCTTTTTGCACGAAAGTTAGTCCACCAAAGAGAAGCATACTTACGTAATCTCAAGGCCACCAACTTCACTTTCTTGTCTTCAGGAACATCCTTCTATTCAAACACTCTTTCCATCGTGTGTAGCCAGTCTAAGAACTCTTCCGGATCAAGCTTGCCTTCATATTCTGGAATTTCAACTCTAAAATCATTAGGGCTTGCTTGCATCCGTGGGTCTTGCCTAACCATTCTCACTCGTTCATCCTCACTAGATGAATCAAGAGTATGGCTAAACACTTGTTCTTGCCTCCGTGGTTCTGATTGGACAGTTCTTCACACATCTTTTGCTTTTGCTTTAGAAATGTACCTAGCTGTTTGTGTAGATACTCATTTTGATCCTTCAAATCTTGATTAGAACTCTTCAGTTCTTGATTAGAAGAGGTAATCTCATGATTATTCTTCAAAACAGCATCAAGGTTCTCTTCTAAACTCAAACGAGTACTCATGTTGTAACCGGTTTAAGAGTAGAACAGAATTTGGACTTGTGTTTGGGGAATGGATTTGGAAATGATTTTGGAAGGGTAGGGAGAATACCAGGCCAAGGAGAAACTCAAAGCTCAAGGAATTAAGCTTAAAATCAAAAGGAAGCAAAGAAAGGAGATGAACACTCACAGTTTTCCTAAGAACCTATGACTGAAATGGATGAATGAGATAGAACTAATCATGAGTTTGGGATACAGAAACACCACCAAAACCAAGGTTAGGGCCCCTAAACTTGAATAAGATACAGAAAATCACCACTTAAACAAGATTAGGACTAAACTTGATCACCACCTTGATCGGCCTAGTTAAGGATAAGCAAGTGTAGTATTCTGGTTTTTCAAGAGAAAACTCTCTTTCTTTCTTTCAAATGTCGAAATCTGATTAAAAAAGTGAAGAGTACAAACCCTTAAAGGTAAGCTAGCAAGCAACCAAGCAGCTAAAGGCTAAGGAGTGAGGTTTCTTCATCATTAGGAAACCTCTTAATCTAGCTTAATGCACGGTTTTAGCTAACCCGTGTGGTTACAAAGTTAATCCCTGCTTAATGATGTATGTGTGCGTGGAAAGTGATCCAAATCAAACTCAAACTCAAAAACAAACCAAAGTTGATGTATATGTGGGTGGCAAGTGAACCAAATCAAACTCCAACTCAAAATAAGCCAAATTGGGAAGAGAAATGAAAGATGGATGAGATGGATGAAGAATTTCACTACACAAGAAAAGGAATAGAACAAGATCTTGTAATTGAGATAATCCTTCACGGAGCCACTCAATGACTTGACCTTGGGCTAATTCTCTTGTCTTAACCAAGGAATCACTCCAATTGGAAAAGGAAGAGAACCTAGAACACCACTTGAATTTGCCACAATTCAAGATATAGAACTAGGAATTTAGTTGCACTTTTGAGAAACACACTCAAAGTACTTGTATTGCTTTGGAAATTTCTTACAATGCTCCATGATTAGCTTCACATGCCCCTCCCCTTTTATAGACTCAGCAAAAGACAATCAAAAGACTCAAATAACTCCTAACAATTAAAAACTAGCTAATGAAAAGTCTAAGAAAAATGAAAAGACACATCATAAAAGGGGTGGGGGAGGTTACAAGGAATATTCTAGGATTTTTACAGCTGATTACATCAATCTAGAAGCATCTAAAACGTGCACAATATCAGCCACACAAGTATATGTAACCGAAGACTCTTCATATTCCCAGCATTAATCCTTGCAACTGCCTCAACTTCAACAGAGCATAACTTCCAGAATACTCGGCCAAATCACGCGTTCTTGGGCTTGTTAGAAAGCCCTGGAAGTCTATTTTCCAGAATGGGCTCATTTGCTCAATTTGGATAAGCGGTTTGAAAGTTATGGCCCAAACAATGCACCTATCTCAGACTGGACTGGATCAGCATAACGTATCTTTGAGTGATATTTTGCCCAATCAAATGATGTCCAAATTAAACAAACTTGGGCTTATTTGAAAGATGAAATCTTAAGCTTCAAAAGCACATGGGCCCTCAAGTTGTGGGTCCACTTGAGCTTGTCCAAAAGTGGTCACAAAAATCGGGTTCCGCAGGGATGAATTCGGCACCAAATTTCTAGCAAAGCTTAACCTTTTTTTGACCTCTCCATAGTGTCGCGAGTCTTTGAACTCACTTAAGAAGACCAAATAGGCACATTTCCATGCATGATCTTCTTTGACCCTTTTCTTCTTTGAAATTGGACTTGAATAAAAAGGATGCATATGGAAATATGCATCATACTCCCCGGGTTGTTTTGAGTTTGTCCTCAAACTCAAAGGGTTGGCAAGCCTCTCAAGAAAGGGGTTGTGCTTACAATATGGGAGCTTTTGAGGAAGGAGGTCACAGGGCATCACCTCTAGAGAGATATAGAAGAGGGTGAGGGGAGGATGATAAAACGGGTCATACCTTGTGAGGAGAAGAGGCGGAAGTGGGAAATCTTCTTTGGGGGCAAGGGTTTGGGAAGGATGAATGAGGGTTAAGGCTTGTCGGTCCTTTTGTGGCTTGAGGGGTTGGGAAGGTTGAATAGGGGTTAAGGTGAATTCTTCTTGGGTCAAGAGTTGCTCAACTTCTTCAATAACCCCACATGCCTCCAACTCGGGTGCTTGGAGTTCGGTAAGGCGTACTTCTTGAATCAAGAGTTGTTCAAACTCTTCAGCAACCCTACATGGCTTCATCACTTCAAGGTCTTTAACTACATGCTCTTCAATTCTTGGGGTTATGCTCAAATTAACCTCATTATCTTCTTGGCACCCTTCTTGGGTGAAGGATTGCTCAATTTCTTGCACAATCTCTTCTTGCTTCAACTCGGATCTTTGGGCCTCAAGTTCAATGGTCTCTTCATCACCACAGTCACCAAAAACAAGAGGTAGGTCAACTAGGCTTGAAGCTTTTTCTCCAAGGATCTCTTCATCTTTGTTGGAGTTAAATTTCTCCAAATAAAATAAGGAAGTAGAGCTAGAGTTACAAGCACTCATGTGACTCCCCTTGTTGAAATGAAGGTTTTTAGAAGAGGAATTAAAGCCGTTTACCTCAAAGGAAACAAATGGATGCTTGTGTAAGTAAGAGGTTGAAGCGAAAGTATCCATTAATTTACCTCTTAACTTAACCCATGTTGTGATCTTACTTTTTCCTCTCTTCTTCCTGTTATACTTGTACTTTTCCCACCATTCAAGCGCATGGCCTCGGAGCTTCTTGATAACCACCTTAAACTTCTCTTGCTCGTTAATATTGTAGCGAGTGAAAACTTGATCCACTTTGGAAATCCAGTAAGGGAAATCTTCTTTTTGGCCATGAAACTTTGGAGTTTCAAGGATGACCATCTCCTTTTCAATCAAAGTAATCTCTTTTCGCAAGTTCCCAAGAGAAATCATGATGGATGAATGCTTAAGGGTTCTTTGTGGGTTATGTGTTTAGGCTAGAAAAAGGCTGTTTTGGAGAAGAGGAGGGAGGGCCCAGTCGTGCAATGGGGCACTGGGGAACCGTGCGAAATTTCTGGCCTGTGGACACTGGATGTTCACGGTTTTTTTTTTTTAATGTATTTGGGTGTGATGTGGGTCACTTTAAAAGCCTTGGCTCTGATACCAATTGATGTATATGTGGGTGGAAAGTGAACCAAATCAACTCAAACTCAAATAAGCCAAATTGGAAAGAGAAATGAAAGATGGATGAGATGGATGAAGAACTTCACTAAACAAGAAAAAGGGATAGAACAAGATCTTGTAATTGAGATAATCCTTCACGGAGCCACTCAATGACTTGACCTTGGCCTAATTCTCTTGTCTTAACCAAGGAATCACTCCAATTGGAAAAGGAAGAGAACCTAGAACACCACTTGGATTTGCCACAATTCAAGATATAGAACTAGGAATTTAGTTGCACTTTTGAGAAACACACTCAAAGTACTTGTATTGCTTTGGAAATTTCTTACAATGCTGAATGTATGATTAGCTTCACATGCCCCTCCCCTTTTATAGACTCAGCAAAAGACAATCAAAAGACTCAAATAACTCCTAACAATTAAAACTAGCTAATGAAAGTCTAAGAAAAATGAAAAGACTCATCATAAAAGGGGTGGGGGAGGTTACAAGGAATATTCTAGGATTTTTGCAGCTGATTACATCAATCTAGAAGCATCTAAAACGTGCACAATATCAGCCACACAAGTATATGTAACCGAAGATTCTTCATATTCCCAGCATTAATCCTTGCAACTGCCTCAACTTCAACAGAGCATAACTTCCAGAATTCCCGGCCAAATCACGCGTTCTTGGGCTTGTTAGAAAGCCCTGGAAGTCTATTTTCCAGAATGGGCTCATTTGCTCAATTTGGATAAGCGGTTTGAAAGTTATGGCCCAAACAATGCACCTATCTCAGACTGGACTGGATCAGCACAACGTATCTTTGATTGATATTTTGCCCAATCAAATGATGTCCAAATTAAATAAAATTGGGCTTATTTTAAAGCTGACATCTTAAGCTTCGAAAGCACATGGGCCCTCAAGTTGTGGTTCCACTTGAGCTTGTCCAAAAGTGGTCACAAAAATCGGGTTCCGCAGGGATGAATTCGGCACCAAATTTCTAGCAAAGCTTAACCTTTTTTTGACCTCTCCATAGTGTCGCGAGTCTTTGAACTCACTTAAGAAGACCAAATAGGCACATTTCCATGCATGATCTTCTTCGACCCTTTTCTTTTTTGAAATTGGACTTGAATAAAAATGATGCATATGGAAATATGCATCAAAAGTGAAAAGAGAAATGAAAGATGGATGAGATGGAAGAAGATCTTCACCACACAAGAAAAGGATAGAACAAGATCTTGTAATTGAGATAATCCTTCATGGAGCCACTCAATGACTTGATCTTGGGCTAATTCTCTTGTCTTAACCGAGGAATCACTCCAATGGAGAAGACAGAGAACCTAGAACACCACTTGAATTTGCAACAATTCAAGATATAGAATTAGGAATTTTAGATGCACTTTTGAGAAACACACTCAAAGTACTTGTATTGCTTTTGGAAATCTCATACAATCTGAATGACAAGCATCACACCCCCCTCCTCTTTTATAAGCTCAGCAAAAGACAACCAAAAGACTCAACAACTCCTAACAATTAAAACTAGCCAATGAAAAGACTAAGTAAAATGAAAAGACTCATCATAAAAGGAGTAGGGAAGGTTACAAGGAATATTCTAGGATTTCTATCAGCTGATTACTCCATCTAGAAGCCTCCAAAACGTGCACAATATCAGCCACACAAACACATGTAACCGAAGACTCTTCACTTTCCCAGAATTAATCCTTGCAGCTGCCTCAACTTCAACAGAGTATATCTTCCAGAATCCTCGGCCAAAATAGGCGTTCTTGGGCTTCCTAGAAATCCCTGGAAGTCTATTTTGCATAATGGGCTCATTTGCTTAATTTGGATAAGCGGTGAAAAAGTTATGGGCCAAACAATGCACCTATCTCAGACTGGACTGGATCAGAATAACGTATCTTTGAGTGACATTTTCCCCAATCAAATGACGTCCAAATTAAACAAACTTGGGCTTATTTTAAAGCTGAAATCTTAAGCTTCCAAAGCATATGAGCCCTCAAGTTGTGGGTCTACTCGAGCTTGTCCAAAAGTTGCCACAACAATTACCTTCCGCAGGGACGAATCAGGCACTAATTCTTCCGAAAGGAATAAAACTTTTCTACAGAGTTTTGCTACATCTTTGACTTCTTGAAGCTTGATTGGGTCTTCCTTAGGCTGGGCTTGATGGTCTTTGGGCCGTTCATGATGGTCTCCATCATTAAAATGCAAGGTACTCTTGATCCCCATTTGGAAAAACCGTTTGGAAAAGGCACTTTGAAGTTCAAATAGAACTCCATAAAGTGTCTTTTGTCATGAAATTCAAATATTGGAACCAAAGAGGAGCCTTGCCATGCATGAACTTGTTTGAAACTTACCTCCCTGGAAGTTGAGTTTAAAGAATGAAAATGATCCCATTGAAAATATACATCAATCCCTCTCTCTTCGAAAAGAATTGTCCTCAATTCTTGTTGTGAATGAGGGCATTCTTCTTGACTCAAGAGTTCCTCAATTCCTTCGACAACCCCACATAGCTCCAAATCGGACACTTGGAGTTCTTCAATTTCAAGCTCATCAAATATTGGAGGTCGGTCATAATTCACCTCATAGTTTTCATGACATCCTTCTTTAAAGATCAAGGGTTCTCCAGGTTCGCCTTCCTTATCTATCCCTCTTGGTTGTCCCTCACTTGTGTTTGCCATTTGTCCTCCCATGGTTATAAGTTTGGTTAGTTCAGGTTCTAATTGTGGGGATAATGGAACAATGAAATTGTCATAACAAGGATCAAAGTGAGCAACACATGCTATTCCCTTATCTAAATGGTGATCTAGCACAAGTGGCGAAGGACATGAATAGTCTTCTTGTCCCTCAAGTTCAAAGGTCTCATCATCGCCATAGTCGTCAAAAATAGGAGGTAGGTCAACTAGGCTTGAAGCTTTTTGTCCAAGGATCTCGTCATCTTTGTTGGAGTTAAGTTTCTCCAAATAAAAGAAGGAAGTAGAGTTAGAGTTACAAGCACTCATTGGACTTCCCTTGTTGAAATGGAGGTTTTTAGAAGAGGAATTAAAACACCTCAAAGGAAAGAAAAGGATGCTTGTGTAAGTAAGAGGTTGGAGCGAAAGTATCCATTAATTTACCTCTTAACCACCTTAAACTTCTTAACTTAACCCATGTTGTGATCTTACTTTTCCCTCTCTTCTTCCTCTTATACTTGTACTTTTCCCACCATTCAAGTGCATGGCCTCGGAGCTTCTTGATAACCACCTTAAACTTCTCGTGCTCTTCAATGTTGCAGTGAGCAAAGACTTGGTCCACCTTGGAAATCCTGCAAGGAAAATCTTCCCTTTGGCCGCGAAACTTTAGGGTTTCAAGGACGACCAACTCCTTCTCAATCAAAGCTATCTCTTTTCTAACGTTCTCAATTCTAACGTTCTCAAAAGAAATCATGATGGATGAATGCTTAATGGTTCTTCATGGGTTGGTTGTGTGTTTGGCTTGGGGGATGTGTTTGGGTGTGATGTGGGTCACTTAAAAACCTTGGCTCTGATACCAATTGATGTATGTGTGGGTGGTAAGTGATCCAAATCACCAAATCAAACTCAAACCCAAAAACAAACCAAAGTGAAAAGAGAAATGAAAGATGGATGGATTGGAAGAAGATCTTCAACACACAAAAAAAGGATAGAACAAGATCTTGCAATTGAGATAATCCTTCACGGAGCCACTCAATGGCTTGATCTTGGGCTAATTCTCTTATCTTAACCGAGGAATCACTCCAATAGAGAAGATAGAGAACCTAGAACACCACTTGAATTTGCCACAATTCAAGATATAGAACTAGGAATTTTAGATGCACTTTTGAGAAACACACTCAAAGTACTTGTATTGCTTTTGGGATTGGAGTACAAGCTCAATGACAAGCATCACACGCCCCTCTCCTTTTATAAGCTCAGCAAAAGACTCAATAACTCCTAACAATTAAAACTAGCTAATCAAAATTCTAAGTAAAATGAAAAGACTCATCATAAAAGGGGTGGGGGAGGTTATAAGGAATATTCTAGGATTTCTACAGCTGATTATTCCCATCTAGAAGCATCTAAAATGTGCACAATATCAGCCACACAATCACATGTAACCGAAGACTCTTCATATTCCCAGAATTAATCCTTGCAGCTGCTTCAATTTCAACAGAGTATATCTTCCAGAATACTCGGCCAAATCACGCGTTCTTGGGCTTGTTAGAAAGCCCTGGAAGTCTATTTTCCATAATGGGCTCATTTGCTCAATTTGGATAAGCGGTTTGAAAGTTATGGCCCAAACAATGCACCTATCTCAGACTGGACTTGATCAGCATAACGTATCTTTGAGTGATATTTTGCCCAATCAAATGATGTCCAAATTAAACAAACTTGGGCTTATTTTAAAGTTGAAATCTTAAGCTTCCAAAGCATATGAGCCCTCAAGTTGTGGGTCTACTCGAGCTTGTCCAAAAGTTGCCACAACAATTACCTTCCGCAGGGACGAATCGGGCACTAATTCTTTCGGAAGGAATAAAACTTTTCTACAGAGTTTTGCCACATCTTTGACTTCTTGAAGCTTGATTGGGTCTTCCTTGGGCTGGGCTTGATGGTCTTTGGGCCGTTCATGATGGTCTCCATCATTAAAATGCAAGGTACTCTTGATCTCCATTTGGAAAACCCGTTTGGAAAAGGCACTTTGAAGTTCAAATAGAACTCCATAAAGTGTCTTTTGTCATGAAATTCAAATATTAGAACCAAAGAGGAGCCTTGCCATGCATGAACTTGTTTGAAACTTACCTCCCTTGAAGTTGAGTTTAAAGAATGAAAATGATCCCCTTGAAAATATACATCAGGTTGGAGTGGTGTTTTTGGCTTGTGGAGGGTTTTGAGGTCTAGGAGGGTAGTAGGGAGGTCTTTGAGTGGAGTGGGGACGAGAAAGAGGTTTGGACAAGATGCTCTTTCCCTTAGATTTCTTTTGTTGCTCTACCTTATAGGCTAGAGAACTCAAGTCATCTAGGGATGAATAGGGTTGCAACTCAACTACATGAGCAATGGACTCATCAAGACCGGTCAAGTATCTTACCAAGGTTTGTGAGTCGTCTTCTTTCAAATCACATTTGAGTAGGAGTTGTTCAAACTCCCGAGTGTATTCTTCCACACTCTTGGATCCTTGTGATGTATATGTGGGTGGTAAGTGAACCAAATCAAACTCAAATAAACCCAAATAAGAATTGATCCAAAGTGAAGAGAAAATGGAAGGTTGATTGAAATGGAATGAAAATAATAACAAAAAAGAACAAAGGATAAACAAGACCTTGCACTTGAGATAATCCTTCACGGAGCCACTCAAGGACTTGATCTTGGGCAAATTCTCTTGTCTTCACCAAGGAATCACTCCAATTGGGAAAGAAAAGAGAACCTAGAACACCACTTGAACTTGCCAAAATTCAAGATATAGAACTAGGGATTTTGGAATACTTTTGAGAATCACACTCAAAGGTAATTGTATTTCACTTTGGGAAAGCTTACAACTCTGAATGATGAAATGCAACTACACAATCCTTCACGGAGCCACTCAAGGACTTGATCTTGGGCAAATCCTCTTGTCTTCACCAAGGAATCACTCCAATTGGGAAAGAAAAGAGAACCTAGAACTCCACTTGAACTTGCCAAAATTCAAGATATAGCACTGGGGATTTTTTTTGGACACAAATGAGAATCACTCTCAAGGTGTTTGTACTACTCTTGGAAAAGCTTACAACTCTGAATTGAGAAACACTTCACACCCCCTCTATATATAGGCAACAACAAGACAAGCAAAAGACACAAACTCCTAACAATTTAAAGCTAGAAAATTGAAAAGACTTAGGAAAAATAAAAAGACTCATCATAAAAGGGGTGGGGGAGGTTATAAGGAATATTCTAGGATTTTTCAGCTGAATATCTCCATCTAGAAGCCTCCAAAACGTGCACAATATCAGCCACACAAATACATGTAACCGAAGACTCTTCATTTTCCCAGAATTAATCCTTGCAGCTGCCTCAACTTCAACAGAGCATAACTTCCAGAATACTCGGCCAAATCACGCGTTCTTGGGCTTGATAGAAAGCCCTGGAAGTCGAGTTTCCCGAATGGGCTCATTTGCGCAATTTGGATAAGCGGTTTAAAAGTTATGGCCCAAACAATGCACCTATCTCAGACTGGACTGGATCAGCATAACGTATCTTTGAGTGAGATTTTGCCCAATCAAATGATGTCCAAATTAAACAAACTTGGGCTTATTTGAAAGATGAAATCTTAAACTTCAAAACCATGTGGAGCCTCAAGTTGTGGGACCACTTTAGTTAGGCCAAAAGTGCACACAAAAATCAGGAAATTTCGGGATGAAGGCGGTATTACCTCTTCGGGCATGAACGCCAATTTTCGGCAAAGTTTTGCAACTTCTTTGACTTCTTGAAGCTTGAGTGAGTCCTCCTTGGGCTGAGCTTGATGGTCCTTGGGCTTCTCATGATGGTCTCAATCATTCCCCCCGGGTAAGTGAAAGTTTGCCCTCAAACTAGGAAGGGGCTCATCATCGAAATAGGGGCTAAGATCGGAGACATTGAAGGTAGCCGAAACTCCATAATCTCCAGGTAGATCAACCTTGTATGCATTGGGCTCAACCTTCTCAAGAATTTCAAATGGACCATCGGAACGTGGCATCAACTTAGATTTCCTCTTTGAAGGGAAACGCTCCTTCCTCATGTGAATCCATAGCAAATCTCCTGGCTGAAATTGTACCTCCTTGTGATGCTTGTTGGCGCTTTGCATGGCTCTTTCATTAGCCTTGGCAATGTTATCTCTAACTCTTGCATGAAGATCTTGGATCTCCTTGGCTCTTTTTTCAGCTTTCCAACTAAATTTTGTGGGAGTTGGAATGGGAACAAGATCCAAGGGACTCTTGGGATTGTAGCCATACACAACTTGAAATGGAGAGAGTTGGGTGGACTTGCTAGGCACTCGATTGAATGCAAACTCGGCATGTGGTAGCAATTCATCCCAATTCTTCAAATGCTTCTTCACTAGGACTCTAAGTAAGGTACCCAAAGTCCTATTGGTGACTTCAGTTTGTCCATCAGTTTGGGGATGGCAAGTAGTGCTAAACTTGAGTTGAGTACCCAATTTGCGCCATAGAGTTAGCCAAAAATGACTAAGAAACTTGGAGTCCCGATCGGATACCATGCTCTTTGGAATGCCATGTAGTCTCACAATCTCCTTGAAATAAAGATTAGCCACTTGAGTAGCATCATTAGTGGTGTGGCAAGGGATGAAATGCGCCATCTTGGAGAATCGATCCACAACCACCATAATGAAGTCTTTGTTTCTTTGGGTTCTAGGTAAACCCGTGATGAAATCCAAGCTAATATCTTCCCAAGGGGCTTGAGGAATGGGAAGTGGAGAATACAATCCTTGGGGCAAAGAATGGCTCTTAGCCGTTTGACAAGTAGAACATCTTTTGATGAAATGCTCTACATCTCTTGACATCTTAGGCCAATAGTAGTGTTCCTTCAACATTGATCTAGTCTTCTCAACACCAAAATGGCCAGCTAGGGCTCCTCCATGCAACTCTTGGATAAGCAGTTCACGAAATCCACATTGAGGTATACAAAGGCGTGAACCTTTGAATAGGAACCCATCTTCTAAGTGGAACAACCCATGGGGGTGTTTAAGACACTTCTCAAAATGTCCTTGAAATCATCATCTTTTGGGTACAAATCTTTAACAACTTCAAACCCAAGTACTTTAGTGCTCAAAGTGGAGAGTAATAAGTACCTTCTTGATAATGCATCAGCTCCTTTGTTGAGAGTACCCGCCTTATGTTGGATAGTGAAGTGGAAGGACTGAAGATACTCTCCCCATTTAGCATGTCTAGGGTTGAGCTTATGTTGTCCTTGGATGTATTTGAGAGCTTCATGGTCGGAATGAAGGATGAACTCACCTCCAACTAAGTAATGACGCCAATGCTCCAATGCTCTAATGATTGCATAAAACTCTTTATCATAGGTGGAGTACTTCTTCTTGGCATCGTTGAGCTTCTCACTGAAAAAAGCAATGGGTCTCTTCTCTTGAGATAGGACAGCTCCAATTCCTACCCCGGATGCATCACACTCTAGTTCAAAGACTTTGGTAAAGTCGGGCAAGGCTAGAACGGGGGAACTAGTGAGCTTCTTCTTGATCTCTTCAAAGGTTTGTTGTGCTTGCTCGTTCCATGAAAACTCTTTGCCTTTAATTACCTCGTTCATAGGAGCCATAATTGTGCTGAAATTTCTAATGAACCTCCGGTAGAATGAGGCTAGGCCATGAAAACTCCTTACTTGAGTGATGGATGTAGGAGTTGGCCACTCTTGAATAGCCTTGATCTTGCTTTCATCAACTTGGAGGCCTTGGGCGTAAACAATGAAACCCAAGAATACCACTTGAGGAGTGAAGAAAAAGCATTTCTCCATATTGCCATAAAGTTGTTCTTGTGAAAGAACCTCCAAAACTTGTTGCAAATGCTTGGCATGCTCCTCCTCGGTCTTGCTATAGACCAAGATATCATCAAAGTAAACAACAACACAAGTTCCAATGAGGGGCTTGATAACTTGGTTCATGAGTCTCATAAAAGTGCTCGGGGCATTAGTAAGCCCGAATGGCATTACAAGCCACTCATATAAACCTCCTTTAGTCTTAAAGGCGGTTTTCCATTCATCACCTTCAAAAATACGAATCTGATAATAGCCACTTCTAAGATAAATCTTAGAAAAGATAGCGGCTCCATGTAATTCATCCAATAGATCTTCCAATCGGGGAATAGGAAACCGGTACTTGATAGTGATCTTGTTTATTGCCCGGCTATCAACACACATACGCATGCTACCATCCCTCTTAGGAACAAGGAGGGCAGGCACGACACATGGGCTTAGACTTTCCCGAATTAAACCCTTGGACAAGAGATCATCCACTTGTCTTTGGATTTCTTGTGTTTCGCTTGGTGACATCCGGTATGCCGGCTTGTTTGGAAGTACGGATCCGGGAACGAGGTCTATCTTGTGTTGGATAGATCTTGGAGGGGAAAGGCCATGTGGAATTTCTTGTGGAAAAACATGGTGATAGGCTTGTAGGAGAGGGGTGAGTAGTGGATGTGAGGGAGATGGTGGCTTAGACTCTTCTTGTAAAAGTATCAAGTCTTTAAAGGACTCATACTCATGGTGCTCAGATTTGAGAAGAGTAGTAAAGAAGACTTCCAAATGAGGATTGTCTTTTGGTTGAGAGGGGGAAGGACTTTTGAGAGGGGTAAGAGTGATTTTCTTACGGTCCTTGAGAAAAGAGTAAGTGTTCATCCGGCCATGATGGATGACACTTCTATCAAAAAGCCATGGTCTATCCAATAATATATGGCAAGCATCCATGGGGACTATATCACACCAAATCTCATCTTTATAGTTTTTCCCATTGAAAAGGAAACAAGACAACGGTGAGTAATTTGCAAACCTTTGCCTTGATTCAACCATTGTATGGTGTAGGGATTTGGTCGAGGAGAGACTTGCAGCTTGAGTTTGTCCACCATAGTCTTTGAGGCAACGTTAGCACAACTACTTCCATCAATGATAAGGGAACAAACCTTGTCTCCTACGGTACACCTGGTGTGAAAAATGGCTTCTCTTTGCTCCATGTCCTTTTGAGGGGCAATTCCACTCAAGGCCCGGCGGATAACTAGCAATTCTCCTTCATCGGGGCCTTCTTCAACTTCTTCCAAACTTCCTTCTTCATGGTGCTCTTCTTCTTCTTCGTCATACGCATGTTCATCACATGCTTCTTGGTACTCCGCTAGGGAAACGATCCTCCTGTTTGGACACTCAGATGCATAGTGTCCCATACCTTGGCACCGAAAGCAACGAACTTTGTCTTTAGATTTGGGCTCTTGTATGGGGGGTTTTTGAGGGGTTGGAGTGGTGTTCTTGGTTTGTGGTGGTGGGGGATTTTGTGGACGAGGAGGGTAGTACGGAAGCCTTTGTGTGGGGTAAGGACGAGAGAGAGGCTTGGATAGGATACTCTTTTCCTTTGATTTCTTTTGTTGTTCTACCTTGTAGGCTAGAGAACTCAAATCATCAAGGGATGAATATGGTTGCAATTCAACAATATGAGCAATAGACTCATCAAGTCCGGTTAAGTATCTTACCAAGGTTTGAAAGTCATCTTCTTTCAAGTCGCATTTGAGAAGGAGTTGTTCAAACTCCCGAGTGTACTCCTCTACACTTTTTGATCCTTGCTTGAGGCGGTGGAGTTTCAGATAATTATCTTGCACATAGTGTGAGGGAAAAAACTTGGCCTTAAGCTTTTCTTTCATTTTGGCCCACGTTCTAATTTTCCCTTTCCCATTTCTTGCTCTTTTCGCTCCAAGGTTAGCCCACCAGATTGAAGCATATTTGCGGAGTTTAAGGGCTACCAGTTTTACCTTTTTGTCCTCCGGGATGTCCTCATATTCAAAGATCCTCTCAATGATGTGCAACCAATCGAGAAATAAGTCCGGGTCAAGTTGGCCTTCAAATTCGGGGATGTCAATTCGGACACCACCAATATTGCTTCCTTTCCTTCGTCTCCTTGGGGCTTCTTCGTCACTAGAATTGGCTCGGGATTGAAGGACTTCTTCTTCCGATTCGACCACCGGTTCATGAGGATGAGAGGGAGTGGGGCTATGAACCCACCTTCATTTTTCCTCCAAAAGTTGCCCAAGTTGAGTTCGAAGATAAGTGACTTGAGCTTCTACCTCTTCCACACGTGCTTGGTCGCTTCTTGTGGACTTTGTAGACATGTTGGAGATGCTTTGAAGGAAGAATATGCAGCAGGGAAGGTGGCACGGTCGTGCAAGGGGGCACGGGCAGACCGTGCTATGCTTCGACTTGAGGAAATGCAGAAAAGTATAATGGCACGGTCGTGCTGGGTGGCACGGGGGCACCGTGTTGCATCTCGACTTGAAGATTTCTGGAAAATAAATAGGGCACGGTCGTGTGGGGTGGCACGGGGGCACCGCGCGAACTTTCTGGCCTGTGGACACGGGCTGTTTACGGTTTTTTTTAAAATTTTTTTTTTTTTTTGTGTATTTGGGTATGATGTGGGTCACTTAAAAACCTTGGCTCTGATACCAATTGATGTATATGTGGGTGGTAAGTGAACCAAATCAAACTCAAATAAACCCAAATAAGAATTGATCCAAACGGGATCATTCCCATATGCATCATTTTTATTTAAGGTCAACTTCCAAGAAGAAAAGTGTCAAACAAGAGCGTGCATGGGAACCCTCATATTTTCTCTTATTATGTGAGTTCAAGGACTTTAGACACCATGAAGAAGTCAACCAAGTGGCGAAAATCTGGATAAAACTCATATTCCTTTCGGAAGAATTGGTGCCCGATTCATCCCTGCGGAAGGTAATTTTTTTTGTGCTCTTTTTTTGGACTAGCTCAAGTGGACCCACAAGTTGAGGGGCCACATGGTTTTGAAGCTTAAGATGTCAGCTTTAAAATAAGCCCAATTTTATTTAATTTGGACGTCATTTGATTGGGCAAAGTAGCACTCAAAGGGAAGTTGTCCAGCTCCAGTCCGGTTCTGATATAGGTGTAATGTTCGGACCATAACTTTTGATCTACTTATCCAAATTAAGCAAATGAGCCCATTCTCGAAAATAGATTTCGAGAGCTTTCCAACAAGCCCAGAATTACCTGATTTGGACGTGTGTGCTGAGAGTTATGCTCAGTTGAAATGGAGGCTGCTGCAAGGATTAAATGTTGGGCAAATGAAGAGACTTTGGTTACATGACGTCATGTGGATGACATCATGCACGACTTGCAGTGTTCTAGATGGATGTTTTCAGCTGATTGGAAGCCTAGAATATTCTTTGTAACCTCCCCCACCCCTTTATGTTGAGTATTTTCCATTTTCCAAGCCTTTTCAATTTTCTAGTTTTAATTGCTAGGAGTTTTTAAGTCTTTTGGTTATCTTTATTTAGCCTATAAATAGGTGGGTTATATAGTTGCATTTGAATTCAGAGTGGTAAGCTTTCCCAAAGTGAAATACAATTACCTTTGAGTGTGATTCTCAAAAGTATTCCAAATCCCTAGTTCTATATCTTGAATTTTGGCAAGTTCAAGTGGTGTTCTAGGTTCTCTTCCTTTTTCAATTGGAGTGATTCCTTGGTGAAGACAAGAGGATTTGCCCAAGATAAAGTCCTTGAGTGGCTCCGCGAAGGATTATCTCAAGTGCAAGGTCTTGTTTATCCTTTGTTCTTTTTTTGTTATTATTTTCATTCTATCTCAATCAACCTTCCACTTTCTCTTTACTTTGGTTCAATTCTTATTTGAGTTTATTTGAGTTTGATTTGGTTCACTTACCACCCACATATACATCAATTGGTATCAGAGCAAAGGTTTTAAAGTGACCCACATCACACCCAAATACATTAAAAAAAAAAAAAAACCGTGAACATCCAGTGTCCACCGGCCAGAAATTTCGCACGGTGCCCCCGTGCCATACCACACGACCGTGCCATATTCATTTTCCAGAAATCTTCAAGGCGAGACGCAGCACGGTGCCCCCGTGCCTACCAGCACGACCGTGCCACCCTACTTTTCTGCATTTCCTCAAGTCGAAACATAGCACGGCCTGCCCGTGCCCCCTTGCATGACCGTGCCACTTTCCCTACTGCATATTCTTCCCTCAAAGCATCTCCAACATCTCCAACCTGCTTGCCAGCCTTCCACCTTAAGCAAACCCCTTAAAGGAGGAAAACCACCAGGCTAAGCAACCGGGTGTCAAGCAGCCGGTTTCTGCCTCCACTTGCAATGCATGTTTGACACCTCAAATGATGACTAATTGCTATGTTTCTTACATGGTTGGAAACCTCAAGATGTCTAGTTTACCCTCCAACTTGAATCGTAGCAATTGGACTTTGTTTGCCCCCTGAACAAACCAGAATTCCAAAACCGTGCAGTTTGTAGTGCAATCCGGGCAAGGTCCAAAGATGAACTGTTTTAAGCAACCAATTGAACTCCAAATAATATGAAACCAATTGGACTTAAAAGCTAAGATCTTGAGCTTAAAATCTCCCAAAAAACAAGCGCGAAATCGTGCTTTGAACCTGTGTAATCAGATAATGAAAACCGGGTGAAAATCTGGATGAGAACCTGGGTGCATCACCTTGTGTTTTCTCCATCAAGTGACTTAAGGCCATGACTTTGGACTTGATTTCTTGATTGTTCTGGATCATTGAGACATTATTAGACCTTGAGGATGGACCTCCATCATTCTCCCCTTGTTGGGAAGATTTGATCCTCAAATCAGAAAGGACGTACTACCCAACAGCAAACAAAGGTGAATTAGGCTGAAAAAGGATAAACTCTTCAAATAAGCTTGGTTTAAACTTTGCTTCTGTATTCCTCACATCAGCCATGTGAAACTTAAGTGGGTGTTGAAATGAATGGATGGGGGGTGGGTTTGGATTTTGCTTTGGGAGAGTAAATTGAGCAAATTTAGGACCTGAGCATGCGAGATCCTGGATAGATGTGAATGGAATGATTTTGTGGGGAAAGGATGGGATATGGTCTTGCTCCTTTGGAATGAATAACATACAAACATGAATATTCATATGTTGTTCATGCTTTTCTTCATGAAAATTTGGAGACATCTTCTCCAAGAGTAGCATTTCACCTTCATCAGCAGTGATCTCAATTTCTTCAAGGTCTTCTTCTTGAGTTTCTTCCTCCTTTTCTTCCTTTTCAATTGCCTCCCACTCAGCCAGAGTGATGCTTCTTCGATTGACACAATCGGCGGCTATGTGTCCAAATCCTTGGCACTTAAAATATCGGGAAGTGCCATGCTTGGGTTTAAGTTGCGGGGGTAGGCTTTGTAGTGGTGTTTGGTTCTTTTGTGGAGTAGGAAGGGGGGGGGCCATGGGTTTAGGGACAAGGTTTGGGCTCCCCTTGTTGAATGGTTGTTCTTGAGGAAGGAATGTGGGAACTTCTTCACAAGTATGAAATCGAGACCTTCTTTGTTGTTCCACTTTGTGAGCTAAGACACAGATCTCATCAAAAGTGGTGAAGGCTTGCAATTCAACCACGTTGGCTATCCTAGGATCAAGCCCTCCTAGGTAACGAACCATGGTTTGTTCTTCAGGGTCATGAATGTCACATTTGATCATGAGTTTCTCAAACTCACGAGTATATTCTTCAACACTCATCTTGCCTTGATTCAAATGATGAAAGAGCATGTATTGATCTTGGACATACGTAGAAGGCAAAAATCGTGCCTTCATCTTGGCTTTCATTTTGTCCCAAGTAGCAATCTTACTCTTCCTTTCTCTAGTCCTCTTAGCATTAAGGTTTGTCCACCATAAGGAGGCATATTTCCTTAGTCTAAGAGCAACTATCTTGACTTTCTTATCCTCCGGAATCTCCTTAAACTCAAAGATGCGTTCCACAGTTTGCAACCATTCAATGAACTCATCAGGATCTAACTTACCTTCAAACTCAGGAATTTCAACCTTGAATTCATTAGAGTTGAAAGTAGGACGTGTCCTTCTTTGTGTTCTTTCGAATGGTACATCCTCTTCAGAGAATGAAGATGCATTGCTAGCTTCCTTTTCATGGCCATAATCCGTCCTATTTTGAATGCTGGGTGGCTCTTGGAACTTTTGCTTTTGTTTCATGTAGTTTCCAAGCTGTTTTCTCAAGTACTCATTTCGAGCCTTGAGTTCTTGATTACTCACACTTATTTCTTGCATTTGCTTGGAAAGAACCTCAAGCCTTTCTTCCACAGACATGCTAGTACTCATTGTAATCGCAGGAATGAACGGCTTGTGTTTGATTGTGTTTGAAATGACTTTAGAGATAAGCTGGGAATGACGTGGGGTTCAGGCCAAGTTCTGAACTTGCTCTGATACCAAAAATGATGTAAGTCCAAGGGAAGGAAAGCAACCCAAGTAAACTCACGTCAAAGGAGGCTAGAAAACAAGCAAACTCTCACGGCCAGGGGTGGCACGGCCGTGCTTGATGGCATGGGGTGACCGTGCCAATTCACTGCCTAGCTTGCCTAGGTAAGTCCCTTTCCACGGTTTGAGATGGCTTTGAAGATTAAAGGAAGTTCGATGCAATCAGCTAAGTCAAGGCTTGATTTTGTGTGGAAAAGAAAAATCAAAGGAGTAAAGGAAGTGAGGAAAGTAATGGGGGATGAAAAACACTAAGAAGATCACCAAAGAGGCTCATGGTTTAAGAGGAGAGAAACCTAGAGCTTGCTTATGAACTTCAAGTGTGTTTAATGAATGTAGGATAGTTCTAAGTTAGATGATTAGATAAGATACACCACTAATCACTTAGCTTAGGGCCCTTAATCTTGGATTAGGATAAGATACACCACCTAATCAAGATCAAGACTCCCTTGGTCACCACCTTAATCGGCCACAATTAAGGATAAGCAAGTTAAGTGTTTAAGAAATCTCAAGACACAAAGTCTTTACTCTCAACTTCAATACTCAAACTTCTTGTTTAACAAAAGAGTAGCCAAGGCACTTATATAGCCTTGTGATTACATGAAAAGAGCTTTCCTTCTAGGCAAGGAAAGTCATTAAACTAATCCTATGCTTAGTAATACATGGTTTAAGCTAAAACATACATAAGCTGAAAGTTTAAGCTACAAAACACAAGATTTCCTTCTAAAACTCTTTCCTAAGTATTAAGAAACCTTGTTGACTCAATTTCCCTTCAAGGAAGGTAAGAGAGCATGGCTGCCACCGCAAAAGGACTGAAAATTGCATGTGTGCCATGTCATGCTTGAGTGGTCGAATGAGAGCTTGCAAAATGGTGGCGTTTCACTAGCTCCACGTGTCTCTCTCTCAAGTAGCTGAGTGGTGCTTAATCAAGCAGCTCAAAATGACCTGCTTGCCAGCCTTCCACCTTAAGCAAACCCCTTAAAGGAGGAAAACCACCAGGCTAAGCAACCGGGTGTCAAGCAGCCGGTTTCTACCTCCACTTGCAACGCATGTTTGACACCTCAAATGATGACTAATTGCTACGTTTCTTACATGGTTGGAAACCTAAAGATGTCTAGTTTACCCTCCAATTGGAATCGTAGCATTTGGACGTCATTTGCCCCCTGATCAAACCAGAAAACCAAAACCGTGCATTTTGCAGTGCAATCCGGACAGGTTCAAGAGATGAACTGTTTTAAGTAACCAAATGAATTCCAAATGATATGAAACCAATTGGACTTAAAAGTTAACATCCTGAACTTGATAATCATCCAAAAAACGGACACCAAAATATGCTTTAGGCTGATGTAATAAGATAGCAAAGACCGGGTAAAAATCTGGATGAAAACCCGGGTGTATCACCTTGTGTGTTTGCCATCAAGTGACTCATGGCCGTGACTTTGGAGTTGATTTCTTGATTATTTTGGATCAATGAAACATTTTTAGACCTTGAAGATGGACCTCCATCAGCACGTGTGGAAGAGTTAGAAGCTCAAGTCACTTATCTTCGAACTCAACTTGGGCAACTTTTGGAGGAAAAACGAAGGTGGGTTCATAGCCCCACTCCCTCTCATCCTCATGAACCGGTGGTCGAATCGGAAGAAGAAGTCCTTCAATCCCGAGCCAATTCTAGTGACGAAGAAGCCCCAAGGAGACGAAGGCAAGGAAGCAATGTTGGTGCTGTCCGAATTGACATCCCCGAATTTGAAGGTCAACTTGACCCGGACTTATTTCTCGATTGGTTGCACACCATTGAGAGGATCTTTGAATATGAGGACATCCCGGAGGACAAGAAGGTAAAACTTGTAGCCCTTAAACTCAGAAAATATGCTTCAATTTGGTGGGCTAATCTTGGAGCTAAAAGAGCAAGGAATGGAAAGGGAAAAATCAGAACTTGGGCCAAAATGAAAGAAAAGCTTAAGGCCAAGTTTCTTCCCTCTCACTATGTGCAAGACAATTATCTCAAGCTCCATCGACTCAAGCAAGGATCCAAGAGTGTGGAAGAATACACTCGGGAGTTTGAACAACTCCTGCTCAAGTGTGATTTGAAAGAAGATGATGTACAAACATTGGTAAGATATTTGAGTGGTCTTGATGAATCACTTGCTCATGTAATTGAGTTGCAACCCTATTCATCCCTAGATGACTTGAGTTCTCTAGCCTATAAGGTAGAGCAACAAAAGAAGACTAAGGAAAAGAGCATCTTTTCCAAGACTCCTTCCCGTCCTTTTTCTTAAGAACCACCTTACTTTCCCCCACAAATTCAAACCCCCTCACCCGCCAAAAGTGTCCCTCCCATCACCCCTCCACCTCCCACAAAAGTGCCCTCACGGCCAAAAGACTAAGTTCGGTGTTTGGTCGCTTCTTGTGGACTTTGTAGACATGTTGGAGATGCTTTGAAGGAAGAATATGCAGCAGGGAAAGTGGCACGGTCGTGCAAGGGGGCACGGTGAGGCCGTGCTATACTTCGGCTGAAGAAAATGCAGAAAAGTAGAGTGGCACGGTCGTGCTTGGCGGCACGGGGGCACTGTGCGAAATTTCTGGACTTCGGGAATGGTTTTGCCGCTTTGTGCTTCTTTTTTGTTTTTGTGTTTTGGCTTTTTGAGATGTATTTGGGTGTGAAGTGGGTCACTTAAGAACCGTGGCTCTGATACCAATTGATGTATATGTGGGTGGAAAGTGATCCAAATCAAACTCAAATCAAACTTAATTAAAATGAAAAGAGAGAAAGATGCGAAAGATGAAGAATATCGCCAAACAGGATAGAGATGGATAGTGCAAGACTTTGAGTATGAGATAATCCTTCCGGAGCCACTCACACCTTGGTCTTGGGCTAATTCCCTTCACTCTTCTGAGGAATCAATCCAAAGAAAAGAAGGAGAACCTAGAACACCACTTGAATTAGCCAAATTCAAGATATAGAATTGGAAATTTTTGGGACACAAATGAGAATCACTCTCAAAGGTGCTTGAATTACTCTTGAAAATGCCTTAGAAATCTGATCTACAATGCTCACACGCCCCCTCCTTTATATAGGCTCAGCAAAAGACAACAAAAGGACTCAAATAACTCCTAACAATTAAAACTAGTAAAATGAAAAGAATAAGATAAATGGAAAGACACATCATAAAAGGGGTGGGGGAGGTTACAAGGAATATTCTAGGATTTCTTATCTGATTACACCAATCTAGAAGGCTCCAAAAACGTGCACAATGTCAGCCACACAATCACATGTAACCGAAGACTCTTCATATTCCCAGAATTAATCCTTGCAGCTGCCTCAACTTCAACAGAGCATAACTTCCAGAATACTCGGCCAAATCAAGCGTTCGTGGGCTTGGTAGACAGCCCTGGAAGTCTAGTTTCCAGAATGGGCTCATTTGCTCAATTTGGATAAGCGGTTTAAAAGTTATGGCCCAAACAATGCACCTATCTCATACTGGACTGGATCAGCATAACGTATCTTTGAGTGATATTTTGCCCAATCAAATGATGTCCAAATTAAACAAACTTGGGCTTATTTGAAAGATGAAATCTTAAACTTCAAAAACATGTGGAGCCTGAAGTTGTGGGACCACTTTAGGTAGGTCAAAAGTGCACACAAAAATCGGGAAATTTCTTGATGAAGGCGGCACTACCTCTTCGGGCATGAACGCCAATTTCCGGCAAAGTTTGGCAACTTCCTTGACCTCTTGAAGCTTGAGTGAGTCCTCCTTGGGCTGAGCTTGACGGTCCTTGGGCTTCTCATGATGGTCTCCATCAGTTATGTGTCCCCAAATGCAGCACTCGTGAGTTGTTGATTCGAGAAGTCCATGTTGGATCTTTAGCTGGTCATTTTGGCGAAGACAAGACCCTAATCATGCTTAGGGAACATTATTATTGGCCAGGCATGGAGAAAGACGTTCAAGATATCATTAGAAGGTGCAGTACGTGTCAAATAGCAAAGAGTCATTCGCTCCCCCAGGGATTATACACGCCACTTCCTATTCCTATGTTGCCATGGGTAGACGTTAGTATGGATTTCATACTTGGTTTACCAAAAACACAAAGGAATTAAGATTCTATCTTTGTGGTCGTGGATCGATTTTCAAAGATGGCTCATTTCATTCCCTGCAACAAGACTAATGATGCCACTCATGTTGCTGAGCTGTATTTCAAGGAGGTCATGAGACTTCATGGAATTCCTCGTTCCATCGTCTCAGATCGAGATACCAAGTTCCTAAGTCACTTTTGGATTACTTTGTGGAAAAAGTTGGGTACCAAACTCAAATACAGTACCACTTGTCATCCACAAACAGAAGGGCAAACCGAGGTTACTAATCGAACCCTTGGTACTCTATTAAGGGTCTTGATTAAAAACCACACAAAAGCTTGGGATCTGTTACTTCCACATGCTGAGTTTGCCTACAATAGGACTCCAAGCAAGGCTACTAGTCTATCACCCTTTAAAGTGGTCTATGGGATTGATCCCCTAAGTCCACTTGATCTTGTTCCTCGACCATTAGATCAAAAGCCAAGTGCGGATGCCGCTACTAGGGTGGAAAAAATCCAGAAGTTGCATGAGTTAGTAAAGGCCAAGATTGAGAAAACTACACTTTCATACACGGCCCAAGCTAACAAGCACAAAAGAGAGAAGCTTTTTAAGCCAGGTGATTTGGTTTGGATTCATCTCCGTAAAGAACGTTTTCCTTCCAAAAGAAAAACTAAATTGATGCCTAGAGCGGATGGTCCATTCGAGATTTTGGAGAAGATTAACAATAATGCTTATAAGGTGCAATTACCAGGGGATTATGGAGTTTCAGCTACGTTTAACGTTGCTGATTTGAGCCCTTGTGAAGCAGATGACTATCTTTCTGATTTGAGGATCAAATCTTCCAAACAAGGGGAGAATGATGGAGGTCCATCCTCAAGGTCTAATAATGTTTCATTGATCCAAAATAATCAAGAAATCAACTCCAAAGTGTCACTTGATGGAAAAGGCGCACGGTGATGCACCCGGGTTCTCATCTAGATTTTTACCCGGTTTTTGTTATCTTATTACATCGGCCTAAGGCACATTTTGGTGCCCGTTTTTTGGATGATTATCAAGTTCAGGATGTTAGCTTTTAAGTCCAATTGGTTTCATATCATTTGGAATTCAATTGGTTACTTAAAACAGTTCATCTCTTGAACCTATCCGGATTGCACTGCAAAATGCACGGTTTTGGTTTTCTGGTTTGTTCATGGGGCACATGACGTCCAAATGCTACAATTCCAATTGGAGGGCAAACTAGACATCTTGAGGTTTCCAACCATGTAAGAAACGTAGCAATTAGTCATCATTTGAAGTGTCAATCATGCGTTGCAGGTTGAGGCAGAAACCGGCTGACTGACACCCGGTTACTTAGCCTAGTAGTTTTCCTCCTTCAAGGGGTTTGCTTAAGGTGGAAGGCTGCCAACTAGGTCATTTTGAGCTGCTTGATAAACCACCACCCAGCCACTTGTGAGAGAGACACATGGAGCAAGTGAAACACTACCATTTTGCAAGCTCTCATTCGACCACTCAAGCATGACATGGCACACATGCATTTTTCAGTCCTTTTGAGGTGGCTAACCGTGCACTCTTGCCTTCCTAGCTGGGAAATTGAGTCATTTACATTCCTTAGTGCAAAGGAAAAGGCTTAGGAAGATAAATTAAGTGCTTTGTAATATAAACTTTCAGCTTTGATTTGCATTAGATTAAACCGTGTGCTAGGTAGTGATTAGCAAGCTTAATGACTTTCCTCCCTTGGAAGGAAAGCTCATTCGTGTACTCTCAAGGCCATATAAAAGCCTTGTATGTTCATTTGAAGAAAATAGAGTTGATAATTCAGTTGAGAGTGAAGACCTTGTGTCTTGTGATTTCTTAAACACTTAACTTGCTTATCCTTAATTGTGGCCGATTAAGGTGGTGACCAAGTGAGTCTTGATCTTTGATTAGGTGGTGTATCTATCCTAATCCAAGATTAAGGGCCCTAAGCTAAGTGATTAGTGGTGTATCTTATCTAATCATCTAGCTTAGAACTATCCAAAATTCATTAAACACACTTGAAGTTCTTAAGCTAGCTCTTGGTTTCTCTCCTCTCAAACCGTGAGCTCCCTCTTAATCTTCTTAGTGTTTTGAATCCTCCTTTTCTTTCCTCACATCCTTTACTCCTTTGTTTACTCACTTCCACACAAAATCAAGACCATGACAAAGCTAATTGCATCAAACTTCCATTAATCTTCAAAGCTACCTCAAGCCGTGAAGAAGGAACTTCCGAGGCGAGCTAGGCAGCAAGTTGGCACGGTCCCCCCGTGCCTTCAAGCACGACCGTGCCCCCCTGGCCGTGAGTGTTTGTTTGTTTTCTAGTATCCCTTGACGTGAGTAACTTGGGTTGCTTCTTTCCCTTGAGACTTACATCAGTTAGGAAGGGAAAAGAGAAGATAAGAACCTGGGAGAAAATGAAGTCCAAACTTAAGTCCAAGTTTCTACCTCCTCATTATTTGCAAGACAACTTCCTTAAACTCCACCGCCTCAAACAAGGGTCTAAGAGTGTATAAGAGTACACAAGAGAGTTTGAGCAATTACTTTTGAAGTGTGATTTGAAGGAGGATGAGTCTCAAACTTTGATTAGATACTTGAGTGGCTTGAATGAAGAGATTGCACATGTGGTAGAACTCCACCCCTACACTTCTTTAGATGAGCTTAGTGTCCTAGCTCACAAAGTAGAGTTATGAAAGAGAATCAAGGGCAAGGGCATGGCTTCCAAGCCTAACCCACGGCCTTACCCCTTTCAAAAGCCCTCCTATAACCCTCCCAAATTTGCCCTAAACACAAACTCAAGACCCTCTCCACCCAATTCCCCACCAACACTCTCAAAACAACCTCCAAAAACCATGGATAGGAAGAGGTGTTTTCGTTGCCAAGGTCTTAGTCACTTTGCTTCTGAGTGTCCTAACAAAAGAATTGTTACTTTGGCCGAGTATCAAGCTTCTTGTGAGGAGCTAGGAGATGAGAATGAAGAAGGTGAAAAGGAGCTTCTCATTACCAAAGCCCTTGAAGAAGTTGAAGAGGGACTCGATGAAGGAGAAATGCTTCTGATTAGAAGAGCACTAAGTGGTCTTGCTTCCCAAAATGACATGGAACAAAGAGAGAACATCTTCCACACCCGGTGTAACTTGAAGGGGAAGATTTGCTCTCTCATCATTGATGGAGGAAGTTGTGCCAATGTTGCTTCCAAGACTCTTATAGAGAAGCTCAAGCTTTCTGTCTCTCCACACCCAAGCCCTTACACCATCCAATGGCTCAATCAAGGTAAAGGCTTGTGAATCTCTTCTCGTTGCTTGCTTAGCTTTTCAATTGGCAAGAATTATAAAGATGAGATTTGGTGTGATATTGTACCCATGGATGCTTGTCATGTCCTCGTGGGACGTCCATGGTTGTTTGATAGAAGTGTGATGCATGATGGTCGGTTGAACACTTATGCATTTACCAAAAACCACAAGAAAATCACCCTCACCCCTCTCAAACCCACCTCACAAAGAAAGCCTCCAGACACTCCCAGTATGGATGTCTTCCTCACCACCCTTCTCCATTCCCAACTCCATGAATATGATGATTTCAAGGATTGGATTTTACTTGGCCATGAACCTACTGAAGCTAAGGATTCTTCCCATCCTTTGCTTACCCCTCTCCTAAAAGCCTTTGAACATGTCTTCCCAAGTGAGGTTTCCCATGGCCTCCCTCCCAAAAGATCCATACAACACAAAATTGATCTCATTCCCGATGCCACCCTCCCAAACAAACCGGCCTATCGCATGAGCCCTCAAGAAACATAAGAGGTGCAAAGGCAAGTAGATGATCTACTAGCCAAGGGCCCGTGAAAGCCTAAGTCCATGTGCCGTGCCCGCATGGCTTGTTCCTAAGAAGGATGGGAGCATGAGAATGTGTGTGGATAGTAGAGCAATTAACAAAATCACCATCAAATATCGCTTTCCTATCCTACGGTTGGAGGATCTTCTAGATGAGCTTCATGGAGCCACCATCTTTTCTAAGATTGATCTTAGAAGTAGCTACTATCAAATTCAGATTTATGAATGAGATGAATGGAAGATGGCCTTTAAGACTGAAGGAGGTCTCTATGAGTGGCTTGTAATGCCATTCGGGTTGACAAATGCACCAACCACCTTCATGAGGCTTATGAACCAAGTTCTAAAGCCCCTTCTTGGCAAGTTCGTTGTTGTCTACTTTGATGACATATTGGTGTATAGTAAGAGCGAAGAAGGGCATGCCAACCATCTACATCAAGTCTTGAGTGTCTTAGCTCAAGAAGAGCTCCATGGGAACTTGGAGAAGTGTCACTTTTTTACTTCTCAAGTCGTATTCTGGGGCTATGTTATTTTCGCCCAAGGGATTCATGTGGATGAAAGCAAAGTCAAGGCCATCCATGAGTGGCCCATTCCTACCTCCATCTAACAAGTTCGAAGTTTTCATAGTTTAGCCTCTTTCTATAAGATGTTTGTGAGAGATTTTAGCACCATTGTTACTCCCATGACCGAGGTGCTTAAGGCCAAAAGGTTTGAATGGACCAAGCAAGCTCAAAAGGCCTTTGAAGAAATCGAGTACAAGCTCACTAGTGCACCCGTGCTTGCCCTTCCAAGCCTCTCCAAGGTGGTTGAAGTGGAGTGCGATGCTTCCCGTGTAGGGATAGGGGCGGTCCTATCTTAAGAGAAGAGGCCCGTGGTTTTCTTTAGTGAAAAGCTTAATGATGCAACGAGGAAGTACTCCACTTATGACAAGGAGTTCTATGCGATTGTGAGAGCTTTGGAGCATTGGAGGCATTACTTGGTGGGAGGAGAATTCATCCTCCATTCGGATCATGAAACTCTTAAGTTCATACAAGGGCAATACAAGCTTAACCCAAGGTATGCCAAGTGGGTAGAGTACTTACAAGCCTTTCATCTTGTGATCCACCATATGTCAGGCCAACTCAACAAAGGTCGTATGCTTTATCAAGAAGGTACCTCTTACTCTCTACCTTGGAATCTAAAGTCCTTGGTTTTGAGATTATTAAGGGGTTGTATGCCCAAGATGAGGATTTCAAGGAGACATATGAAAAGTGCACCGATCATGCTCATGGTTTGTTTCACTCGGGTAATGGGTTTCTTTTCAAAGGAACTCGACTTTGCATACCCAAGTGTGGATTTAGAGAGCTTTTGATTCAAGAGCTCTGTGGTGGGGCTTTGGCGGGATACTTTGGCATTGAGAAGACTTGTTCCATGCTCAAGGAACATTGCTACTGGCCAAGCATGTCCAAGGATGTAGAGCATTATGTGAGAAGGTGTTCTACTTGTCAACAAGCCAAGAGTCACTCACGGTCCCAAGGTGATGTAAAGGTCAATGGGAATGAACACACTCACTAACCTTACACCAAAGAAGACTCAAAACTCAATGTAGTTCACGAGCTAAAGTGGCACGAACGTGCTAGTGGGCACGGGTACACCGTGCTGAATCACTGCCTGAAATAACTTGGATAGGCTAGTTTTGCCCGGTTTGAGTGCTCTTCAATTCTAACTGATTTTCTGGCTTTTTGGTGAGGTAGACTTGAAGGAAATGGGGGTGACTGGTAGTAGAAAGAGTGGAATAAGGAAGAGGAATGAAGAACACGATAGGGGGAGATGAATACCTTGGAAAATTAAGCAAACAATCTTGCTAATGACCCGGTAGGAAGCAAAGGAGAGAAATAAGCTAAACTCTTGGATTGGATACAGTAATCACCACCAACCTTTGAGTCTAGGGCCCTTAATCTTGATTAAGATACAGAATCACCACTTAATCAAGGTTAAGACTCACTTGAACACCACTTAGTTTGGCCTAAACTAAGATAAGCAAGCAAGGATTTGGTGAAGAAGCTTTAAAAGCTCTCTACGGTTTTCATTGAACAAAATCTGAAGTGCCCTTCATTATGGCCGTGCCTTCCCTTTTGTTGCTTGCCTTACAACCTTTCCTACTCGGCAAGCAAGTTAGAAGACACCTCACCTTACCCTCCTAGGGAGGAAAGGTGTTAATTAACTCTAATTCCCACGGTTAGAGTTAATCGGTTACAAACATACTTAATGCTAATCAAAATACACTTAAAGCATCAAGGAAAGCAAGACAAATGAAGATTACTACATAATTAACTTGTCCTTAATCTCATTCAGCTTCAAATGCAGCAAGGAAGGCATGTGCCCAGCCGAAAAGTGACCTCCCCTTTGCGGCTGGCCAATAGGAAGCAAGATAGCACCTTCCTTGTCTTCCAATGAGAATCAAGAGACAATTCTTCTTGCAGCCCTTTTTTCATTGGTTGTGACCTTCCCTAGGTTGCCTTGGACGTGTGCCAACATAGAAGAGAGTGCCCATTCAGCTGAAGAGAAGGAAAACCTCTAGAGAAGGTGAAAGTGCTGCTGTGACGTCAACCGGGTTAGGGCCAGTTTGTTTCACCCGGTTTTCAGACTAAGTTTAACCCAAGCAAAAAGGGATATGATCTGGGTTTTACTCGTGGAGGGGAAAGTTCAAGGTGTGTAAAACCCCCCCCAATCAAGAAATTAGGGTTAAACTAAGTTTAAGTAGGGTAATCACACCTAAACTTTTAACCGCGCAGAACTGGACCGATTCTGACCGGTTAGGAAAATGTCATTGATACTCCATCCTCTTTGTGGCATGATTTGAAACCAATGCCTGGACTTGAAAGCTAACATCCTGAGGATTCCAAAAACGCAAAAATATTGGCCTTAAGCCATCATATGGCTTAGGAAATCAGATGCACAAAACCGGGCTTAAGCTGACCAGTTAACCCGTTTGTGCTGTTTTCGATTCCTTGCCAAAGGTGAGCCATCTTCTTGGTTTGGGACCTTGTTTTTGGACGACTTGGACTAGTTATTTCATGGTCAAGGTCGTTACTAGGTGGGGTTCCATCACAAGGTCTATACACTCCTCTCCCCGTTCCTCAAGGCCCTTGGGAGCATGTGAGCTTAGACTTCATCACAGGTTTGCCAAGAACCCAAAGGCACAAAGATTCAATCATAGTAGTGGTGGATCGATTCTCAAAAATGGCACATTTCATGGCATGCCATACCACCAATGATGCTTCCTTCATTGCCAACCTCTACTTCAAGGAGATAGTTCATCTCCATGGAATTCCAAGAAGCATGGTGTTGGATAGGGACGCCAAGTTCCTAAGCCACTTGTGGCTTACCTTAAGGAGAAAGTTTGGCATCCACCTCGAGCTTAGTACAACTTGCCAACCCCAAACCGATGGTCAAACCAAAGTGACTAATAGGACTTTGGGCACTTTAACTTAGAGTTCTAGTCAAGAAGAGCATTAAGGGGTGGGATGAGTTACTTCCTCATGCGAAATTTACCTTCAACCGAGCTCCTAGCAAGACTACTTCTCTTTCACCTTTCCAAGTGGTGTATGGTTACAATCCAAGAAGCCCCTTAGACTTGGTTCCAATCCTAAATCTAACCAAGTTTAGTTGGGAAGCTGAGAAGAGAGCCAAAGAAATTCAAGAGTTACACACCAAGGTGAGGGAAAGGATTGAGAAATCCACTGAGCAAGCTAAGCAATATGCCAACAAGCATAGGAAAGATTCTCAATTTCAATCAGGAGACTTGGTTTGGATTCATTTGAGGAAAGAGAGATTCCTTAGCAAGCGCAAATCCAAGCTCATGCCAAGGTCAGACGGTCCATTAGAGGTCATTGAGAAGATTGGTCCTAATGCTTACAAGATCAACCTCTCAGAAGAGTATGGAGTCTTGATCACCTTCAGTATGGCTGACCTTAGTCCATATTATGATGAAGATGATCAATTTTCGAGTTTGAGGTCAAACTGCAACCAATCCAGGGAGCATGAGGGGGACTATCCTTTGGAACCAATTGAAGACCAACCCACAGGCCTATGGGACTCATCAAGCACCAAAGAGGTCAAGAAGGTTCATGCCATGGTCCAAGAAGTCACCAGCCATGTGTTACACATGCTGCACAGTTCGGTCAGAATTTAGCTCGGTTTTGCGAACTTGATTACCCAAGCTTAATGTGGACTTAAGAGCTTGCAAATCTACTTTTTGGAACCCATAATATGTCAGCTTTAAGGACATATAAAGATTTCTAGGCCAGATAATTAGATAATAAGTCAATTGGAGCCATTTTCCAGATGCTGCAGAAACTATCCTAGCCTACATATGCTTCACCTTTTTTCCTATATCTCCCAAACAGTTGCTCCAAATTTCTGCCAACTTAACCCAAATGAAAGCTGACTTCCAAAGCTTTCTAGCAACGGTTTTTTCACCCAATTTGACTGAGAAACCTAGGAGATATAGCTATTTGAAGTTGACTATTATAAACTGAAAAGTTGCTGACAAAAGCATAAAGCACTTTTCAGCTTACTTTTTGGTTCCCTCTTGCTTTATAGACGTGTATGGCTCACTTTTTCCCTCTTTTGCAGCTTGTTTAAAGGCTCCCATTATATAAGGGAGGCCTTAGGTTGTAAAGAAACACAATTGAGTGAATTTAAACTTGAGTTGTGAAAACTCTCTTTATTCTCTCTCAAAATCCTAGTGTTGTATCTTGAGTGTGCCAATCTCAAGTAGGTCTCTAGGTCTTCTTCATTTAACTAAGAAGGTGATTAAATTCTTAGTTGAAGAAAGAAGATTGCGCAAGTGTGCAAACCAAGGTGGGTCTTCCTATCACCCTTGCTAGTCCACTTATGTTCTATCTTAGTTCTTGGTTACTTTGATTCTACTTTTCTCATTTCTACCCAAATGCATTCTTGATTCCCTTTTGCAAACCCTTGCATTAGTGAAGCTAGAATACATCAATCCAGATCATCTAAATCAAATCATGCATGTCCTAGAATGTGAGAAGTTGTATCGTAATCTTAAGAAATGTACTTTCTTTACCCAAGAAGTTACATTCCTCGGTTACATTATTTCTGGAGAAGGCATAAGGGCAGATGAAGGCAAGATAGAAGCAATATGGTCATGGCCATAACCACAAAGCCTACATGATGTTCAAAACTTTCATGGGTTAGCTTCCTTTTACAGGAGGTTTATTCGAAACTTCAGCACCATAATGGCCCCCTACGACGGAAGTGCTTAAGGGTACATCCTTTAAATGGACCCCCAAAGCACAATCTGCCTTTGAAGAAGTGAAGAAGAGACTAACTCAAGCACCGGTTATAGCCTTGTGGTGTTTTGAGAAGGTCTTTAAAGTTGAATGTGATGCATCTGGGGTGGGAATTGGTGGTGTTCTTGCCCAAGAAGGTAAACCATTAGCCTTCTTTAGTGAGAAATTATGTGACTCAAGAAGAAAATACTCTACTTATGACAAGAAATTCTATGCAATAGTACGGTGTTCAGAGCATTGGAGCCATTATTTGTGGCTAGTGAGTTTATATTGCATTCTAATCATGAGGCTTTGAAGTACATTCAAGGTCAGCACAAGCTTAACTCACGCCATGCTAAATGGGTTGAGTTCCTTCAGTCATTCCACTTCACCATTAAGCACAAATTAGGAAGATTAAATCAAGGTTTAGATGCATTATCAAGGAGACATCTCCTTTTGTTTCAACTGGATGCTCTTATTCTTGGTTTTGAGCATCATAAGAGTTTGTATGCTAAAGATGAAGACCTTGGGGACTTGTATGCTGTGTGCTTGAAGCACCCCAAGGGGGATTTCTTAGTCCAAGAGGGCTAATTGTTCAAGGGAGTACGGTTGTGCATTCCTAAGTATAGCACCCGTGAGCTCCTAATTAGGAAAGTTCAAGAAGTTAGCTTTCTAGAAAAATAAGTTTCAACTCATTTGGACTTCATTTACCCATGCAATTTAGCCAATAAACCCAAACTATCCAGACTGCCCAGTTGAACTAGAATGTACATGGTTTTGGGTATGTGATTTCTTAAGCTTCATTGCGGTTCAAGTCCTGGATTTTTGCATTTTTGGGTTCCCCTAGACGTTAGCTTTCAGGTCCAAGCAAGCAAAACCAGTCATGCTCAGCCGAAGTGAGGAAATCAGGCCATTTTATTAAACCTATCAGTTTTGGTCCAAATCTACACGGTAAAATGTTTAGGTGGAATTCTCCCATTTAAACACATCTTAACCCTGATTTCTTTACATGGGGGGTTTCTACACACCCTAAGGTTTCCTCCCATGGCCTAGAAATGAAATCATGCTCAGTTTTGATTAGTTTAAAGGAACACACAAAACCTGGCCGAAAAATAGGTTCTAGAACCGGGTTTAGTGCTAGGTGTAATTTCCTTCCTCTAAGGGTTTGCTCAACTTCTTGGTTGCTTAATCACTTCCAATCACGTTCAAGGATGCAAGAGACACCATCATATGTGATGGGGACCATCAAGCCCAAGCTTCAAGCACTCAACCAGCAAACCCACACATCCATTCAAGCCCCAAGGAAGTCAAGAACATTCATGCATTGGTCAGAAACACCTTGGAGCACACGGACAGAACCTGGGCAGATTCAACCGGAAATTGGCCCGGTTTTGTGAATCTTTTGGGCCTTGAAGAAGTGGGGATAATTGACTGCCTTGACCCCTCTCTTTAAGTTTAAGATGTTAGGAATCCAATAAAACAAGTTGCAAGGGATTTGGAGGTCATTTGGTCAGTCAAACGGCAAGTTATTTCCAACCGTGCAAGCTAGGCAGCAATCCAGCACTGTCCGAAACAAGAAGAAGTTTGGACCACCAACTCAACTCCATTCTTTCTGAAATTTTGTAGCATGAAAGGGGACATAAATATTTATCAAGTCATGGGTTCAAATCCCATTCAAAGCACCCCCTTGTGTTGCTTTTATCCAACCAAAAGGACAAGAAAAACACCCCTTTACCTGGTCCTACACTAGCCGATACAAGGAGCTGATTTCCCTTGGGTTTTGCTTGCCCACTTGCTGAATGACTCACCCTTCCTGTATTCTAGGACTCTTGTAAGCTTGACACCTCATTTGGGATGCATCATAACCCCTAATGAGGTAGATTAAGCTAGGTAGTGAGGTGTTTAGCTAGCAATGGTTGATTAGATGTGTAACTCTTCCCCAAATGTACTTAGTTTTGATTTTGCTGCTTGGGAAGGGTGGGAAACTCGACCATTCAAGCATAAAACCAGATTGGCCCTCATTTTGTAATCAACTTTGAATGCATGAGCTTGTGAGTTCGTAAAACTCTCTCCCTAAAATTCCTAGTGTTATATCTTGAGCTTGGCAACTCAAGTGGGTCTCTTTCTCTCAACTAGAAGGTGATTAAATTCTGTAACTAGTTGATACAAAGAGATTGCCCAAGTGTTCTCCAAGGGTGGCTCCTAGGATTATCCCTTGAAAGGTCACTTGATGATGTAGATGTGGGTGGTAAGTGAACCAAATCAACTCAAACTCAAACTAAACAAGAATCAACCAAAGAAAAGTGAATATGGTGGAAGATAGTTTGAGATGGTTTGAAGAATAATAACAAAAAGAACAAGGATAAACAAGACCTTGTAATTAAGATAATCCTTCACGGAGCCACTCAATGACTTGATCTTGGGCTAATTCTCTTGTCTTAACCAAGGAATCACTCCAATTGGAAAAGGAAGAGAACCTAGAACACCACTTGAATGAGCCAAATTCAAGATATAGAACTAGGAATTTTGAGACACAAATGAGAATCACTCTCAAAGGTGCTTGTATTACTTTGGAAATCTCTTACAATGCTGAATGATTAGCTTCACATGCCCCTCCCCTTTTATAGACTCAGCAAAAGACAATCAAAAGACTCAAATAACTCCTAACAATTAAAACTAGCTAATGAAAAGTCTAAGAAAAATGAAAAGACACATCATAAAAGGGGGTGGGGGAGGTTACAAGGAATATTCTAGGATTTTTGCAGCTGATTACATCAATCTAGAAGCATCTAAAACGTGCACAATATCAGCCACACAAATATATGTAACCTAAGACTCTTCATATTCCCAGCATTAATCCTTGCAACTGCCTCAACTTCAACAGAGCATAACTTCCAGAATACTCGGCCAAATCACGCGTTCTTGGGCTTGTTAGAAAGCCCTGGAAGTCTATTTTCCAGAATGGGCTCATTTGCTCAATTTGGATAAGCGGTTTGAAAGTTATGGCCCAAACAATGCACCTATCTCAGACTGGACTGGATCAGCACAACGTATCTTTGAGTGATATTTTGCCCAATCAAATGATGTCCAAATTAAATAAAATTGGGCTTATTTTAAAGCTGACATCTTAAGCTTCAAAAGCACATGGGCCCTCAAGTTGTGGGTCCACTTGAGCTTGTCCAAAAGTGGTCACAAAAATCGGGTTCCGCAGGGATGAATTCGGCACCAAATTTCTAGCAAAGTTTAACCTCTTTTTGACCTCTTCATAGTGTCGTGAGTCTTTGAACTCACTTAATAAGACCAAATAAGCACACTTCCAAGCATGATCTTCTTTGACCCTTTTCTTCTTTAAGATTGGACTTGAATAAAAATGATGCATACGGAAATATGCATCACTTGACTATCCAAACTCTTGATTTCTCATCTTCACTCTCTCTTTTCTTCTCCATCACTTCATGTCCTACATTGAAGCAAGCTTGTGAGTTTGTTCTTGCCCTTGCAAACCTCCATCAACTTGGTATCAGAGCTTAGGCTACTTTCTTGGCCAAAGCTTCCCTTGCCCAAAACCTCCCCAAACACCAAACTCACAAAAACGTCCCAAACACTCACCCTCAAAATTTCCAGCCGTGCCTAACTAGAGAAGCAGCACGGTCACACCGTGCCACCCCGGCACGACCGTGCCTACCTTTTCCTGCAGCACCCCCATTCCAGCACCTCAGCACGGTCACACCGTGCCACAGAGCACGACCGTGCCTACCCCTGTTCGTCCCAAAACACCAACTTATCACCACAAAGCCACCATGTCCGCTAGCCTGACCCCTTCTCAAGTTGCTGAGCAAGCTCTTAAGGAGAAAGCCGAACTTGAGGCTCAACTCAAATACCTTCAACGGCAACTTGGTCAACTCATGGAGGAGAAGAGGCGGAACCAGTGGAGTCCTACAAGCTCAAGCAAGCATAGGGACTCGGAGGATTCCGAGGGAAGCAACCCTTTTGGTGATTCTAGTGAGGAAGAGCAAGGTAGACGGCCTCGTCGACACCAAAGGCATAGTGAACGGAGCTATGGTGATTTCAAAGTTGACATCCCGGAGTTTGAAGGCCAACTTGATCCGGATATCTTTCTTGACTGGTTGCAAACCGTGGAACGGGTCTTCGAATACAAAGACATCCCGGAAGGCAAGAAGGTAAAATTAGTGGCTTTGAAACTTCGTAAATATGCCGCTATTTGGTGGTCTAATGTTGTGTCCAAGAGAGTAAGGAAGGGGAAAAGTAAGGTTAAGACTTGGGAGCAAATGAAGTCCAAACTAAAGGCCAAGTTCTTACCCCCTCATTACCTCCAAGACAATTTCCTTAAACTCCACCACCTCAAACAAGGTTCCAAAAGTGTAGAAGAGTACACTAGGGACTTTGAACAACTCCTCTTGAAATGTGATTTGAAGGAGGATGACTCCCAAACCTTGATGCGTTATTTGAGTGGCCTTGATGAGCAAATTGCTCATGTTGTTGAGTTACATCCTTACACCTCTCTTGACGAGCTAAGTGCTTTAGCCCAAAAAGTTGAAATGCAAAAGAAGCTCAAAGGCAAGAATCCCATCCCCAAGCCTACCCCGCGGCCTTATGGCTTCCAAAAGCCTCCATACACTCCTCAAAAATCCTTCCCACCTCCAAACCCGAAAACACCACAAAACACCACTCCACAAACTCCCTCCAAACAACCACCCCCGAAACCATCTAGCAAGGTTCGGTGTTTTCGTTGCCAAGGCCTTGGACACTATGCTTCCGAGTGTCCAAACAAGAGGATGGTTTCTCTAGCTGAATATCAAGCTTCCCTAGAGGAGCTAGAAGGTGAGGAAGAGAAGGGGGGAGAAGAGAAAGGGGTGTACTTGAACGAAATCATAGAGGAGGTTGAAGAGGGTCCGGATGAAGGAGAGCTCTTGGTGATTAGGAGGGCTTTGAGTGGGCTCGCTTCTCTTGAAGAAATGGAGCAAAGGGAAAGCATTTTCCACACTCGATGCACCGTGAGTGGAAAGGTGTGTTCTCTCATTATTGATGGGGGAAGTTGTGCTAATGTGGCCTCCAAAACCATGGTGGACAAGCTCAAGATTCCGGTCACACCTCATCCAAGCCCTTACACAATCCAATGGCTCAACCAAGGTAAGGGTTTGCAAATCACCACTCGGTGTTTACTTTCCTTTTCCATTGGTAGAACCTACAAAGATGAAATTTGGTGTGATATTGTGCCCATGGACGCTCGTCATGTCCTCTTGGGCCGGCCATGGCTATTTGATAGGAGAGTTATGCATGATGGCCGCTTGAACACTTACACCTTCACCAAAGACCAAAAGAAAATCACCCTCACTCCCCTCAAACCTAGCCCATAAAAGAACCCCCAAGACAATCCCAAATTGGATGTCTTTCTCACCACCTTACTCCACTCCCAACTCCATGAATTTGAAGATTTCAAAAAGTGGATTCTCCTAGGCCAAGAACCGGCCAAGGTAAAGGAATCGTCCCATCCTTTACTTCCACCCCTCATACAAGCCTTTTCCCATGTCTTTCCATAAGAAATACCCCATGGCCTACCCCCTAAAAGGTCAATCCAACACAAAATTGATCTTATCCCTGGTGCCACACTCCCAAACAAGCCGGCCTACCGCATGAACCCCCAAGAGACACAAGAGGTTCAAAGATAAGTGGATGAGCTCCTATCCAAGGGGTTAATCCGTGAAAGCTTGAGCCCATGTGCCATCCCGGCTCTACTTGTACCAAAGAAAGATGGGAGTATGAGAATGTGTGTTGATAGTAGAGCTATCAACAAGATTACCATCAAGTACCGGTACCCTATCCCAAGGTTGGAAGATTTACTTGATGAGCTTCATGGTGCCACTATTTTCTCCAAAATTGATCTTAGAAATGGCTACTATCAAATCCGGATCTTTGAAGGGGATGAGTGGAAAACGGCTTTCAAAACCAAGGGCGGTCTCTATGAGTGGCTTGTCATGCCCTTTGGTTTGACAAATGCACCAAGCACATTCATGAGGCTTATGAATCAAGTCCTTAAGCCATTCATTGGGAGATATGTTGTTGTCTACTTTGACGACATTTTGGTGTATAGCCGTGGAGAAGAAGAGCATTCTAAGCACTTGCATGAGGTCTTGAGTGTCTGGGCTCAAGAAAAACTTTATGGCAACTTTGAAAAGTGCCATTTCTTCTCTCCCCAAGTGAAGTTTTTGGGGTATGTGGTTTCGGCCCATGGCATCCAAGTGGATGAAGAGAAGATCAAGGCCATCCGTGAGTGGCCTACTCCCACCTCCATACAACAAGTTCGAAGTTTCCATGGCTTGGCCTCCTTCTATAGGAGATTTGTGAGCAATTTTAGCTCCATCATGGCACCCATGACCGAGGTCCTCAAAGCCAAGCAATTTGTGTGGAGTGAGCAAGCCTGATGGAGACCATCATGAACGGCCCAAAAACCATCAAGCCCAGCCCAAGTAAGACCCAATCAAGCTTCAAGAAGTCAAAGACGTGGCAAAACTCTGTAGAAAAATTTTATTCCTTCCGGAAGAATTAGTGCCCGATTCGTCCCTGCGGAAGGTAATTTCTGTGGCAACTTTTGGACAAGCTCAAGTAGACCCACAACTTGAGGGCCCATATGCTTTGGAAGCTTAAGATTTCAGCTTTAAAATAAGCCCAAGTTTGTTTAATTTGGACGTCATTTGATTGGGCAAAATATCACTCAAAGGTACATTATTTTGATCCAGTCCAGTCTGAGATAGGTGCATTGTTTGGGCCATAACTTTTAAACCGCTTATCCAAATTGAGCAAATGAGCCCATTCTGGAAAATAGACTTCCAGGGCTTTCTAGCAAGCCCAAGAACGCGTGTTTTGGCCGAGTATTCTGGAAGATATACTCTGTTGAAGTTGAGGCAGCTGCAAGGATTAATTCTGGGAAAGTGAAGAGTCTTCGGTTACATGTGTTTGTGTGGCTGATATTGTGCACGTTTTGGAGGCTTCTAGATGGAGATAATCAGCTGATAGAAATCCTAGAATATTCTTTGTAACCTCCCCCACCCCTTTTATGATGAGTCTTTTCATTTTACTTAGTCTTTTCATTGGCTAGTTTTAATTGTTAGGAGTTGTTGAGTCTTTTGGTTGTCTTTTGCTGAGCTTATAAAAGAGGAGGGGCGTGTGATGCTTGTCATTCAGATTGTATGAGATTTTCAAAAGCAATACAAGTACTTTGAGTGTGTTTCTTAAAAGTGCATCTAAAATTCCTAGTTCTATATCTTGAATTGTGGCAAATTCAAGTGGTGTTCTAGGTTCTCTATCTTCTCCATTGGAGTGATTCCTCGGTTAAGACAAGAGAATTAGCCCAAGATCAAGTCATTGAGTGGCTCCGTGAAGGATTATCTCAATTACAAGATCTTGTTCTATCCTTTTCTTGTGTGGTGAAGATCTTCTTCCATCTCATCCATCTTTCATTTCTCTTTTCACTTTGGTTTGTTTTGAGTTTGAGTTTGATTTGGATCACTTTCCACGCACACATACATCAATTGGTATCAGAGCCAAGGTTTTTAAGAGACCCACATCGCACCCAAATACATCCCAAAAGTCAAAATATAAAAACACCCCTGCAACAGCTTCACCCACAAACCTAAACCTACGCACGGTCGCCCTTGCCAAGGAGCACGACCGTGCCTCCTTCAAAATCTGCATTTCACAAGTCGAAGCAAAGCACGGCCACCTCGTGCCTCACTACACGCCCGTGCCACCTTCCTCAGCAGCATTTTCTTCCCCCAAAGCACTTCAACATGTCTACTAAGTCTACAAGAAGCGATCAAGCAAGAGTAGAGGAGTTGGAAGCCCAGGTTACATATCTCCGGACACAACTTGGCCAACTCTTAGAGGAGAAAAGAAGGTGGGTTCATAGCCCCACACCCTCTCACCCTCATGAACCGGTGGTCGAATCTGAAGAGGAAGTCCTTCACTCCCGTGCCAATTCAAGTGATGAGGAAGCCCCATGGAGACGAAAGCAAGGAGGCAATATTGGTGGTGTCCGAATTGACATCCCCGAATTTGAAGGTCAACTTGACCCGGATTTGTTCCTCGATTGGTTGCATACCATTGAGCGAATCTTTGAGTACGAGGACATCCCGGAGGACAAGATGGTAAAACTTGTAGCCCTTAAACTCAGAAAATATGCTTCAATTTGGTGGGCTAATCTTGGAGCTAAAAGAGCAAGGAATGGAAAGGGAAAAATCAGAACTTGGGCCAAAATGAAAGAAAAGCTTAAGGCCAAGTTTCTTCCCTCTCACTATGTGCAAGACAATTATCTCAAGCTCCATCGACTCAAGCAAGGATCCAAGAGTGTGGAAGAATACACTCGGGAGTTTGAACAACTCCTACTCAAATGTGATTTGAAAGAAGATGACTCACAAACCTTGGTAAGATACTTGACCGGTCTTGATGAGTTCATTGCTCACGTAATTGAGTTGCAACCCTATTCATCCCTAGATGACTTGAGTTCTCTAGCCTATAAGGTAGAGCAACAAAAGAAATCTAAGGGAAAGAGCATCTTGTCCAAACCTCTTTCTCGTCCCCACTCCACACAAAGACCTCCCTACTACCCTCCTAGACCTCAAAACCCTCCACAAGCCAAAAACACCACTCCAACCCCTCCTAAGCCCTCCACACAAGAGCCCAAATCCAAGGACAAGGTTCGATGTTTTCGTTGCCAAGGAATGGGACACTATGCCTCAGAGTGTCCAAACAAAAGGATTGTTTCCTTAGCAGAATATCAAGAAGCATGTGAAGAACATGCATATGAAGAAGAAGAAGGAGAACATTTTGAAGAAGGAAGCTTGGAAGAAGTTGAAGAAGGCCCCGATGAAGGAGAATTGCTAGTCATCCGCCGGGCATTGAGTGGATTTGCCACTCAAGAAGACATGGAGCAAAGAGAAGCTATATTCCACACAAGGTGTACCGTGGGAAACAAGGTATGCTCCCTCATTATTGATGGTGGAAGTTGTGCCAATGTTGCTTCCAAGACTATGGTTGAGAAGCCCAACGATGCCAAGAAGAAGTACTCCACCTACGACAAGGAGTTTTATGCTATCATTAGAGCATTGGAGCATTGGCGTCATTATCTTGTTGGAGGAGAATTCATTCTCCATTCTGATCATGAGGCTCTCAAGTACATTCAAGGACAACACAAACTCAGCCCTAGACATGCTAAATGGGTAGAGTATCTTCAGTCCTTCCATTTCACCATCCAACATAAGGCGGGGACTCTCAACAAAGGAGCCGATGCACTCTATCGTAGGTACTTGTTACTCTCCACTTTGAGTACTAAAGTACTTGGTTTTGAGATTGTGAAAGACTTGTACTCCAAAGATGATGATTTTAAGGATATTTTTGAGAAGTGTTCTAAGCACCCCTATGGGTTGTTTCACTTAGAAGATGGGTTCCTATTTAAAGGCTCACGCCTTTGCATTCCTCAATGTGGATTTAGAGAGCTCCTTATCCAAGAGCTACATGGAGGAGCCCTAGCCGGCCATTTCGGTGTAGAGAAGACAAGAGCAATGTTGAAGGAACACTACTATTGGCCAAAGCTGTCAAGAGATGTAGAGCATTTCATCAAAGATGTTCTACTTGTCAAATGGCTAAGAGCCATGCGTTGCCCCAAGGCTTGTACTCCCCTCTTCCTATTCCTCAAGCCCCTTGGGAAGATATTAGTTTGGACTTCATTACGGGTTTGCCTAGAACCTAAAGGAACAAGGATTCCATTATAGTAGTTGTGGACCGATTTTCCAAGATGGCGCATTTCATCCCTTGCCACACTACTAATGATGCTACTCAAGTGGCTAACTTGTACTTCAAGGAAATTGTGAGACTACATGGCATTCCTAAGAGTATGGTATCCGATCGTGACCCTAAGTTCCTTAGTCACTTTTGGCTCACTTTGTGGCGTAAATTGGGTACTCAACTCAAGTTTAGCACAACATGTCATCCCCAAACCGATGGACAAACTGAAGTCACTAATAGGACTTTGGGTACTTTACTACGAGTCCTTGTGAAGAAGCATTTGAAGAATTGGGATGAGTTATTGCCCCATGTCGAGTTTGCATTCAATCGAGTGCCTAGCAAGTCCACCCAACTCTTTCCTTTTCAAGTTGTCTATGACTATAATCTCAGGAGTCCGTTGGATCTTATTCCTATTCCCACTCCTACAAAACTTAGTTGGGAAGCCGAGAAACGCGCCAAGGAAATTCAAGAACTTCATGCTCGCGTTCGTGACAACATAGCCAAGGCTAATGAGAGAGCCATACAAAGTGCCAACAAGCACCGGAAAGAGGTACATTTTCAGCCTGGAGACTTGGTTTGGATTCACCTGCGAAAGGAACATTTTCCTTCTAAAAGAAAATCTAAGTTGATGCCTCGATCCGATGGGCCCTTTGAGATCCTTGACAAGGTTGGGCCTAATGCTTACAAGGTTGATCTTCTCGGAGATTATGGAGTTTCAGCTACATTCAATGTCTCCGACCTTAGCCCCTATTTTACTGATGAGCCCCTTCCTAGTTTGAGGGCAAACTTTCACTCACCCGGGGGGAATGATGGAGACCATCATGAACGGCCCAAAGACCATCAAGCCCAGCCCAAGGAAGACCCAATCAAGCTTCAAGAAGTCAAAGACGTGGCAAAACTCTGTAGAAAAGTTTTATTCCTTCCGGAAGAATTAGTGCCCGATTCGTCCCTGCGGAAGGTAATTTCTGTGGCAACTTTTGGACAAGCTCAAGTAGACCCACAACTTGAGGGCCCATATGCTTTGGAAGCTTAAGATTTCAGCTTTAAAGTAAGCCCAAGTTTGTTTAATTTGGACGTCATTTGATTGGGCAAAATATCACTCAAAGGTACATTATTTTGATCCAGTCCAGTCTAAGATAGGTGCATTGTTTGGGCCATAACCTTTAAACCGCTTATCCAAATTGAGCAAATGAGCCCATTCTGGAAAACAGACTTCCAGGGCTTTCTAGCAAGCCCAAGAATGCGTGTTTTGGCCGAGTACTCTGGAAGATATACTCTGTTGAAGTTGAGGCAGCTGCAAGGATTAATTTTGGGAAAGTGAAGAGTCTTCGGTTACATGTGTTTGTGTGGCTGATATTGTGCACGTTTTGGAGGCTTCTAGATGGAGATAATCAGCTGATAGAAATCCTAGAATATTCCTTGTAACTCCCCCACCCCTTTTATGATGAGTCTTTTCATTTTACTTAGTCTTTTCATTGGCTAGTTTTAATTGTTAGGAGTTGTTGAGTCTTTTGGTTGTCTTTTGCTGAGCTTATAAAAGAGGAGGGGCGTGTGATGCTTGTCATGTAGATTGTATGAGATTTTCAAAAGCAATACAAGTACTTTGAGTGTGTTTCTCAAAAGTGCATCTAAAATTCCTAGTTCTATATCTTGAATTGTGGCAAATTCAAGTGGTGTTCTAGGTTCTCTATCTTCTCCATTGGAGTGATTCCTCGGTTAAGACAAGAGAATTAGCCCAAGATCAAGTCATTGAGTGGCTCCGTGAAGGATTATCTCAATTACAAGATCTTGTTCTATCCTTTTCTTGTGTGGTGAAGATCTTCTTCCATCTCATCCATCTTTCATTTCTCTTTTCACTTTGGTTTGTTTTGAGTTTGAGTTTGATTTGGATCACTTTCCACGCACACATGCATCAAAGCCCGACAAGCCTTTGAAGAGATCAAGGGAAGGCTTACTAGTGCACCCATTCTTGCACTACCTAGCTTTTCCAAGGTTTTTGAAGTAGAGTGTGATGCTTCCGGAGTTGGCATTGGGGCCGTGTTGTCACAGGAAAAGAGGCCCATTGCTTATTTTAGTGAGAAGTTAAATGATGCCAAGAGGAAGTATTCTACATATGACAAGGAGTTCTATGCCATTGTGAGGGCACTAGAACATTGGCGGCATTACTTGGTTGGAGGAGAGTTCATTCTCCACACGGATCGTCAAGCTTTGAAGTACATCCAAGGACAACATAAGCTCAGTCCATGACATGCCAAGTGGGTAGAGTTCATGCAATCCTTCCACTTTGTGATCCAACACAAATCCGGCCAAATGAACAAAGGGGCCGATGCACTTTCTAGGAGGTATCTCTTGCTCTCTACTCTTGAATCCAAGGTACTTGGATTTGAGTGCATCAAGGATATGTATGCTTAAGATGAAGATTTCAAGGTTATCCTTGAAAATTGTTCTAGCCATGCCCACGGTTCCTACCACTTGGAGAATGGTTTCCTTTTCAAAGGGAATCGATTATGCATTCCCAAATGTGGGTTTAGAGAGCTATTGATTCAAGAACTCCATGGAGGAGCTCTTGCCGGCCACTTTGGAGTTGAAAAGACGAGTTCCATGCTCAAGGAGCATTACTTTTGGCCCAAAATGTCAAGGGATGTAGAGCACTTCATCAAAAGATGCTCTACTTGCCAACTTGCCAAAGATCATGTCCGGCCTCAAGGTCTCTACACACCTCTACCGGTTCCTCAAGGGCCTTGGGAGGATGTTAGCTTGGATTTCATTACGGGGCTACCAAGAACTCAAAGGCACAAGGACTCCATCATGGTGGTAGTGGATAGATTCTTAAAGATGGCTCACTTTGTAGCTTGTCACACCACCTTTGATGCATCACAAGTGGCCAATCTTTACCTCAAAGAGATTGTGAGGTTGCATGGTATTCCAAGAAGTATGGTGTCCGATCGTGATACTAAATTCTTAAGCCATTTTTGGCTTACATTGTGGAGAAAACTTGGCACCAACCTCAAGTTTAGCACCTCTTGCCACCCCCCAAACGGACGGCCAAACCGAGGTAACAAACCGCACCTTGGGTACTTTACTTCGAGTTTTGGTCAAAGGGAACATCAAAAGTTGGGATGAGTCACTTTGCCATGCGGAATTTGCATTCAACCGCACCCCAAGCAAGGCCACGGGCCTCTCACCCTTCCAAATTGTGTACGAGAGCAACCCACGGACTCCCCTCGACCTTGTTCCCATCTCTACTCCCAGCAAATTTAGTTGGGAGGCCGAGAAGAGAGCAAAGGAGATTCAAGAGCTCCATGCCAAGGTGAGGGAAAGAATTGAAAAGTTTAATGAGCAAGCTAAGACATATGCCAACAAGAAGAGGAGAGAAGCTCATTTCCAGCCCGGGGACCTAGTATGGGTCCATTTGAGGAAGGAGAGGTTTCCAAGCAAGAGGAAATCCAAATTAATGCCAAGATCGGATGGGCCTTTTGAAATCCTTGAGAAGATTAGTCCAAATGCTTACAAGGTAGACCTTTCCGGTGATTATGGGGTATCCGCCACCTTTAATGTGGCTGACTTGAGCCCATACCATGATGAAGATGAAGAATTGCCGAGTTTGAGGTCAAACTCCAACCAACCTGGGGAGAATGATGGGGACCATCAAGCCCAAGCTTCAAGCACTCAACCAGCAAGCCCACACATCCATTCAAGCCCTAAGGAAGTCAAGAACATTCATGCATTGGTCAGAAACACCTTGGAGCACACGGACAGAACCTGGTCAGATTCGACCGAAAATTGGCCCGGTTTTGTGCATCTTTTGGGCCTTGAAGAAGTGGGGATAATTGACTGCCTTGACCCCTCTCTTTAAGTTTAAGATGTTAGGAATCCAATAAAACAAGTTGCAAAAGATTTGGAGGTCATTTGGTCAGTCAAACGGTAAGTTATTTCCGACCGTGCAAGCTAGGCGGCAATCCAGCACTGTCAGAAACAAGAAGAAGTTTGGACCACCAACTCAACTCCATTCTTTCTGAAATTTTGCAGCATGAAAGGGGACATAAATATTTATCAAGTCATGGGTTCAAATCCCATTCAAAGCACCCCCTTGTGTTGATTTTATCCAACCAAAAGGACAAGAAAAACACCCCTTTACCCGGTCCTATACTAGCCAGTACAAGGAGCTGATTTCCCTTGGGTTTTGCTTGCCCACTTGCTGAATGACTCACCCTTGCTGTATTCTAGGACTCTTGAAAGCTTGACACCTCATTTGGGAGGCATCATAACCCCTAATGAGGTAGATTAAGCTAGGTAGTGAGGTGTTCAGCTAGCAATGGTTGATTAGATGTGTAACTCTTCCCCAAATGTACTTAGTTTTGATTTTGCTGCTTGGGAAGGGTGGGAAACTCGGCCATTCAAGCATAAAACCATATTGGCCCTCATTTTGTAATCAACTTTGAATGCATGAGCTTGTGAGTTCTCAAAACTCTCTCCCTAAAATTCCTAGTGTTATATCTTGAGCTTGGCAACTCAAGTGGGTCTCTAGGTCTCTTTCTCTCAACTAGAAGGTGATTAAATTCTCTAACTAGTTGATACAAAGAGATTGCCCAAGTGTTCTCCAAGGGTGGCTCCTAGGATTATCTCTTGAAGGGTCACTTGACTATCCAAACTCTTGATTTCTCATCTTCACTCTCTCTTTCCTTCTCCATCACTTCATGTCCTACATTAAAGCAAGCTTGTGAGTTTGTTCTTGCCCTTGCAAACCTCCATCAATATGCTGCAAACAAGCCTTAGAAAGAGCCTAACTAATGAGAAAACAAAGGAAGATTTAGCACCTTGTAACCTGATTGGATGGATGAAAAGGGGATGCACTTTATGATTGCTTTTCTCCACGTTTTTGCTAGTAATGCTGCTGTATTAGCTTATTTAAAGATGTATTAAGATAATTATGTCATTTGTTTTGCTTTCCTTAGTGTTTTGGTTGCAATTAGTTTAAGTTAAGCAAGCATGTAATCTGGTTTGTTACTAAGCACATAGATTAGCAAGTTAATACGTTGCCTTCTTAAGAAGGAAACCTCTACTAGCTAGCTTTCTTGTTTAGGTGCTTACTTGGCCATATATTAATATGAAGTCACAGCCACTTTGTAAAATATACCTGAATTTTGAATGAAAAACCAGAATTAAGAGCTTTGTGCTTTCGTTCCCTTAAACACTTCACTTGCTTATCCTTAATTAGGCCGATTAAGGTGGTGATCAAGTAAGTCTTAACTCTTAATTGGGTGGTGTTTCTGTTTCCTAATTGGGGTTAAGGGTCCTGAACTTAAACTTAGTGGTGTTTCTGTATCTAAGTGAGAGTTTAGACTATCCTTCCTTCACTAGTTCATGCACGGCTACACTTAATTTTAGCTTGAATTCAACTAGCTTGTTTTTAGCTTTCGAATTCAGCCTTGAATGTCCATGATTCTCCGCTACAGATACATCATATTTGGTATCAGAGAAAGTTTCATCCTTGTGCCTGAAACCCATGCATCCATACACCAAAAAAAAAAAACACAAAAAAAACAAATACAAAAATCAGCCCACAAGGCGCCATGTCTCAAAGGAAGTTACTCAAGATCAAGCATGAACTTGACTTCCTTAGCATCAAAATACATCATATTTGGTATCAGAGCAAGTTTAGATTTGAGCCCCACACTCCCAAATTCAATCCAAACGCACTCCTAAAAAAACACTCATCCTATTCTACCCAAAACACAAACCGTACCTAACCACTATCATCTTGAGTCCGAGTTTAAGTTTAGAAGAGTGGTTTGAAGCACATATGAGGTAGAATGAGATACTAATGAAGACCCTTAGTGAAGAGGCTCAACGTGAGCAAGAAACTATGGCTCAAAATGAGTATCTTCGAAAACAGCTTGGTGCATTTTTGAAGCAAGAGCAAGAAGCCAATGAAGAACCACTCCAATCTAATTGCAAAAGGCAGGAACAAGTGTCTAGTCATACTTTGGATTCATCTAGTGAGGATGAACCTTTAAGGATGGCAAGACCAGACCCATGGATTCAAGCAAATACAAATGGCTTCAAAGTTGAACTTCCAAAATATGAAGGCAAGCTTAATGCAGAAGAGTTTTTGGATTGGTTGCATACAGTTGAGCGTAGTTTTGAGCACAAGGTTGTTCCCGAAGACAAGAAGGTGAAATTGGTAGCCTTAAGGCTCAGAAACTACACCTCCCTTTGGTGGACTAACTTGTGTGCCAAACGAGTTAGAGAAAGAAAGATAAAGATCAGAACATTGGAGAAGATGAAATCCAAGCTTAAGGCTCGGTTTCTTCCCCCTGCCTATGTTTAAGATTGCTATTCTCAACTCTACAACCTTACCCAAGGTAACTTGAGTGTGGAAGAGTACACACGTGAGTTTGAAAAGCTTGTGATCAAATGTGATTTACAAAAATCAGAAGAGCAAACCATTGTTAGGTACTTAGGAGGACTTGATCCTAGGTATGCTAATGTGGTTGATTTGTAAGCTTACACCACGTTCGGTGAAGTTTATGTGCTGGCTCATAAGGTTGAGCAGCAAAAGAAGAATAAACAGCCCCTTAAGTATGAGTTTGCAAAGCCTCCACCCTATGACCATTTCGTGAACAAGGGGAGTTCATTTCCTACCCCTAAACCATGGCACCCATTCCTCCTATTTCAAAAAAAAAAAAAAAACAAGCTTTGAATATCAATTGAAATTAGATTTGAGAGCATTGCTCTTATTTCTCTTAAAACACTAAACTTGCTTATCTCTACCTAGGCCGGTTAGGGTGGTGTTCAAATGTAGTCTTAAACTTGATTAAGTGGTGTTTCTAAATAGTAATCATAGTTTAAGGGCCCTCATGTTATTCTTGGTGGTGTTTCTGTATCCTTGAACATGCTTATTCTACCTAGATTAGTCTTTGGTGGTGATTTCTTATCCAAAAATTAGTTTAGTATCTATCCTTTCTTTTACTTTTCCCATTTTGAATCCCTTGATTCTAAATCTATTCCTCTCCTTACATTTTAGCTGATTTACAACCAGCTTACAATGCGCCATTCTCTTGAGTTTTCCTTGATTGTACTCTCTCTTAGTTTTAAGCTTTTGCTCTTGAATTGAGTTTGAGCATAGACCCTCGAGAGATGCATCAACCTGGTTCTTCATCTTCCACTTGTGATGGAGTCCCCACCAACCAAGACAAGGAAGAAGGTCCAACAAGTCAAACAAGGTCCTTTACAAACTCCAAAGTCCAAGCAATGGCTCAGATTGCGGAAAAGAGCCAAACTGAAATAACCAGGTTGTACAATACAAGTACTTTTCTTGTTCTATCCAAATTGAGCAAATGAGCCCATTCTGGAAAATAGACTTCCAGGGCTTTCTAGCAAACTTTCACTCACCCGGGGGGAATGATGGAGACCATCATGAACGGCCCAAAGACCATCAAAGCCAGCCCAAGGAAGACCCAATCAAGCTTCAAGAAGTCAAAGACGTGGCAAAACTCAGAAAAAGCCAGCCCAAGGAAGAATTACGTGCCCGATTCGTCCCTCGCGGAAGGTAATTTCTGTGGCAACTTTTGGACAAGCTCAAGTAGCCACAACTTGAGGGCCCATATGCTTTGGAAGCTTAAGATTTCAGCTTTAAAATAAGCCCAAGTTTGTTTAATTTGGACGTCATTTGATTGGGCAAAATATCACTCAAAGGTACATTATTCTGATCCAGTCCAGTCTGAGATAGGTGCATTGTTTGGGCCATAACTTTTAAACGGCTTATCCAAATTGAGCAAATGAGCCCATTCTGGAAAATAGACTTCCAGGGCTTTCTAGCAAGCCCAAGAACGCGTGTTTTGGCTGAGTATTCTGGAAGATATACTCTGTTGAAGCTGAGCCCATTCTGGAAAATAGACTTCCAGGGCTTTCTAGCAAACTTTCACTCACCCGGGAAGTTGAGGCAGCTGCAAGGATTAATTCTGGGAAAGTGAAGAGTCTTCGGTTACATGTGTTTGTGTGGCTGATATTGTGCACGTTTTGGAGGCTTCTAGATGGAGATAATCAGCTGATAGAAATCCTAGAATATTCCTTGCAACATCCCCACCCCTTTTATGATGAGTCTTTTCATTTTACTTAGTCTTTTCATTGGCTAGTTTTAATTGTTAGGAGTTGTTGAGTCTTTTTGATGTATATTTTCAAGGGGATCATTTTCATTCTTTAAACTCAACTTCAAGGGAGGTAAGTTTCAAACAAGTTCATGCATGGCAAGGCTCCTCTTTGGTTCCAATATTTGAATTTCATGACAAAAGACACTTTATGGAGTTCTATTTGAACGTCAAAGTGCCTTTTCCAAACGGGTTTTCCAAATGGGGATCAAGAGTACCTTGCATTTCAATAATGATGGAGACCATCATGAAGCCCAAAGACCATCAAGCCAAGCCCAAGGAGGACTCACTCAAGCTTCAAGAAGTCAAAGAAGTTGCAAAACTTTGCCGGAAATTGGCGTTCATGCCCGAAGAGGTAATGCCGCCTTCATCCCGAAATTTCCCAATGTTTTGTGTGCACTTTTGGCCTAACTAAAGTGGTCCCACAACTTGAGGCTCCACATGGTTTTGAAGCTTAAGATGTCAGCTTTAAAATAAGCCCAATCTCTGGTTGGGCACGGCTGAGATTTTGTGGAGGATGTGTTTGGGCTATTTTTGTGGTTCTTGTGTTTGGATGATGGAAGCTTGGCCAAGATGGTAGCCTAGGGTCTGATACCAAGTTGATGTATTCAAGCTTCACTAAGGCAAGTATTTGCTAAAGTGAATCAAGAATGCATTTGGGAAGGAAGCAAGAAAAGAGAACCAATAACCAAGATAGATCAAGTGGACTAGCAAGGGTGATGATAACCCACCTTGGTTTGCACACTTGGGCAAATCTTCTTCCTTCAACTAAGTTACAGAATTTATTCACCTTCTTAGTTGAATTAAGAAGACCTAGAGACCCACTTGAGTTACCAAGCTCAAGATATAACACTAGGAGTTTTTGGGGAGACAGTTTAGAGAACTCACAAGCTCATTCATTCAAAGTTGGTTTCAAAATGAGGCTCAAGCTGTTTCTAATCAGCTTATGGCCGAGTTCCCCCCCTTTCCATGCAGCAAAAACAAGGCCAAGTACATTTGGGAGAGGGAAACACATTACATCCATCACTCATCTAGCTTAACACCTCACCACTAGCTTAATCTACTTCATTAGGGGCCATGATGCCTCCCAAATGATGTGTCAAGCTTACAAAGGTTCTAAAATGCAGCAAAAACAATCAACTCAGCAAGTGGATGAAGCAAAACCTAAGAAATCAGCCCACTTGTACCGGCTAGGAAGAAACCGGTTAAAGGGATGTTTCACTTGTCCTTTTGGCTGGGTAAAACCAATACAAGGGGGTGCTTTGGATGGGGTTTGAACCGATGATCTGATAAATATTTATGCCCCCTTCCATGCTGCAAAATTTCAGAAAGAGTGGACTTAAGTTGGTGGTCCAATTTCTTCCTTAATTCGGATGCAGCTGTTTTGGCGCCCAGCCTGCACACTTGGAAAGATCTTGCTGATTGACTAACCAAATGACCTCCAAATCCTTTGCAACTTGTTTCATTGGATTCCTAACATCTTAAACTTAAAGAGAGGGGGCAAGGCAGTCATTCATCCCCTCACCTTCAAGTCCCAAAAGATGCACAAAACCGGGCTAATTTTCGGTTGAATCTGCCCAGGTTCTGTCCGAATGCTCTATGATTTGCTTGACCAAGGCATGGATGTTCTTGATTTTCTTGGGGCTTGAGGGGGTGTGTGGAATTGCTGGCTGTGCATTTGGAGTTTGATCATGATGGTCCCCATCACTATATCTCCCAAACGGTAGCTCCAAAGCTCTCCCAACTTGAGCCACCTGAAAGCGAACTTCCTAAGCTTTCTAGCAAAGGTTTTTTCACCCAATTTGAGTAAGAAACCTAGGAGATATAGCTGTTTGAAGTTGACAATTGTAAATTAAAAAGCTGCTGACTAAAAGCATAAAGCACTTTTCAGCTTTTTATTGCCTTTTGGTTCTCTCTTGCTTTATGGGCGTGTATAGTCCCTTTTCCCCCTCTCTTACAGTGTGTTGAAGGCTCTCATTATATAAAGGAGACCCCAGGTTGTAAAGAAACACACATTAATGAATGCAAAAGCTTAAGTTGTGAAAACTCTCTCTATTCTCTCTCAAAATCCTAGTGTCGTATCTTGAGTGCGGAAACCTTAAGTGGGTCTCTAGGTCTTCTTCATTCAATTAAGAAGGCGATTAAGCTCTTAGTTGAAGAAAGAAGATTGCCCAAGTGTGTGAACCAAGGTGGGTATTCAAATCACCCTGGCTAATTCACTTGCATTCTATCCTTGTTCTTGTTCTCTTTGTTTCCATGTCCCTCTTTGCTACCCGTATGTATTCTTGATTCCCTTTTACAAACCCTTGTCTTAGTGAAGCTAGAATACATCAAGCGATATTAGAGCTTAGGCTACCCTCTTAGCCAAGCTTCCATCCCCTAAACATATTCCAAAAACAAAACCCACAAAATAGCCCAAACACATTCCTTCACAACTTCCCAGCTGTGTCTAACTAAAGAAACAGCATGGCCACCCCATGCCACCTCCCAATGCACCCTTTCCCATTACAGCAGCCCAACACGGTAACCCCGTGCCCATACGTATGACCATGCCTAAGTCCAGCAACCACAATTTACCTTCAGCCGAGCACGCCCACACCGTGCCACCCCTCACGACCGTGCCACCCCCTTCCCGTCCTAAAACCATAACTCCTCGCTCAAAAGCCATCATGTCTACAAGCCTTACTCCCAAGCAAGTGGCTGAGCAAGCCCTTAGAGAGAAGGCCGAATTCGAAGCCTAAGTCAAGTACTTACGATCTTGTAAGGGCCGCACTTTCATTCTACTGCTGACTAACTGTTTCAGTTGCTAAATTTACAAATCTGCGTTTGAATTATATTTCAACAAGGGTATTAAGTCAATTATGTGCATTTTTAACGATAAATTTCATTAAAAAGAACGACTGTATCATTAATGTTATTACTGACGTAACTTATTTATAAATTATTGAATCGATGCTGATCCGAGTTTTTAAAATCATTTTCGTTTTATTTAGTTGATTCCCGAAGTTTAAATTAAAATGTTGGTTGTAGGACATTTCAACTCGAATTTAGTCTAATCGCTAACGAGTTTGGGACTACAACCTAGTTGTATTAGTTAATTGAGCAACCAAAAAAAAAAAGAAAAAAGGGAAATTAGAATAAGGAGGGGGGTGAAATCGGGTCTCAGGACCCCGAAACCCCGACCCACCTCTCTCTCGCTCTCTCTAACACTCACTGCTGTCCCTCTCTCTCTCTCTCTCTCACCGGCAACCACTGGTTGGCGTCTGGCATCACCGCTGTCCGCCACACGTTGCCGGCAAGAGGAGGCAACCACCTGTCCCCTACCCACGCGTCACCGGCCGTCCCCCACACCACTCCCCATCTCTCACTTCTCACAGCTAAAACAACCCAGAAAACCCATGCGTCGACCGTCGCAAATTTGCCACCCACGTGCTGGAATCCGGCCACCTACACCACCATCGACCTTCTCTATAAATTGGGGGTCCAATTCAGCCCCAAATCAGCCACAATCACCACTCAGTCGAAGGCTAGGGTTTGAACCTTGCAAGCACACGATTGGGGTTCGAGTTCAGAGAATAGGGCATGAGTTTGCTGCCAATTAAATGGCAATTTAGGCTAATTCAAGTAAGTGTTCTTCCCCTCCTAAATGAATATTACATTCAAAAATGTTTTCGTCTAAACGATGATGCATGTCAGCTTAGGTTTAGTTAATTTCATAGAAACTGTAATGAGTAAACTATGCATGCTAAGTTAGATGGAATACATGCCCGAAAATACAGTTCGAAATGAGTTATGCATAATTACAATTGATTTTAGTATATTCAGTTAATACATACCTCAAAGTTTAGTTCGAAACGAGTTATGCATGTTTAGGATCGATTTTAGTTTGCTCAGTTAATACATGCCTGAAAGTTTAGTTCGAAACGAGTTATGCATGTTTAGGATCGATTTTAGTATATTCAATTAATACATGCCTGAAGGTTTAATTCGAAGCGAGTTATGCATGTTTAGAATTGATTCAAGTAAATTCAGTTAGTACGTGCCTGAAAATTTAACTCGATTAGTAACTTCGACGTAATAAAAGAATGCCTTGAATCGCATTATGTTTAAATGGCTTAATTAGGCTTAAAATGTAACTTCAAAACAATGAATGAATGCCTCGAATCGATACTTGTCTATTTAGTTGAATTATGCTTATGAAATAGCTTTGGAAATAATATTTAAATGACGAACTGAGCATGTTTATGCCCCTTAACTGCAATACATGAATGTAATCATGTTTCATGCTTAGTTAGTTTAACTTAACTTACTAAACGTCCATTTCAAGTTAAGGTCATATAAATGTCTATATATATATGTGTGTGTGTGTGTGTGTGTGTGTGATGGAACCCCACCTAGTAACGACCTTGACCATGAAATAACTAGTCCAAGTCGTCCAAAAACAAGGTCCCAAACCAAGAAGATGGCTCACCTTTGGCAAGGAATCGAAAACAGCACAAACGGGTTAACCGGTCAGCTTAAGCCCGGTTTTGTGCATCTGATTTCCTAAGCCATATGATGGCTTAAGGCCAATATTTTTGTATTTTTGGAATCCTCAGGATGTTAGCTTTCAAGTCCAGGCATTGGTTTCAAATCATGCCATGAAGAGGATAGAGTATCAATGACATTTTCCCAACCGGTCAGAATCGGTCCAGTTCTGCGCGGTTAAAAGTTTAGGTGTGATTACCTTACTTAAACTTTGTTTAACCCTAATTTCTTGATTGGGGGGGTTTTTACACACCTTGAACTTTCCCCCCCATGAGTAAAACCCAGATCATATCCCTTTTTGCTTGGGTTAAACTTAGTCTGAAAACCGGGTGAAACAAACTGGCCCTAACCCGGTTGACGTCACAGCAGCACTTTACCTTCTCTAGAGGTTTTCCTTCTCTTCAGCTGAATGGGCACTCTCTTCTATGTTGGCACACGTCCAAGGCAACCTAGGGAAGGTCACAACCAATGAAAAAAGGGCTGCAAGAAGAATTGTCTCTTGATTCTCATTGGAAGACAAGGAAGGTGCTATCTTGCTTCCTATTGGCAGCCGCAAAGGGGAGGTCACTTTTCGGCTGGGCACATGCCTTCCTTGCTGCATTTGAAGCTGAATGAGATTAAGGACAAGTTAATAATGTAGTAATCTTCATTTGTCTTGCTTTCCTTGATGCTTTAAGTGTATTTTGATTAGCATTAAGTATGTTTGTAACCGATTAACTCTAACCGTGGGAATTAGAGTTAATTAACACCTTTCCTCCCTAGGAGGGTAAGGTGAGGTGTCTCCTAACTTGCTTGCTGAGTAGGAAAGGTTGTAAGGCAAGCAACAAAAGGGAAGGCACGGCCATAATGAAGGGCACTTCAGATTTTGTTCAATGAAAACCGTAGAGAGCTTTTAAAGCTTCCTCACCAAATCCTTGCTTGCTTATCTTAGTTTAGGCCAAACTAAGTGGTGTTCAAGTGAGTCTTAACCTTGATTAAGTGGTGAATCTGTATCTTAATCAAGATTAAGGGCCCTAGACTCAAAGGTTGGTGGTGATTACTGTATCCAATCCAAGAGTTTAGCTTATTCTCTCCTTTGCTTCCTACCGGGTCATTAGCAAGATTGTTTGCTTAATTTTCCAAGGTATTCATCTCCACCTACCGTGTTCTTCATTCCCCTTCCTTATTCCACTCTTTCTACTACCATTCACCCCCATTTCCTTCAAGTCTACCTCACCAAAAAGCCAGAAAATCAGTTAGAATTGAAGAGCACTCAAACCGGGCAAAACTAGCCTATCCTAGTTATTTCAGGCAGTGATTCAGCACGGTGTACCCGTGCCCACTAGCATGCCCGTGCCACTTCAGCCCGTGAACTACATTGAGTTTTGAGTCTTCTTTGGTGTAAGGTTAGTGAGTGTGTTCATTCCCATTGACCTTTACATCATATTTGGTATCAGAGCTGAGTTTCATCTTTGGCCTGGTATTGAATCCACGCATCCAAACTCCCTTCTTTTCCATTTCTCAAACACGAACATGAGTACTAGTATGAGCATGGAAGAAAAGCTTGATGCCATTTTGAAGAATAATCATGAGATTACTTCTTCTAATCAAGAACTCAAGGCACAGAACGAGTACCTACGCAAGCGATTAGGTACTTTTCTCAAGCAAAAGCAAAAGCTCAATGAAGAACCATCCTATTTTGCTTCACAAGAGAGCAAGTGCTTAGTCACAACCTTGAATCCTCAAGTGATGAAGAGTCATTCAGAAGACCACGACAAGAGCCAAGAGGACAAGGTAACTCTAATGATTTTAGAGTTGAGATTCCAGAATATGAAGGCAAGCTTGATCCAGAAGACTTCTTGGACTGGTTGCACACTGTGAAGAGGGTATTCGAATACAAGGACGTTCCAGAAGAAAAGAAAGTCAAGTTGGTGGCATTAAGACTACGTAAGTATGCTTCCTTATGGTGGACCAACTTGTGTGCTAAAAGAGTTAGGGAACGTAAGACTAAAATCAGAACTTGGGAGAAAATGAAAACCAAGTTGAAGGCCAGATTCTTACCCCCCACGTATGTTCAAGATTGTTATTCACAACTTCATAATCTGAATCAAGGTAATCTTAGTGTTGAAGAATACACTAGGGAATTTGAGAAGCTTGTGATTAAATGTGATTTGCAAGAACCAGAAGAGCAAACGATTGTAAGGTACTTGGGAGGACTTGATCCTAAGTACTCTAATGTTGTGGAATTACAAGCTTATACTACATTTGATGAGGTTTGCGTGCTTGCTCACAAGGTTGAGCAACAAAAGAAAGCTAAGCAAACGTTTAAGCCTCCACATCAAAAGCCTCCAATCCGGAACCAACCTTTTAACAAGGGGAGTTCCCAACCAGTTTCTAAGCCACAAAATCCTTTTCCTTTCAATCCACAAAGAACCCAAGCACCACAAAAGGCCCCAGCAACCCCAATTCGACCCAACCCCAATCCTATGAGCACTAGAAGGTGTTTCAAGTGCCAAGGACTAGGCCACATCGCTTCGGAGTGCCCAAACCGCAAGGTGATCACTTTGGCTGAGTGGAGGGCCGTGGATGATCAAGAAAAGGAAGCTGAAAATGAAGGTGAAACTGAAGAAGAGCATGAAGAGAGTCAAGAAGAAGTTGAGGAGGAAGCTGATGAAGGAGAAATGTTAGTTTTGAGGAAAGTCTTGAATGGCCAAAAGAGCACCAAGGATGAACAAAGAGAAAACATATTCCACACTAGGTGCACGGTTCAAGGCAAGGTATGTTCGTTGATTATTGATGGTGGGAGCTGTGCAAACGTGGTGTCCCTTACCATGATTGAAAAGCTAGGTTTGCAAGCTACGGCCCATCCCCATCCATACAACATACAATGGTTGAATCAAAGCAAAGGACTTTAAGTCAATTGAAGGTGTCTCATTTCATTATCCATTGGTAAGAACTATCAAGACCAACTTTGGTGTGATGTTATACCTATGGATGCATGCCATGTATTGTTGGGAAGACCTTGGTTGTATGACCGAAGGGTGACCCATGATGGTTTCATGAATACATACTCCTTGTCTAAGGGAGGCAAGAAGATTACTTTAAAACCATTATCACCATCCGAAATTCTCAAAAGCAAACCCACAAAAGGCCATGAACATTCTGGTTGTTTACTTACCATTAGTGAAGCTCTTTTAAAGGCTTTAAATCATGAATTCAAGGCTTTTAAGAAGTGGATCCTAACCATACAAGAAGAACCAGAATCCCCATTACCAACCCATCCATTTGCTAAATCACTCATCCAAACATTCTGTCACTTGTTTCCAGAAGAGATACCCTCGGGTTTACCCCCTAAACGGGATATCCAACACCATATTGACCTCATTCCTGGTTCAGTTCTTCCAAACAAACCAGCTTACAGAATGAACCCAAAGGAAACCATGGAGATTCAACGGCAAGTAGAGGAATTGATGTCAAAAGGACTTGTGCGTGAGTCGTTAAGTCCCTGTGCCGTGCCTGCTTTGTTGGTGCCTAAGAAAGACGGCAGCCAACGCATGTGTGTCGACAGCAGAGCCATTAACAAAATCACAATCAAGTATAGGTATCCTATACCTAGGCTTGAAGATATGTTGGATGAACTACATGGCTCTAAAGTCTTCTCTAAGATTGATCTTCGAAGTGGTTACTACCATATCAGAATAAGAGAGGGAGATGAATGGAAGACTGCATTCAAGACTAAAGGAGGTTTATATGAGTGGCTAGTTATGCCATTCGGTCTTTCCAACGCTCCTAGTACGTTCATGAGGTTGATGAATCAATTATTCAAACCCTATATTGGCAAGTTCGTGGTGGTTTACTTCGATGACATTCTTATTTATTCCAAGGGCGAGCAACAGCATCAACATCATCTCAGTCAGATTATGCATATCCTTGAGCGTGAGCAGCTATATGGTAACCTTAAGAAATGTACCTTTTTCACTCATGAGGTTACATTCTTAGGTTACATTGTTTCTAGTGAAGGCATTAAGGTTGATGAGGGAAAGATCGAGGCTATCCGCACTTGGCCTCAACTACAAAGCATACATGATGTTAGAAGTTTTCATGGTTTGGCTTCGTTCTACAGAAGGTTCATTCGAAACTTCAGCACCATCATGTCCCCTATGACCGAAGTGCTTAAGGGTTCATCATTCCAATGGAATCCTAAGGCACAAACCGCCTTTGAAGAAGTTAAGAAGAAACTTACTCGAGCACCTGTTCTAGCATTGCCGTGCTTTGAGAAGATTTTTGAGATTGAATGTGATGCATCAGGAGTAGGAATTGGTGGAGTTTTAATTCAAGAAGGCAAGCCCTTGGCCTTCTTCAGTGAAAAACTATGTGACTCAAGAAGAAAGTACTCCACATATGACAAAGAATTCTGTGCTATCATTCGGTGCCTAGAGCATTGGAGTCATTACTTAGTGGCTAGTGAGTTCATACTTCATTCAGATCACGAAGCATTGAAGTATATTCAAGGCCAGCACAAACTGAACTCACGTCATGCTAAGTGGGTTGAATTCCTACAATCTTTCCACTTCACTATCAAGCACAAATCAGGAAAGTTGAATCAAGGTGCAGATGCATTATCAAGGAGACATCTCCTTATGTTTCAGTTAGACGCCCTTATTCTGGGTTTCGAGCATCTTAAGAGTCTATATGCTGAAGATGAAGACCTTGGGCCTCTCTATGCTGCTTGTTTGAAGCATCCAAAGGGAGATTTCCTGATTCAAGAAGGTTATTTATTCAAGGGAGTGCGGTTGTGCATCCCAAAGTGTAGCACTCGTGAGCTTCTGATCAGAGAAGTTCATGGAGGTTCCTTGGCAGGTCATTTTGGAGAATCAAAGACCTTAACCATGTTAAGGGAACATTACTACTGGCCAGGGATGGAGAAGGATGTTCAGGACATCCTTAGGAGGTGTGGAACGTGCCAAGCAGCCAAGAGCCATACCCTACCTCACGGATTATACACCCCATTACCCGTACCGACTCTACTATGGGTGGACGTGAGTATGGACTTCATTTTGGGTCTACCTAAGACTCAAAGGGGAAAGGATTCAATCTTCGTGGTGGTAGACAGATTTTCGAAGATGGCACATTTCATTCCCTGCTGCAAAACCAATGATGCTACACACATTGCCTAGCTCTATTTTAAAGAGGTAACAAGGTTGCATGGTATTCCTAAGACCATTGTTTCAGATAGGGATACGAAGTTCCTCAGTCATTTCTGGATTACCCTATGGAAAAAGCTTGGTACTAAATTGTTGTTTAGTACTAACTGTCATCCCCAGACTGATGGCCAAACGGAAGTGACTAATCGGACCCTAGGAACTCTCCTAAGGGCTTTGATTAAAACAAATGCTAAGGCCTGGGATTTACTATTACCACATGCTGAGTTTGCATACAACAAGGCGCCTAGTAGAGCTACTGGTCTTTCACCATTCAAAGTGGTATATGGAATTGATCCATTGAGTCCAAATGACCTAACCCCACGGCCCCAAGACCAAAAGCCCCATGTTGATGCAACACAAAGAGTAAAAGAGATTCAAAAGCTCCATGAGTTGGTGAAGGCACGAATTGAGAAGACTAATGCAGCCTATGAAGCACACGCCAACAAGCATAGGAGAAAGATTGTCTTTCAACCAGGAGACCTGGTATGGATTCACTTGAGAAAGGAACGTTTTCCGTCCAAGAGGAAAAATAAACTCATGCCACGAGCCAAAGGTCCATTTGAGGTCTTAGAGAAGATCAACGACCATGCTTATAAGATTGATCTCCCTGGTGACTATGAGGTTTCAGCCACTTTTAATGTAGCTGATTTGAGCCCCTTCCATCCGGACATTTCCCCACCAGATTTGAGGGTCAAATCTCTTCAACAAGGGGAGGATGATGGAACCCCACCTAGTAACGACCTTGACCATGAAATAACTAGTCCAAGTCGTCCAAAAACAAGGTCCCAAACCAAGAAGATGGCTCACCTTTGGCAAGGAATCGAAAACAGCACAAACGGGTTAACCGGTCAGCATAAGCCCGGTTTTGTGCATCTGATTTCCTAAGCCATATGATGGCTTAAGGCCAATATTTTTGCATTTTTGGAATCCTCAGGATGTTAGCTTTCAAGTCCAAGCATTGGTTTCAAATCATGCCACGAAGAGGATGGAGTATCAATGACATTTTCCCAACCGGTCAGAATTTGGTCCAGTTCTGCGCGGTTAAAAGTTTAGGTGTGATTACCCTACTTAAACTTTGTTTAACCCTAATTTCTTGATTGGGGGGGTTTTTACACACCTTGAATTTCCCCCCCACGAGTAAAACCCAGATCATATCCCTTTTTGTCTTGGGTTAAACTTAGTCTGAAAACCGGGTGAAACAAACTGGCCCTAACCCGGTTGACGTCACAGCAGCACTTTACCTTCTCTAGAGGTTTTCCTTCTCTTCAGCTGAATGGGCACTCTCTTCTATGTTGGCACACGTCCAAGGCAACCTAGGGAAGGTCACAACCAATGAAAAAAGGGCTGCAAGAAGAATTGTCTCTTGATTCTCATTGGAAGACAAGGAAGGTGCTATCTTGCTTCCTATTGGCCAGCCGCAAAGGGGAGGTCACTTTTCGGCTGGGCACATGCCTTCCTTGCTGCATTTGAAGCTGAATGAGATTAAGGACAAGTTAATAATGTAGTAATCTTCATTTGTCTTGCTTTCCTTGATGCTTTAAGTGTATTTTGATTAGCATTAAGTATGTTTGTAACCGATTAACTCTAACTGTGGGAATTAGAGTTAATTAACACCTTTCCTCCCTAGGAGGGTAAGGTGAGGTGTCTCCTAACTTGCTTGCTGAGTAGGAAAGGTTGTAAGGCAAGCAACAAAAGAGAAGGCACGGCCATAATGAAGGGCACTTCAGATTTTGTTCAATGAAAACCGTAGAGAGCTTTTAAAGCTTCCTCACCAAATCCTTGCTTGCTTATCTTAGTTTAGGCCAAACTAAGTGGTGTTCAAGTGAGTCTTAACCTTGATTAAGTGGTGATTCTGTATCTTAATCAAGATTAAGGGCCCTAGACTCAAAGGTTGGTGGTGATTACTGTATCCAATCCAAGAGTTTAGCTTATCTCTCTCCTTTACTTCCTACCGGGTCATTAGCAAGATTGTTTGCTTAATTTTCCAAGGTATTCATCTCCACCTACCGTGTTCTTCATTCCCTTTCCTTATTCCACTCTTTCTACTACCATTCACCCCCATTTCCTTCAAGTCTACCTCACCAAAAAGCCAGAAAATCAGTTAGAATTGAAGAGCACTCAAACCGGGCAAAACTAGCCTATCCTAGTTATTTCAGACAGTGATTCAGCACGGTGTACCCGTGCCCACTAGCACGCCCGTGCCACTTTAACCCGTGAACTACATTGAGTTTTGAGTCTTCTTTGGTGTAAGGTTAGTGAGTGTGTTCATTCCCATTGACCTTTACATCAGTGTGTGCGCGTGTGTGGTTATAACTGTTGGTTGCAGCACACTGCTATTGTTATTTGTTTGTTCAGTAAGTTAAGCATTGGTAAGTTGCACAAGTTTACGTATTTCTTTTCAGTATATCATAATGATTAGGATTCTAGATTGTGAAATTGAAACCGAGATGGTAGTTGGATAGTTTGAGGTAGAACTATGAGTGGTTTGAGGACTTGTAGCCGGTTGCTATGTGAGGAGGGAGTCTGGGTTGTGATTACCGCAATCGTGCGGATTGTGAGGCCGTGTATGGCTCAATGTGCTATTGAAATGATTATGAAGTGCTTGAATGTATTGTGTGCAAATACCTCCCCTTTTATGTCATTAAGATGCATGATGCGTGTTAGTGTGGTGATTTGACAAAGAGCATTTCTCGTGTTTTCAGACTAATAATAGCCATGACTAGTAGCAAGCAATGGCCTATTTTAGCTACACAACCATTATTTGGGAGTGAACCTACTTAAACGAGAGAATCCCTAAAACATTTTACAAAAGTGTGAGTTGTATGATAAATAATTTTACCAGAAGAAACAACAAAGTTATGAGTCGTTATGACCAGTTTAAATGGCTAAGATAAGTGCTTAGGGACAGTAGATGAGAGTAAACCTGCTTGAATAGGGGAAACCCTAGCCTAGGGAGTAATCTCTAGAGACCCTGACAAGGGTTAAGGTTCAAAAGTTAGTTGTCATCCCCGGAGTAAGAGCTTAGTGTGAGTTAATCTCACTGGGATTGAATGTAGATCTCTCCCAACCAGCACTTTATGATGATCTTATGCCCAGATTACTTTCTAGTGAGTAAGAAAACAGCCTATGTGTAGCCTTTTTAAGTTTTTCAGAAAGAAAAAAAGTCATAAGGGTCTTAAAAGGCCAATACAAAGAGATTTCTTGAAGGAATATCAACCTTAAGAAGTTATAAAAAGTGTTTGCAAAGAAGGAAATGAAAGTTTCTACGCGTGCCTAACGAAAACGGTTTTCTAGGCATGAATTTATGTGACTTCAATTTAGCGTGTGGCCATGTTTTTCATAGTGCATCACGTAATGATGTTTAAAAGTGCATATTGAGTATGTAAGTGATAGTGCATCAAATATTTATGTTTTAGAATTACATGTTATGTAAGCAAGTTCCTAACATGCCATCGTTATTCGAAACTAAGAGTCTATCATGCTTGAATGTCTAGCCAAGAGCCTACGAACTGTGGCATGTAGCTTGATGTATATTTTCAAGGGTCTCATTTTCGTTCTTTCTACTCGACTTCATAGGAGGAAAGCTTCAAACAAATTTACATATGGCAAGGCCCTTCTTCAGGTTCACTTTTCAAATTTCATGACAAAAGACACTTTATGGAGTTTTACTTGAACTTCAAAATACCATTTTTTGAAAGATGCAGTTCCGGACAGCAAGTGCAGCAATTTGGTGACCCTAATCACCTAGATTCAAGCTTGAATACATCAAGGATGATGGGGACCATCGTGCCCAAGCTTCATCCACACATTCAGCAAACCCTCACACCCATTCACCCCCCAAGGAGGCCAAAGAAGTTCATGCCTTGGTCAGAAAACTCATGTACACAGCAGAAGATGCACTGTCTAGTTCGTCCAGTTTCTGGCCCGGTTTTGTGTCGCTGTTGGAGCAAAATATAGAGGGGGAAATTTCCTGCACGCACCACCCCTTAAAGCTTAAGATCTTAGCTTTGCAACAAGACCTTTTTCAAGGCATTTGGAGTCCATTTGGTCAGCCAACCAAGCCCAAAACTGAAGACAGTGCACTGCAGGGCGCCAATCAGCACAGTCCGAATTAAGGGAATGTTTGGCCCACCAACTCAACTCCATTGTTTCTGAAATTTTGCAGCATGAAAGGGGACATAAATATTTATCAATTCAAGGGTTCAAATCCCATCCAAAGCACCCCCTTGTGTAGGTTTTATCCAGCCAAAAGGACAAGCAAAACATCCCTTTACCCGGTTTGTTGCTAGTCGATACAAGGGCTGTTTTTCTTGGACTTTTTGCTTGTCAACTTGCATCCCCACTTGCTGAATGACTCAACTTGCTACAACCTAGGACTTTTGTAAGCTTGACACCTCATTTGTGAGGCATAATAACCCCTAATGAGGTAGATTAAGCTAGGTAGTGAGGTGTCTAGCTAGTTGATGTATATGTGGGTGGAAAGTGAACCAAATCAAACTCAAATAAACTCAAATAAGAATTGAACCAAAGTAAAGAGAAAATGGAAGGTTGATTGAGATGGAATGAAAACAATAACAAAAAAAACAAAGGATAAACAAGACCTTGCACTTGAGATAATCCTTCACGGAGCCACTCAAGGACTTGATCTTGGGCAAATCCTCTTGTCTTCACCAAGGAATCACTCCAATTGGGAAAGAAAAGAGAACCTAGAACACCACTTGAACTTGCCAAAATTCAAGATATAGAACTAGGGATTTTTTTTTTTTGACACAAATGAGAATCACTCTCAAGGTGTTTGTACTACTCTTGGAAAAGCTTACAACTATCAGCACACACGTCCAAATCAGGTGATTCTGAGCTTGTTGGAAAGCCCTGGAAATCTAGTTTCCAGAATGGGCTCATTTGCTCAATTTGGATAAGTAGATCAAAAGTTATGGTCCGAACATTACACCTATATCAGAACTGGACTGGAGCAGGACAACTTCCCTTTGAGTGCTACTTTGCCCAATCAAATGACGTCCAAATTAAATAAAATTAGGCTTATTTTAAAGCTGACATCTTAAGCTTCAAAACCATGTGGCCCCTTGTAAAGTGATGGAGATCCATCCATGACCATGAATACCTACCCTCAAGGTGCTCCAAAACAATCAGAATCAATGGCTAAAGTGCAAAAAACATGCCTAGTTTGCCTTAGTCATTTTCAGTCTTCATCCTGTTTTCGGCCTGTGAACAAACCCGATTTTGTACACCTTTTTACATGACCTTCCAATGGATATGATTGGGATGTAGGAGGCCTAACTTTAAGTTTAAGATGTTTTCTTTCCAATAAGACCAATTGTAAGTCATTTGGAGGTCATTTGCTACCTCAAATCAGCTGTTGAAGTCAAGTGCTCAAAACTGTTTCAGTTCTGCCCAGTTCTGGAAATGGGTCTGTTTGGACGCCCAAAGCTCCTCCATTTGGACTGAAACTTTTATGGCTTGAAAGCATATTAAAAATATTATCAAGTGGCCATAAAAAAACTCAGCCAAATTACACACTTGTGGAGCTATTAACCAGCAAATTAAGGGAAGAAACTCCCTTTTACCCGGGTAAAGGCAGCAGCTGCATATTGTTCTTTTTGAGGTGCTTTTTGCTCTTATCAAGGTTTAATCCACTTGCAAATGACTTGATTAGAGTGCTAAGCTGCTGATTGAAGTCTCCCAAGCTCCCAAGGTCGACACCTAAGCCTCAAGATCAACAATGAAGATGTGTCAAGCCACGGTTTAATCTAACCGTTTTTGGTGTTGTTTTGATTTTCAGGTTTTTGCCTAGTTTAGCTTGTAAGGTAGTCTAGGGCCTATGTTTTGTACTAGGAAGCTTTGTATTTAAGCCCCCCAAGGCCCTTTGGCCGGCCATCATGTTGAGAAAATAGATTGAAGTTGAGCTTTGCTCCTTTGAACTCCCAAACTCTCTTCTAGCTTATCTCTATCTTTGGCCGGGTAGGGTGGTGATCTAGCAAGAGTCTTAACCTCTCTTTGGTGGTGTTTCTGTATCCAAGGAGTTGTTAAGGGCCCTAGTACTAAACTTGGTGGTGTTTCTGTATCCAAGTGAGGTGCTAGTTTCGGTTCTATTCACAAAACTATCCTACTTTGAACTTGTGTTTACAAAGGAAGCTTGAATCCGTTTGTTCTCTTTGCATTCTGATTTGGCTTGCTTTGGCTACCCCCCCTTGAGGATACATCATAAAGGCATAAGCCTCAACCCCGAGTGTGTGACTCGTGGGAAACTTCTAGCTTTTATTGAATAATTGTTGTAAACACACAGGTACCCGTTAAGTTCGCAATGCGAACTTTACAAACGTTGCAATTACAAGCGGAACTCTTGCAGTTTCGTTCCAGAAATTCCCTAACTGACCTAGAGTTAGGTAGAATCTTTAAGAAAGTCATTAGTTACGACAGCCTTAGGGGTCTCTCTTGGGGGATCCTAGCGGTGTGACATCCATCAGGGGTAGAGGGGTGTTACAGATCTTAACTTGGTTAAATGATGCAAGAGAAGAGAGGCAACTTGAGGAGCTCAAGAAGCATTAGCAAGCAAGTGGATTCGGATGCTTCGGATGATGAAGAAAGCAATTCCCTTGGTGATTCCGATGAGGATGTGTATGCAAGAAGATCAAGGAGGCATCATAGGCCTCATGACCGAAGCTACAATGACTTCAAGGTGGACAGCCCTGAATTTGAAGGTCAACTTGATCCAAATGTTTCTTGGATTAGTTACAAACTGTTGAGAGAGTCCTCGAGTTCAAGGATATCCCCGATGAAAGAAAGGTAAAGCTTGTTGCTTTAAAGCTTAGAAAATATGCTTTCATTTAGTAGTCAAATGTTGTGACTAAGAGAGTTAGGAAGGGTAAAGGGAAGATAAAAACTTGGGAGAAAATAAAGTCCAAACTTAAGTCCAAGTTTCTACCCCCCCACTATTTGTAAGACAACTTCCTTAAGCTCCACCACCTCAAATTAGGGTCTGAGAGTGTAGAAGAGTACACTAGAGAGTTTAAGCAATTACTTTTGAAATCTGCTTTGAAGAAGGATGAGTCTCAAACTTTGATTAGATAATTGAGTGGCTTAAATCATGAAATTGCTTATGTAGTTGAACTCCACCCTTGCACCTCATGATGCGGACCTGAGGCTAGAACAAGAACCTCATCCTAGACCAGAGAAGACTTTGCTGCTCAGCCACCAATAAGGCCAAGTTTGTTAGGCAATACAATTTAGTTTGGAGGCCATTTTAGGGAGGTCCTTGCGTTACTGGGCACCCTAGGATCACTGTCATCCGAGCTAAGTCATTTTGAGGCTCAAACAGCAGCCTTAGTTCAGTTCAGTTCAAATAAAGAACGACCTGGAGTCAGCATGTTTGAGGTTATTTTGCCTGCTTCCAGTAACACACGCATGCCTAAGGAATCCAATCCCTTTTGATCAGTACCCTAACTCATTTATCAGCTTATAATCAGTGCCTAAATGGTAAAGGTTACTTGATTTTTATCCTGGAATTAATTATTGGCAGCAGCAGGTCAGTAGCAGTTCAGCAGCAGCAGTAGCAGTTTAAAGGGAGAATTTTTACCCCCAACCTAGTAGCTCATTTTGGCAAGTCTAAGGGCTTAAAAGGTGTCTAAATATTTATCCAACAACGCCCTAAAGTTGTAGATTCAGATCCTTTAGCATCAATTTTTAACCAGCACCTGAATGCAAAAAATACCCTTTTATCCTTTGGATTTCAATATGCTGTACTTGCTGGCAGGCCGAGTTTGCTCGATGTAATCAGCTGCAAATCTCCTCCCAAGGCCATCATTATCAAGTACCTTGATGCTATTAAGGGTTAACACCTCAGTAATGGAGATAACCAAAGGGTTTAGGTGTCAAGAATTCAGCCTGTTGCTGTTTTAAGATAGTTTAGTTCAAATCTGTTTTATTATTTGGCCAGAATCAGTTATGGCCGTTAATCATTTGATTGTAACTGAGTATCTAAGGCTTGTCTCCACTTGTAATACTCAGATTATTATGAATGAAAGCCTTCCTTCTACTGGTTCAAGCAAAACCCTCTCAAAATCTCTCTAGCTTTAGCCTATTCAGGTGGTGTTAAGAGTCATTCTGTATCTAAACTCTTGGTGCATTATGCTTTAAGGGGCTTAGTGGTGAATCCTACAGTTCTGGTTGGTGGAAATACTTCCTTTAGGCCAGTTCATATCTTCCATGTTCAGTTGCTAGCTTTGTCAACAATTCAAGCTTGCAAGACTCAGCATACATTAGCTGGTATCGGAGCCTAACCAGATTCTGGGTGAGTTGTTTCTGTTACTCTTTGCTGCTTCCTTTCCTAGTCTTGTTCACTTATTTTTCATCCTAAAACTTGTTATTCAACCATAAAAGAACCCTATCTATCCAAACACCAATCCAGCCACAAAAGAACCAAACCCCTCAAATAGCTACAACATACTAATTTCCTCACCCAAGCAGCATGGGTGAAAGGGAAAACACTTCCCCTCCACCACAGTAACCTGTGAGAGTTCCTAGAGGTATCTCTCTGGAATAGGCACATGAACTTAGGAGAGATCGAGATATTCTGGAAATGCAAGAAAGTATCAGAACACTTACAGGTCAAATTCAGCAACTTATGAACCAGCCTAGAGGAAGAGAAAGGGAACCTCCTCATGACCCTCTTGGAGGTTCTGATTCCCCAACCTGATTCTCAATATGGTAGTGAATCTTCTACTGGTGATGCTGGGCGTATGAGAAGGAGAATGCATATGGATGATTTTAAGGACCTCAGAATAGAGGCCCCTGAGTTTGATGGAAGTTTAAAGCCTGAAGATTACTTGGAATGGATTAAGGCCATGGAAAGGATCATAGAAATCAAAGGCTATTCTGGGGAAAAGGCTTTTAAGCTTGCTGTCCTGAAGTTAAAACAATATGCCTCACTTTGGTATGAAAATCTGAACAGAACTAGGGCTTTGGAAGGCAAACCTAAGGTCAAAACTTGGGTTAAATTGAAGAAGCATATGGACAGAAGGTTCTTGCCAGCCACCTATAAGCAAGAGCTGTACCTGAAAGTTACTTCCTTGCAACAGGGAAGCATGAAGGTTGAAGAATATATTACGGAATTCGAGCAACTACAGACCGGGTGTGCCTTGAGGGAAGAACTTGAACAAACCATTGCCAGGTTTCTCAAGGGCCTAAACCCTACAATCCTAGAAAGGGTTGAACTACAACCTTTCTGGACATTTAAAGATGCCTGAAGTTAGCTGTTAAGGTTGAGAAATAGCTAAAATCAAGGAGGCCTTACTCTTTTGCCCCTCCTAAACCTGCTATACTAGTAAAGACCTTTAATTCTTACAAGCCAGAACCTACCCCTAAGGGTGACAAGGACAAGGGGAAAGGAAAGGAGGTTGCTAAGGACACTCCTAAGGGCTAGAAGAAATGTTTCAAGTTCCATGGCTATGGTCACTTTCAGGTAGATTGTCCCAATAGAAGGGTACTCACAATCAGGGAGATTAAAGAACTAGACCACATGGAAGTAGAGGAGGATGAGGAAGAAGAATCTACTGATAAGGGTGAGATTTCTTACTTGCCACCTGAAGAGGGTGAGATGCTCATGATTAAAAGGGTTCTTCATGCTACTGAAGCCTAACCAGAAGCCAACTAAAGAGAGCAAATATTCCACTCCAGATGCAGGGTAGCCAACAAAACATGCAACCTGATCATAGATAGGGGTAGCTACACAAATGTATCTTCTACTGAAATGGTCAGCAAACAGAACCTGGCCACCATCATTCATCCTAGACCCTACACCTTGCAATGGCCTAAGAGAGGCAATGAGGTAACAGTTTCCAAGCAAACTTTGGTTCCTTTTTCAATTGGTGGATATAAACATGAGGTTCTGTGTGATGTCTTGCCAATGGATGCTTGCCACTTACTTCAAGATAGACCTTGGTAGTTTAATAGGGATGTCATTCACCACAGTCAACCCAACACTTATTCCTTCAATTTGACGGGCAAGAAGATGACACTCACCCCTTTACCCCTAACCAAACATGCAAACCTGAAACTGGGAGGGATAAACACAAGGAGAGTGCCTTGCTTGTCAATGGGGGAAGAGTGGAAAGGGCTATTACCAAGGGAAAACCTGTGTTTGCTATACTTATGTTGGAATCTGCCCCTAAATTGGACCCAGCAACCCTACACCATTCTGTTTAGCCCTTGATAGAGGAGTTTAAGGATGTCTTTCCCTAAGACTTACCCCCTGGCCTCCCTCCAAAAAGAGGTATAGAGCACCAGATTGATCTAATCCCTGGAGCCCCATTACCTAACAAGCCTGCCTATAGATGCAACCCTACTGAAACCAAGGAGCTACAAAGACAAGGGCAAGAGCTGATTGATAGGGGTTATGTGAGGGAAAGCATGACTCCATGCTTAGTTCCAGCCTTGTTGGTGCCAAAGAAAGATGGCAGTTGGAGGATGTGTTAGACAGTAGAGTCATCAACAATATAACAATCAAGTATAGGTATCCTATCCCTAAACTTGATGGCATATTGGATGAGCTTCATTGCTCAAAGATCTTCTCCAAGATAGATTTGAGGAGTGGCTATCATCAGATCAGAATAAGAGAAGGAGTTAAATAGAAAACTGCTTTCAAGATAAAGCAAGGGCTTTATGAATGGCTTGTCATGCCATTTGGGTTATCTAATGCACCTAGCACCTTCATGAGATTGATTAACGAAGTGCTTAAGCCCTACATAGGTTTATTTGTGGTTGTGTATTTTGATGACATACTTGTGTACAACAAGACAGAACCTGGTCACATCCAGCACCTCAAGCAAGTTTCTCCACCCTTAGAAGTCAAAAGGTATATGGGATGTTAGAAAATGTGAGTTCTTTGTACCAAGGGTTGTCTTCCTTAGATATGTGGTTTCTTGTGATGGTATTCAGGTGGATGAAGCCAAGGTTGAAGCAATTAAATCCTAGCCAGTACCTACCTCAACCACTACAGTTGGAAGTTTCTATGGGTTAGCTTCCTTCTATAGAAGATTCATCAAGGATTTCAGTACCATCATGGCTCCTCTCACTGAATGCATGAAGAAGGAAGTTTTTCTTGGTCTCTAGCAGCACAGAAAGCTTTTGAGGCCATTAAGCAAAGGTTATGTGAGGCACCAGTCCTAGCCTTACCTAAATTTGAAGAATTATTTGAGGTAGAGTGTGATGCCAGTGGGATGGGGATTGGAGCTGTTCTTACCCAACTTAAAAAGCCCCTGGCCTACTTCAGTGAAAAGCTTAGTGGTCCTAAACTCAATTACTCAACCTATGACAAAGAATTCTTTGCCGTAGTTAGAGCTTTGAGCCACTAGAGTCACTACCTGAAGCCTAAAGCCTTTGTCCTGCATTCAGACCATCAAGCATTACTGTTTCTCAATGGCCAACCCAAGCTCAATGCCAGACATGTAAAATGGGTCGAGTTCCCATAGGCTTCCACCTTTTCTGCCAAGCACAAGAAGGGAACTGAGAATGTAGTAGCAGATGCATTCTTAAGGAGACATGCCTTGATTTCTGTTTTAGATGCAAAGCTACTGGGATTGCAGTCTATTCAGGCCTACTACCCTGAAGACTCAGCTTTTCAAGTGTTAGTGAGTAACACCCCAACTCAGGGGCTTTATGTGATGCAAGATGGGTTTTTATTCAAAGGAAACAAACTGTGTGTTCCAGCATGTCCATTAAGGGACTTGTTAGTAAGAGAGGCCCATGGGGGGTCACTTGCTGGCCATTTTGGGATGAACAAGGCCTTGGATATTCTTAGGGAGCATTTTTATTGGCCAAAAATAGGGGAAGATGTTCACAAAGTGTTGTCCAGATGCTCCATTTGTTATAAAGCCAAGAGCTAATTCCATCAAGGCCTTTATACACGCCTTCTAGTCCCAGTAAGGCCTTAGGAAGATGTTAGTATAGATTTTGTTGTTGCTTTATCTAGAACCCAGAGAGGTAAAGATTCAGTTATGGTGGTGGTAGACAGATTCACTAAAATGGCTCATTTTGTGGCATGTCACAAAGCTGATGATGCATCTCACATTGCTAATTTGTACTTTAGAGAAATCATCAGATTGTATGGAGTCCCCAACACCATTGTAAGTGATAGAGACACCAAGTTTTTGTCTCATTTTTTGGAGAAGTTTGTGGCATCTGCTGGGTACCAAGCCCTTGTATAGCATCACTTGCCACCCCTAAACTGATGGCCAAACTAAGGTCACCAATAGGACCTTGTCCACCCTCCTTAGAACCATGGTCCAGAAGAATTTGAAGGAATGGGATCTAAAACTGTCTCATGCTGAGTTTACTTACAACAGAACACCAACTAGAGCTACTGGTTGTTCACCTTTTGAGGCATTATATGGGATCAATCCCCTAACTCCTATTGACCTTATTCCTCTCCCCACTGGTTGTAAGGTTAGCTTTGAGGCTAGGAAATGAAGAAGCTTCATGAGCATATTAGAGTCCATATTGAGAAGGTTAATGAAGCCTACAAAATCAAGGCCAATAAGAACAGGAAAGGCATGGAGTATCAACTTGGTGATCTTGTTTGGTTGCACCTCAGGAAGGAAAGGTTCCCCATCAAGAGCAAGAGCAAGCTAATGGCTAGAGGGGGTGGACCTTTCAATGTTCTAGCCAAGGTGGGAGCTAATGCTTACAAACTGGAACTTCCAGGAGCCACCTTCATTGTGGTTGGTCTGAACCCCTATGTAGAGGATGAAATTGACTTTGGGAACTTAAGGGAAAATCCTCTCAGAGGAGGGGAGGATGATGCAGAACTAAGGCTAGAACAAGACTCTCATCCTGGACCAGAGAAGACTTTGCTGCTCAGCCACCAATAAGGCCAAGTCTGCGAGGCAATACAATCCAGTTTGGAGGTCGTTTTAGGGAGGTCCTTGCTTTGCTGGGCACCCTAGCATCACTGTCATCCAAGCCAAGTCATTTTGAGGCTCAAACAGCAGCCTTAGTTCAGTTCAGTTCAACTAAAGAACAACCTACAGTCAGCATGTTTGAGGTTATTATGCCTGCTTTCAGTAACACATGCATGCCTAAGGAATCCAATCCCTTTTGATCAGTACCCTAACTCATTTATCAGCTCATAATCAGCTCCTAAATGATAAAGGTTACTTGATTTTTATCCTGGAATTAATTACTGGCGGCAGCAGGTCAGTAGCAGGTCAACAGCAGTAGTAGCAGTTTAAAGGGAGAATTCTTGCCCCCAACCTTGTAGCTCATTTGGGCAAGTCTAAGGGCTTTAAAAGGTGTCTAAATATTTATCCAACAAGGCCCTAAGGTTGCAGATTTAGATCCTTTAGCATCAGCTTTTAACCAGCACCAGAATACAAGAAATACCCTCTTATCCTTTGGATTTCAGTATGCTGTACTTGCTAGCAGGCCGTGTTAGCTCTATGTAATCAGCTGTAAATCTCCTCCTAAGGCCATCATTAGCATGTACCCTGATGCTATTAAGGGTTGACACCTTAGTAATGGAGATAAGCAAAGGGTTTAGGTGTTAAGAATCCAGCCAGTTGCTGTTTTAAGCTAGTTTAGTTCAAATCTATTTTCTTATTTTGGGCAGAATTAGTTATGCCCGTTGATTCTTTAATTGTAACCGAGTATTTAAGGCTAGTCTCCACTTGTAATACTCAGATTATTATGAATGAAAGCCTTCCTTTTGCTGATTCACGCAAAAACCTCTCAAAATCTCTCTAACTTTAGCCTGTTCAAATGGAGTTGAGAGTGATTCTTTATCTAAACTCCTGGTGCATTATGCTTTAAGGGGCTTAGTGGTGAATCCTGCTGTTATGGTTGGTGGAAATACTTCCTTTAGGCCAGTTCATATCTTCCATGTTGAGTTGCTAGCTTTGTCAATAATTCAGGCTTGTAAGACTCAGCATACATCAGAAAGTACTCTACATATGACAAAGGGTTTTATACCATTGTGACAGCTTTGGAGCATTGGTGACATTATTGGGTGGGAGGAGAATTCATTCCCCACTCAGATCATGAAGCCCTTAAGTTCATACAAGGGCAACACAAGCTCGACCTAAGGCATGCAAATTGGGCAGAATACCTACAAACCTTTTATTTTGTGATCCACCACTAGTTGGGTCAACTCAACAAAGGGGTGGATGCAATATCAAGAAGGTACCTCTTACTCTCTACCTTGGAATCTGAAGTCCTTGGTTTTGAGATCATTAAGGTGTTGTATGCCTAAGATGAAGATTTCAAGGAAGTCTATGAGAAGTGCACCAGCCATGCCCACGGTTTGTTTCACTTGGAGCATGGGTTTCTCTTTAAAAGAACTCGGCTATACATACCAAAGAGTGGGTTTTGGGAACTGTTGATCCAAGAGCTCTATGGTGGAGCTTTGGCCGGGCATTTTAGCATTGAGAAGACTTGTTCCATGCTCAAGGAACACTATTATTAGCCAAGCATGTCCAAGGATGTGGAGCATTATGTGAGAAGGTGCTCTACTTGTCAACAAGCCAAGAGTCACTCATGGCCTTAAGGTCTTTACACTCTGCTCCCCGTTCCTCAAGGCCCCTGGGCGGATGTGAGCTTGGACTTCATCACGGGTTTACCAACGACCCAAAGGCGCAAGGATTCAATCATGGTGGTGGTGGACCGATTCTCTAAAATGGCACACTTTATAGCATGCCATACCACTAATGATGCTTCCTTCATTGCAAACCTCCACGTCAAGGAGGTAGTTCGTCTCCATGGAATTCCAAGAAGCATGGTGTCGGATAGGCACACCAAGTTCCTAAGTCACTTTTGGCTTACCTTGTGGAGAAAGTTTGGCACTCACCTTAAGTTTAGCACTACATGCCACCCCCAAACCGACGGTCAAACCAAAGTGACTAATAGGACTTTGGGCACTTTGCTTAGAGTTCTACTCAAGAAGAGCATCAAAGGTTGGGATGAGTTGCTTCCTCATGTGGAATTTTCCTTTAACCGAGCCCCTAGCAAAGCTACCTCTCTTTCCCTTTGCAAGTGGTGTATGGATACAACCCTTGGACTCCATTGGACCTTGTTCCAATCCCTAGTCCCACCAAATTCAGTTGGGAGGCCGAGAAGAGGGCAAAAGAAATTCAAGAATTACACACAAGGTGAGGGAAAGGATTGAGAAATCAAATGAGCAAGCAAAGCAATGAGTCAGCAAGCATAGAAAAGATGTATAATTTCAGCCGGGAGACTTGGTTTGGATCCATTTGAGGAAAGAGAGTTTCCCTAGCAAGTGTAAATCCAAGCTTATGCCACGGTCAGATTGTCCATTTGAGGTCATTGAGAAGATTGGTCCTAATGCTTACAAGATTGACCTCCCGAGAGATTATGGAGTCTCGACCACCTTCAATGTGGCTGACCTTAGTCCCTACTGTGATGAAGATAAACAATTTCCGAGTTTAGGGTCAAACTCTAACTAATCTGGGGAGTTTGATGGGGACCATCCCTTAAAACCATTTGAAGATCAACCAGCAAGCCCAGGGGGCTCCACAAGCACCAAGGAGGTCAAGGAAATTCATGCTTTGGTTAAGGAAGTCGCCAACCAACCCGTGCCCATTCTGTCCAGTTCGGCCAGAATTTGGCCCTATTTTGCAAGCTTGATTACTCAAGCTTAATTTGGACTTAAGAGGCTGTAAATCCACTTTTTGGAACCCTTAATATGTTAGCTTTAAGGACATATAAAGAATTCTAGGTTAGGTCATTAGCTAATAAGTCAATTGGAGCCATTTTTCAAATGCTGCAGAAACTGTCCCAGCCTACACATACTGCACCTTTTGGCCTATATCTCCCAAACGGTAGCTCCAAAGCTCTACCAAAAGCTGACTTCCTAAGCTTTCTAGCAAGGGTTTTTTCACCCAATTTGAGTAAGAAACCTAGGCGATATAGCTGTTTGAAGTTGACAATTGTAAACTGAAAAGTTGCTGCCAAAAAGCATAAAGCACCTTTTTGCTTTTTGTTGCTTTTTGGTTTCCTCTTGGTTTATGGATGTCTATGGTCCCTTTTTCCCCTCTCTTGTAGCTTGTTAAAGGCTCTCATTTTATAAGGGATACCTTAGGTTGTAAAGAAACACAGTTGAATGAATGCAAAAGCTTGAGTTGTGAAAACTCTCTCTATTCTCTCTCAAAATCCTAGTGTTGTATCTTGAGTGTGGCAACCTCAAGTGGGTCTCTAGGTCTTCTTCATTCAACTAAGAAGGTGATTAAGCTCTTAGTTAAAGAAAGAAGATTGCCCAAGTGTGTGAACCAAGGTGGGTATTCAAATCACCCTTGCTAATTGACTTGCGTTCTACCCTTGTTCTTGTTCTCTTTGTTTCCATCTCTCTCTTTGCTACCCGTATGTATTCTTGATTCCCTTTTGCAAACCCTTGCCTTAGTGAAGCTAGAATACATCAAGATACCTACGGGTTTGCCTCTTAAAAGGGACATGCAGCACCACATTGATCTTATTCCAGGTTCCATCCTACCAAATAAACTAGCTTATAGGATGAATCCAAAAGACACCATTGAGATAAAACGACAAGTTGAAGAGTTGAAGACTAAAGGCTTAATCCGTGAGTCTTTTAGCCCATGTGCCGTTCCAACTCTTTTGGTGCCAAAGAAGGAAGGTGGAATGAGAATTTGTGTGAATAGTAGGGCCATAAACAAGATTACAATCAAGCATAGGTATCCTATACCTAGACCTGAAGACATGTTAGATGAATTGTGTGGCTCTAAAGTGTTCTCCAAGATTGATCTTCGAAGTGGTTACTACCAAATAAGGATTAGAGAAGGTGACGAGTGGAAGATAACTTTCAAGACTAAGGGAGGGCTTTATGAATGGTTGGTAATGCCCTTTGGTCTTTCAAATGCACCTAGTACTTTCATGAGATCAATGAACTAAGTGTTCAGGCCATACATAGGAAAGTTTGTGGTAGTATACTTTGACGATATTCTGATTTATTCCAAGGATGAGCATGAGCATCAAGACCATTCAACTCAAATAATGCTTGTTCTGGAACGTGCGAAGTTGTTTGGTAACCTTAAGAAATGTGCTTTCTTTCCTCCCAAAGTTACATTTCTAGGTTACATTGTTACTGGAGTCGGCACAAAAGCGTATGAGAGCAAAGTGGAAGCAGTTCGGTCATGGCCAGTTCCAAGGAGTATTCATGATGTCCGAGCTTTCCATAGGTTAGCTTCATTCTACAGGAGATTCATTCGTGGTTTTAGCACTATTATGGCTCCTATGACTGAAGTTATCAAAGGTACATCATTTGTATGGACACCAAAAGCTCAATCTGCCTTTGAAGAAATCAAGACAAGGCTTAGTCAAGCACCGATTCTATCCTTACTGTGCTTTAGCAAAGTCTTTGAAGTGGAATACAATGCCTCTGGAGTTGGTATAGGTGTATTCTTACTCAAAAAGGTAAACATCTAGCCTTCTTTAGTGAGAAGCTTTGTGATTCAAGAAGAAAATACTCCACTTATGATAAGGAGTTTTATGGCATTGTGAGGTGTTTAGAGCATTAGAATCATTATCTAATTGCAAGTCAGTTTATCTTACATTCTGACCGTGAAACTTTGAAGTACATTCAAGGCCAACGTAAGTTAAACTCACGGCATGCGAAATGGGTTGAGTTTCTCCAATCATATCACTTTACAATCAAGCACAAATCTGGAAAACTCAATCAAGGTGCAGATGCTCTATTTAGGAGGTATCTTCTTTTGTTTCAATTAGATGCTTGTGTACTTGGATTTGAGCATCCAAAAGCTTTGTATGATAAGGCTGAAGACTTTGGGGAGTTGTATGCGGATTGTTCCAAGCACCCCAAAGGAGACTTTTTGATTCAGGAGGGATTTCTATTCAAGGGCACACGGCTGTGTGAACCAAAGTGTAGCACAAGGGAACTTCTATCCAGGGAAGTTCATGGAAGTTCTCTAGCTGGTCACTATGGAGAGAACAAGACACTCACTATGCCAAGGGAGCACTACTACTGCCCAGCCATAGAGAGAGATGTTCAAGACATGCTAAAGAGGGGTGGGACTTGTCAAGTGGCCAAAAGTAACTCCTTACCCCATGGCCTATACACACCTCTACCTATTCCTACTACAGCTTAGGTTGATGTAAGTATGCACTTCAGTCTTGGACTGTCCAAGATCCAAAGGAGCAAGGATTCTATCTTTGTTGTGATAGATAGGTTTTCTAAAATGTCTCATTTTATTCCTTGCAACAAGACTAATGATGCTACACATATTGCTGAGTTGTATTTCAGGGAAGTGGCAAGATTACATGGTATTCCTAGGTCCGTTGTTTCCGATAGGGATACTAAATTTTTAAGCCATTTCTGGATTACATTGTGGAAGAAGTTAGGTACTAAACTCTAGTATAATACTACTTGTCATCCACAAACAGATGGGTAAACTTAGGTTACTAATCGAACCTTAAGAACACTTCTAAGGGCATTGATTAAACCTCATGCCAAGTCTTAGGATTTGCTTTTACCCCATGCAGAGTTTGCTTATAATAGGGCTCCAAGCAAAGCTACTGGTCTATCACCATTCAAGGTGGTCTATGGGATTAATCCTATTAGTCCACTTGATCTCACTCCAAGGCCATTAGATCAAACGCCAAGTGTGGATGCAGCTTCAATAGTGGAGGAAATCCAAAAGATTCATGAGTTGGTAAGAAGCAGAATAGAGAAGACTAATGCATCATATCAAGCTCAAGCCAACAAGCATAAGAAGAAGGTGGTGTTCCAACCTCGAGACCTTGTGTGGATTCACCTAAGGAAGGAGAGATTTCCTTCCAAAAGGAAGAACAAGCTCATGCCAAGGGCTGATGGTCCATTTGAGATACTTGAATGTATAAATGACAATGCTTATAAGGTTGACTTGGCAGGTGACTATGGAGTTTCAGCCACATTCAATGTAGCTAATTTGAGTGCTTACCTAGCCAATGATTACCTTACTGATTTAAGGATCAAATCTTCTCAACGAGGGGAGGATGATGGAGTCCCCACCAACCAAGACAAGGAAGAAAGTCCAACAAGTCCAACAGGGTCCTTTGCAAACTCTAAAGTCCAAGTAATGGCTCAGATTGTGGAAAAGAGCCAAACTGAAATAACCGGGTTGTACGGCCAGAATGTGCCCAGTTTTGTTCATCTCATTACTTTAGCTACATTGTGGCTTAAGTTTGATATTTTTATATTTTTGGAATCCTCATGATGTCTACTTTCAGGTCCAAGCATTAAATTCCAATCATGCACAACCGAAGTTAAGAGATCAAGGCATTTTGTCCAACCTGCCAGTTTTGGTTCAAAACTGCACGGTTAAATGTTTTCGTGGAATTCTTCTACTTAAACATAATTTAATCTTGATTTCTTCATAGAGGGGTTTGTACACACCCTAAGGTTTCTCCTTATAGCCTAAAATCAGAATCATGACTGCTTTTGGTTGGGTTTAAAGAAATCAGAATACCAGGTAATGTTTGCTCCTAAAACCCGGTTTGTAGCAGCTCGGCTTTTTTCCTTCATCCGTGGGTTTCCTTTGCTGTTGGCTTACTTGCTAGCTTCACACACTCGTTAAGACAGAAACACAATCATAAGCTGCAAGGTTCAGCATTTTGGGAAGAGAAACCAATGAGAAAGAAAAGGAAGGAGATGATGTCTCTTTGCCCGGATTGGCTAGCCGAAAAGCAACATCACTTTATGGCTGCTTTCTTTTCTTTTCCTAGTATTCTGATTGTATTAGGCTTAATAACATGTAACTAAGGTTGTAAAGATCATTTGTCTTGCTTTCCTTTTCATTTTGATTGTAATTAGATTAAGCTAAGTGAGTTAGTATTCTGTTTAGGTGCTAACCGTGAGGATTTACTTAAGCTAATACGTTTCCTTCTTAGGAAGGAAACCTCAGCAACTAGCTTGCTTGCTTAGGTGCTAGCTAGGCTTGTACTAAAGATGCAACTCATGGCTATCTGCATTTCATTACTCACTTGAATCAAAAATCAGTTTGAGAGCATTTAGCTTCCGTACACTCAAAACATTTCACTTGCTTATCCTCAATTTGGTCGATTAAGGTGGTGATCAAGTAAGTCCTAATCTTTGTTTAAGTGGTGTTTCTGTATCTTAATCAAAGTTTAGGGACCCTAAACTAGAGTTTGGTGGTGTTTCTGTATCCAAACAAAGGTTTACAACTATCATTCTCTATTGATTATCCCACGGGTTCGCTTGAGCTTAACTAGAATTCAGTTTACTTTTCTATGAGTACTTGAATTCTATCTTGAGTTTTCATTCGTTCCCTTCAAGATACATCAGATTTTGATGTATAAGTGGGTGGTAAGTGAACCAAATCAAACTCAAATAAACCCAAATAAGAATTGAACCAAAGTAAAGAGAAAATGGAAGGTTGATTGAGATGGAATGAAAATAATAACAAAAAAAGAACAAAGGATAAACAAGACCTTGCACTTGAGATAATCCTTCGCGGAGCCACTCAAGGACTTGATCTTGGGCAAATTCTCTTGTCTTCACCAAGGAATCACTCCAATTGGAAAAAGAAGAGAACCTAGAACACCACTTGAACTTGCCAAAATTCAAGATATAGAACTAGGGATTTGGAATACTTTTGAGAATCACACTCAAAGGTAATTGTATTTCACTTTGGGAAAGCTTACCACTCTCAATTCAAATGCAACTACATAACCCACCTATTTATAGGCTAAACAAAGATAACCAAAAGACTTAAAAACTCCTAGCAATTAAAACTAGAAAATTGAAAAGGCTTGGAAAATGGAAAAGACTCAACATAAAGGGGTGGGGGAGGTTACAAAGAATATTCTAGGCTTCCAATCAGCTGAAAACATCCATCTAGAACACTCCAAGTCGTGCATGATGTCATCCACATGATGTCATGTAACCAAAGTCTCTTCATTTGCCCAGCATTTAATCCTTGCAGCAGCCTCCATTTCAACTAAGCATAACCCTCAGCACACACGTCCAAATCAGGTGATTCTGGGCGTATTGGAAATCCTTGGAAATCTATTTTCCAGAATGGGCTCATTTGCTCTATTTGGATAAGTAGATCAAAAGTTATGGTCCGAACATTACACCTATATCAGAACTAGACTGGAGCAAGACAACTTCCATTTGAGTGCTACTTTGCCCAATCAAATGACGTCCAAATTAAATAAAATTGGGCTTATTTTAAAGCTGACATCTTAAGCTTCAAAACCATGTGGCCCCTCAAGTTGTGGGTCCACTTGAGCTAGCCCAAAAAATAAGCACAAAAAAATTACCTTCCGCAGGGATGAATCGGGCACCAATTCTTCCGAAAGGAATATGAGTTTTATCCAGATTTTCGCCACTTGCTTGACTTCTTCATGGTGTCTGAAGTCCTTGAACTCACATAATAAGAGAAAATATGAGAGTTCCCATGCACGCTCTTGTTTGACACTTTTCTTCTTGGAAGTTGACCTTAAATAAAAATGATGCATATGGGAATATGCATCAGATTTGGTATCAGAGCTTAGGTTTCTCCTTGATATGGTACGTCCATCCCACTTCCAAAATTCGTTCATTCATCCATTCCCAAGCACAATTCTTGTTTGAGTTCAAACAAGCCGTGAGCAACATGAGTTCAACAAGCATGAATTTGAAAGAGAAGTTTGAAGCCTTAATGAGGCAGAATGAGTTGCTGGCTAAGAAGATTAAAGAGGATACTCAACGAAATCAAGAAACTCATGCACAAAATGAGTATCTAAAGAAGCAACTTGGTATGATTTTGAAGCAAAAGCAGAAAATGAGTGAAGAAACCTTTCAATCTGAACTAAGAAGGCAAGAACAAGTCTTTAGTCATGAAGTTAATTCATCTAGTGAGGATAAACCAATTAGAATGACAAGGGCACAACCTCGAATGCAAGCAAACACCAATGATTTCAAAGTTAAAGTTCCTGAACTCGAAGGTAAGCTTGATCCTGAAGAATTTCTTGATTGGTTGCATACTGTTGAGAGGGTTTTTGAGTATAAAGATGTTCCTAAAGATAAGAAGGTTAAGTTAGTGATGTATCCTCAAGGGAAAGCCAAGAGGATGGGGAAGATGGAAGGAAAGTGCAAGAAGTTCAAGGCAACTTTGAATCCTCAAACTCTCCTTAGAGTTGGATAAGTAACCGGAACTAACACCAACCTTGGATACAGAAACACCACCAAGGAAAGATGTTAGGGCCCTTAACCACCCCTTGGATACAGAAACACCACCAAGAAGGAGTTAAGACTCTTGCTAGATCACCACTCAACCCGGCCAAAGGAAGAGATAAGCTAGAAGAGAGTTTGAAAGTTCAAAGGAGCAATGCTCAACTTCATTAACTATGCTTGCATGAGAGTGCCCGGCCAAAGGGCCTTGGGGGGGAATTTAATACAATCTTCAAGGTACAAACATAGGCCTTCGGTTGCACTACAAGCTAAGCTAGGCAAAAATACAAAGATCAAATCAAAGCAAAAAAGGTTAGATGCATCCTCCACTTGACACCTCTTCTATGCTAATCTTGAGGATGATGTGTCGACCTTGGGGTGATTGGAAGCTTCCTTGGCAGCTTGGCACTCCTCATGATGATTCTTGCAAGTGGCTAAGCATGGAAAAGAGCAAAAACACCTCATTCCTCTCTCTCTTGTACCAGCTGGGCATGGGCTGGATAAAAGGGTGTTTTGTGCAATGTTTTGGTGGTTAATAGCTACACATGTGTGTAATTTGGCTGAGTTTTTTTATGGCCATTTGATAATATTTTTAAAGTACTTTCAAGCCATAAAAGTTTCAAACCAAATAGAGGAGAAATAGTCCACCAAAACAACCCTTGATTTCGGACAGTCCAGTTTCTGGCCAGGATGTAGTGTCTGAATTGGCTTGAGGTTTTGAGGTACTAAATGATCTCCAAATGACTTGCAAGAGGTCTTGATGGAAAGAGCACATCTTGAACTTAAGCTTAGGCTTCCTGTAACCCCATTTCAGCCTTGGGAAGGTTAGGAAATCAGGTGCACAAAACCGGGTTTGTGCACGCCTGAAATTCTAGTTTTGACAAAAAAGTTCCCTTGTGTTCCTAGGCTGATTCTTTGCATTTTGGACGTGGAACTTGGACTCTTTGGGCTTCCTTGCTGGCCATGGATCATGCTAGGGGGTGGACCTCCATCAGTTAGCGGCCCTAAGATTAAGAAAGTATGCATCTTTGTAGCGGACAAACTTAAGTGCTAAATGGGTTTGATGGAGTCCCCTCCAACCAAGACAAGGAAGAAGGTCCATCAAGTCCATCAAGGTCTTTTACAAACTCCAAGATTCAAGCAATGGCTCAAATTGTGGAGAAGAGCCAAAATCAGGCAACCGGGTTATTTGGTCAGAATGTGCCCGGTTTTGTTCACCTCATAACTTAAGTTACATTGCAGCTTAAGTTTGATATTTTTACATTTTTGGAATCCTCATGATATCTACTTTGCCAAGCATTAAATTCCAATCATACACAATTGAAGTTAGGAGATCAAGGCATTTTGTCAAGCCTGCCAGTTTTGGTTCAAAACTACACGGTTAAATGTTTTAGTGGAATTCATCTACTTAAACATAATTTAACCTTGATTTCTTCGCAAGGGGGTTTGTACACACCCTAAGGTTTCCCCTCATGGCCTGAAATCAAAATCATGACCACTTTTGCTAGGTTAAATTGAAGACTGAAAATCGGATTAATTCTGCCTACTTAACCCGGTTTGCTGTGGCCGGTTACTTTTCCTTCATCTATGGGTTTGCTATGATTCTGCTTGCTAGCTAGCTTCACACGTCCTTCAAGATATCTGGAAGATCAATCATCAACTGCAAAAGGAAAAATTTTGGGGAAGAACAACCAATGGGAAGCAAAAGACAACAAACGATGTCTCTTAGCTTAGATTGGATAGCCGAAAAGTAACTCTACTTTACGGCTGCTTCCTTTCTCTTTTCTCAGTATTCTGATTGTATTAGGCTTCATAACATGTAATTAAGGTTGTAAACATCATTTGTCTTGCTTTCCTTTTCATTTTGATTGTAATTAGATTAAGCTAAGTGACCTAGTGCTCGGATTAGTGCTAACCGTGGAGTTTAGCTTAAGTTAACACGTTTCCTCCCTAGGAAGGAAACCTCAACAGCTAGGTTGCTTGCTTAGTTGCTTGCTAGGCTTGTAACTAATGGGCTACTCACAGCCATTTTGCAGAACATTACACACTTTGAATCAAAAACTCAGTTTGAGAGCATTTTGCTTTCGTGTTCAGACACTTCACTTGCGTATCTTTAATTTGGTCGATGAAGGTGGTGATCAAGTAAGTCCTAATCTTTTTTTAAGTGGTGATTTTGTATCTGATGGAGATCCCTCCATGCCCTTTGATTTTGAAAAATCAAATCAAGCTAGGTAATTTCATTTTGGTGATTAAAGGGGTGAATAATTCATCCTTTTTTTGTTTAAGGACCTAAAACAGCAGGTCAGGTTTGTTTTTAGCAGCAAACCCGGTTTTGAGAGGTTAATTACGTCAAACCTTTTATGGTTTAAGTCTAATATTTTGCATTGGGATTAAAGTTCAAGAAGTCAGCTTTGCAACAAAAAAAGTTTCATCCCATTTGGACTTCATTTGCCCTCTCAAATTAGCTAATAAACCCAAGATATACAAACTGCCAGTTCAGACAGAATGTACCCGGTTTTTGGGTATGTATTTAGACAAGCTTAATGGTGGTTTAAATCTTGGATTTTTACCTTCTTAGAATCCTCAAGATGTCCCCTTTCAAGCCCCAGAATTACTTTTCCATCATGCCACTCGAAAAAAGGGAGAACAAGGTGTTTTGCCAAACCGGCCAGATTAGCACCTAATCTGCACGGTTTAATGTTTTAGCTTGAAGACCCCACTTAAACTTTGTTTAACCTTAATTTCTTGGTTGGGGAAGATTATACACATCCTAAACTTTCCTCCCATGGTCTAAAAACAGAATCATACTCACTTTTGTTAGGGTTAAACTCAGTCACAAAACCGGTCAGTTTCTGTCCAAAGAACCCGGTTTGACAATCCGGTTTGTTTTTGCCCTCACCGGTGGGTTTGCTTCACTTCAACTGATATGGCACATCCTCCAAGGCTGGGCACACGTCCCAAGGCCTCAATGAGCAGCTGCTACCTTGAAAAGAATAGCCAATAAGAGAAGAGAGACAAAGAAAGATGTTCCTTGCTTCCCATTGTCCAGCCGTAAAGTGGTTTGTGTTTTTCGGCTGAAGCATGTGCATTCTTGTTGAGTTTCCAGCTGCTTGGGCTTAAGTACAAGTCAATTAAAGTTGTAATAAATATTAGTCTTGCTTTCCTTGTTGTTTCAAATGTATTAGACTAGTTTAAGCAAGCTTGTATTTTAGATTAACACAAATCAGCTTGTTTAGCTCTTAATACTTTTCCTCCTTAGGAGGGAAAGGTGAGGTGTGTGCTTGTATGGCTGCTAGCTTGCTTATTTAAAGGCACACGGCCCCCCTTGTAAGATATATCAGATTTTGAAAGAAAACCCCTTTGAGAGCTCTGTGCTTTCATGCCTTAGTGCAACCAAATTCCAACTTGCTTATCCTTAATCTAGTCAATTAAGGTGGTGATCAAGTAGGTTTTAATCTTGAATTAAGTGGTGTTTCTGTATCTTAATCCAAGGTTAAAGACTCTAAACTTAAGTTTGGTGGTGATATCTGTATCCAAACATTGAGTTTAGCACTATCCAACTACCTTGATAATCTTCAAGTATTCAAAGAGAAGTGAAGGAAGATTTGCTAGCTTAAATTGAGTTAGTGAATTCTTATCTTTAATTCTCCTTCATTCCATACATTTACAAACCTTCATTCATCCATTACCATGCTGATGCAAGGCTAAGGATAGCCCCTTTGGCTTAGCTTTCCACACAAACACAAAGCCAAACTCAAACCGTGAAACACCACAAAACCGGCCATGCTTGGCAGCAATATGGCACGGCCATACCGTGCCTAAGTGCACGACCGTGCCACCTTTGCCGTGTGGTTTTTTTTTCTTGTTTGCTCCGTGTTTAGCTTGGTTATCTTCTACCCTTCATACGTCCAACACACTCCCCTTGAAGATATCTCAAAGTTCCCTTTAGATTTTTACTTAGAATCCCTTGATTCTAAGTTCCATTCCTCCCTCACATGTTTGATGCTTCACAACCATCATATTATGTGTCCACTTTCCTTGGTTTTCCCTTGATTGTATCTACCTTTGGATTATAAGCTTTCACTCTTAATTTGAGTTTTAGCTTGAACCATCGGCAGGTACATCATATTTGGTATCAGAGCAAGTTCAGAACTTGGCCTGAGACCCACACCATCCGCACGCCCAAAGCTCCTCAAAACACAAATCCAAATTCATTCCCTCAAAACACCCACTTTCGCAATGAGAATTGGGAAAGATATGTCCCTTAGAAAAATCCTCAAACTACAAAAAGAGCTTCAAGCATTTGACCTCAAAACACAAGAAATAAACTGGGAAATGCAACAGCAAGAAAGAGAACTTGATCTACTCACCCTCTGGTTCGAAGAAAGAAGAAAATCCAATCAGCCCTTTGTTTCACCAGAGATAGATCAAAGTCACAAAGTTAATGAGGTTACCACCAACTTACCTCCTAAGTTTGATAAACATGAAGATGAACAAGAGGAAATCAAGGAGGAAGAAAAGGAGGATCGAGAAGAGAAAGATGGTGATGGAGACCATCATGAGAAGCCCAAGGACCATCAAGCTCAGCCCAAGGAGGACTCGCTCAAGCTACAAGAGGTCAAAGAAGTTGCAAAACTTTGCCGGAAATTAGCGTTCATGCCCGAAGAGGTAGTACCGCCTTCATCCCGCAATTTCCCGATTTTTGTGTGCACTTTTGGCCTAACTAAAGTGGTCCCACAACTTAAGGCTCCACATGGTTTTGAAGCTTAAGATTTCAGCTTTAAAATAAGCCCAAGTTTGTTTAATTTGGACGTCATTTGATTGGGCAAATATCACTCAAAGGTACATTATTCTGATCCAGTCCAGTCTGAGATAGGTGCATTGTTTGGGCCATAACTTTTACACCGTTTATCCAAATTGAGCAAATGAGCCCATTATGGAAAATAGACTTCCAGGTCTTTCTATCAAGCCCAAGAACGTGTGATTTGGCCGAGTATTCGGGAAGATATATTCTGTTGAAGTTGAGGCAGCTGCAAGGATTAATTCTGGGAAAATGAAGAGTCTTCGGTTACATGTATTTGTGTGGCTGATATTGTGCACGTTTTGGAGGCTTCTAGATGGAGATATTCAGCTGAGAAATCCTAGAATATTCCTTATAACCTGCCCCACCCCTTTTATGATGAGTCTTTTTATTTTTCCTAAGTCTTTTCAATTTTCTAGTTTTAATTACTAGGAGTTTTTAAGTCTTTTGGTTGTCTTTGTTTAGCCTATAAATAGGTGGGTTGTGTAGTTGCATTTCATCATTCAGAGTTGTAAGCTTTCCCAAGTGAAATACAAATACCTTTGAGTGTGATTCTCAAAAGTATTCCAAATCCCTAGTTCTATATCTTGAATTTTGGCAAGTTCAAGTGGTGTTCTAGGTTCTCTTTTCTTTCCCAATTGGAGTGATTCCTTGGTGAAGACGAGAGGATTTGCCCAAGATCAAGTCCTTGAGTGGCTCCGCGAAGGATTATCTCAAGTGCAAGGTCTTGTTTATCCTTTGTTCTTTTTTGTTATTATTTTCATTCCATCTCAATCAACCTTCCATTTTCTCTTTACTTTGGTTCAATTCTTATTTGGGTTTATTTGAGTTTGATTTGGTTCACTTACCCCCCACATATACATCAATTGGTATCAGAGCCAAGGCTTTTAAGTGACCCACATCATACCCAAATACACCAAAAAAAAAAAAATTAAAAAAACAAAAAAAAACCGTGAACAGCCCGTGTCCACAGGCCAGAAAGATCGCACGGTGCCCCCGTGCCGCCCCACACGACCGTGCCATATTTATTTTCCAGAAATCTTCAAGTCGAGACGCAGCACGGTGCCCCCGTGCCACCCAGCACGACCGTGCCACTATACTTTTCTGCATTTCCTCAAGTCGAAGCATAGCACGGCCTGCCCGTGCCCCCTTGCACGACCGTGCCACCTTCCCTGCTGCATATTCTTCCTTCAAAGCATCTCCAACATGTCTATAAAGTCCACAAGAAGCGACCAAGCACGTGTGGAAGAGTTAGAAGCGCAAGTCACTTATCTTCGAACTCAACTTGGGCAACTTTTGGAGGAAAAACGAAGGTGGGTTCATAGCCCCACTCCCTCTCATCCTCATGAACCGGTGGTCGAATCGGAAGAAGAAGTCCTTCAATCCCGAGCCAACTCTAGTGACGAAGAAGCCCCAAGGAGACGAAGGCAAGGAAGCAATATTGGTGGTGTCCGAATTGACATCCCCGAATTTGAAGGCCAACTTAACCCGAACTTATTTCTCGATTGGTTGCACACCATTGAGAGGGTCTTTGAATATGAGGACATCCCGGAGGACAAAAAGGTAAAACTTGTAGCCCTTAAACTCCGCAAATATACTTCAATCTGGTGGGCTAACCTTGGAGCGAAAAGAGCAAGAAATGGGAAAGGGAAAATTAGAACGTGGGCCAAAATGAAAGAAAAACTCAAGGCCAAGTTTCTTCCCTCACACTATGTGCAAGATAATTATCTGAAACTCCACCGCCTCAAGCAAGGATCAAAAAGTGTAGAGGAGTACACTCGGGAGTTTGAACAACTCCTTCTCAAATGCGACTTGAAAGAAGATGACTCTCAAACCTTGGTAAGATACTTAACCGGACTTGATGAGTCTATTGCTCATATTGTTGAATTGCAACTATATTCATCCCTTGATGATTTGAGTTCTCTAGCCTACAAGGTAGAACAACAAAAGAAATCAAAGGGAAAGAGTATCCTATCCAAGCCTCTCTCTCGTCCTTACCCCACACAAAGGCTTCCGTACTACCCTCCTCGTCCACAAAATCCCCCACCACCACAACCCAAAAACACCACTCCAACCCCTCCAAAACCCCCCACACAAGAGCCCAAATCTAAAGACAAGGTTCGTTGCTTTCGATGCCAAGGTATGGGACACTATGCATCTGAGTGTCCAAACAAGAGGATCGTTTCCCTAGCGGAGTACCAAGAAGCATGTGATGAACATGCCTATGATGAAGAAGAAGGAGAGCACTATGAAGAAGGAAGCTTGGAAGAAGTTGAAGAAGGCCCCGATGAAGGAGAGTTGCTTGTTATCCGCCGGGCCTTGAGTGGAATTGCCACTCAAAAGGACATGGAGCAAAGAGAAGCCATTTTTCACACCAGGTGTACCGTAGGAGACAAGGTTTGTTCCCTTATCATTGATGGAGGTAGTTGTGCTAACGTTGCCTCAAAGACTATGGTGGCCAAACTCAAGCTGCAAGTCTCTCCTCGTCCAAATCCCTACACCATACAATGGTTGAATCAAGGCAAAGGTTTGCAAATTACTCACCGTTGTCTTGTTTCCTTTTCAATTGGGAAAAACTATAAAGATGAGATTTGGTGTGATATAGTCCCCATGGATGCTTGCCATATATTATTGGGTAGACCATGGCTTTTTGATAGAAGTGTCATCCATGATGGCCGGATGAACACTTACTCTTTTCTCAAGGACCGTAAGAAAATCACTCTTACCCCTCTCAAAAGTCCTTCCCCCTCTAAACCAAAAGACAATCCTCATTTGGAAGTCTTCCTTACTACTCTTCTCAAATTTGAGCATCATGAGTATGAGTCTTTTAAAGACTTGATACTTTTACAAGAAGAGTCTAAGCCACCATCTCCCTCACATCCACTACTCACCCCTCTCCTACAAGCCTATCACCATGTTTTTCCACAAGAAATTCCACATGGCCTTCCCCCTCCAAGATCTATCCAACACAAGATAGACCTCGTTCCCGGATCCGTACTTCCAAACAAGCCGGCATACCGGATGTCTCCAAGCAAAACACAAGAAATCCAAAGACAAGTGGATGATCTCTTGTCCAAGGGTTTAATTCGGGAAAGTCTAAGCCCATGTGCCGTGCCCGCCCTCCTTGTTCCTAAGAAGGATGGTAGCATGCGTATGTGTGTTGATAGCCGGGCGATAAACAAGATCACTATCAAGTACCGGTATCCTATTCCCCGATTGGAAAATCTATTGGATGAATTACACGGAGCCGCTATCTTTTCTAAGATTGATCTTAGAAGTGGCTATTATCATATTCGCATTTTTGAAGGTGATGAATGGAAAACCGCCTTTAAGACTAAAGGAGGTTTATATGAGTGGCTTATAATGCTATTCGGGCTTACTAATGCCCCGAGCACTTTTATGAGACTCATGAACCAAGTTCTCAAGCCCCTCATTAGAACTTGTGTTGTTGTTTACTTTGATGATATCTTGGTCTATAGCAAGACCGAGGAGGAGCATGCCAAGCATTTGCAATAAGTTTTGGAGATTCTTTCACGAGAACAACTTTATGGCAATATGGAGAAATGCTTTTTCTTCACTCCTCAAGTGGTATTCTTGGATTTCATTGTTTCCGCCCAAGGCCTCCAAGTTGATGATAGCAAGATCAAGGCTATTCAAGAGTGGCCAACTCCTACATCCATCACTCAAGTAAGGAGTTTTCATGGCCTAGCCTCATTCTACCGGAGGTTCATTAGAAATTTCAGCACAATTATGGCTCCTATGACCGAGGTAATTAAAGGCAAAGAGTTTTCATGGAACGAGCAAGCACAACAAGCCTTTGAAGAGATCAAGAAGAAGCTCACTAGTTCCCCCGTTCTAGCCTTGCCCGACTTTACCAAAGTCTTTGAAGTAGAGTGTGATGCATCCGGGGTAGGAATTGGAGCTGTCCTATCTCAAGAGAAGAGACCCATTGCCTTTTTCAGTGAGAAGCTCAACGATGCCAAGAAGAAGTACTCCACCTATGACAAGGAGTTTTATGCAATCATTAGAGCATTGGAGCATTGGCGTCATTACTTAGTTGGAGGTGAGTTCATCCTTCATTCCGACCATGAAGCTCTCAAATACATTCAAGGACAACACAAGCTCAACCCTAGACATGCTAAATGGGTAGAGTATCTTCAGTCCTTCCACTTCACTATCCAACATAAGGCTGGAACTCTCAACAAAGGAGCTGATGCATTATCAAGAAGGTACTTATTACTCTCTACTTTGAGTACTAAAGTACTTGGATTTGAAGTTGTTAAAGATTTGTACCCAAAAGATGTTGATTTCAAGGACATTTTTGAGAAGTGTCTTAAACACCCCCATGGGTTGTTCCACTTAGAAGTTGGGTTCCTATTCAAAGGTTCACGCCTTTGTATACCTCAATGTGGATTTCGTGAACTACTTATCCAAGAGCTACATGGAGGAGCCCTAGCTGGCCATTTTGGTGTCGAGAAGACCAGATCGATGTTGAAGGAACACTATTATTGGCCTAAGATGTCAAGAGATGTAGAGCATTTCATCAAAAGATGTTCTATTTGTCAAATGGCTAAGAGCCATTCTTTGCCCCAAGGATTGTATTCTCCACTTCCCATTCCTCAAGCCCCTTAGGAAGATATTAGCTTGGATTTCATCACGGGTTTGCCTAGAACCCAAAGAAACAAAGACTCCATTATGGTGGTTGTCGATCGATTCTCGAAGATGGCGCATTTCATTCCTTGCCACACTACTAATGATGCTACTTAAGTGGCTAATCTTTACTTCAAGGAGATTGTGAGACTACACGGCATTCCCAAGAGCATGGTATCCGATCGTGACTCCAAGTTTCTTAGTCATTTTTGGCTAACTTTATGGCGCAAATTGGGTACTCAACTCAAGTTTAGCACTACTTGTCATCCCCAAACTGATGGATAAACTGAAGTCACCAATAGGACTTTGGGTACCTTACTTCGAGTCCTAGTGAAGAAGCATTTGAAGAATTGGGATGAGTTGCTACCACATGCCGAGTTTGCATTCAATCGAGTGCCTAGCAAGTCCACCCAACCTCTCTCCATTTCAAGTTGTCTATGGCTACAATCCCAAGAGTCCCTTGGATCTTGTTCCCATTCCAACTCCCACAAAATTTAGTTGGGAAGCTGAAAAAAGAGCCAAGGAGATCCAAGAACTTCATGCAAGAGTTAGAGATAACATTGCCAAGGCTAATGAGAGAGCCATGCAAAGCGCCAACAAGCATCGCAAAGAGGTACATCTTCAGCCAGGAGATTTGGTATGGATTCACATGAGGAAGGAGCGTTTCCCTTCAAAGAGAAAATCTAAGTTGATGCCACGTTCTGATGGTCCATTTGAAATCCTTGAGAAGGTTGGGCCCAATGCATACAAGGTTGATCTACCTGGAGATTATGGCGTTTCGGCTACCTTCAATGTCTCCGATCTTAGCCCCTATTTCGATGATGAGCCCCTTCCTAGTTTGAGGGCAAACTTTCACTTACCCGGGGGGAATGATGGAGACCATCATGAGAAGCCCAAGGTACCATCAAAGCTCAGCCCAAGGAGGACTCACTCAAGCTTCAAGAGGTCAAAGAAGTTGCAAAACTTTGCCGGAAATTGGCGTTCATGCCCGAAGAGGTAGTACCGCCTTCATCCCGCAATTTCCCGATTTTTGTGTGCACTTTTGGCCTAACTAAAGTGGACCCACAACTTGAGGCTCCACATGGTTTTGAAGCTTAAGATTTCAGCTTTAAAATAAGCCCAAGTTTGTTTAATTTGGACGTCATTTGATTGGGCAAACTATCACTCAAAGTACATTATCTGATCCAGTCCAGTCTGAGATAGGTGCATTGTTTGGGCCATAACTTTTACACCGCTTATCCAAATTGAGCAAATGAGCCCATTCTGAAAATAGACTTCCAGGGCTTTCTATCAAGCCCAAGAACGCGTGATTTGGCCGAGTATTCTGGAAGTTATGCTCTGTTGAAGTTGAGGCAGCTGCAAGGATTAATTCTGGGAATATGAAGAGTCTTCGGTTACATGTATTTGTGTGGCTGATATTGTGCACGTTTTGGAGGCTTCTAGATGGAGATATTCAGCTGAGAAACCTAGAATATTCCTTATAACCTCCCCCACCCCTTTTATGATGAGTCTTTTTATTTTTCCTAAGTTTTTTCAATTTTCTAGTTTTAATTACTAGGAGTTTTAAGTCTTTTGGTTGTCTTTGTTTAGCCTATAAATAGGTGGGTTGTGTAGTTGCATTTCATCATTCAGAGTTGTAAGCTTTCCCAAGTGAAATACAAATACCTTTGAGTGTGATTCTCAAAAGTATTCCAAAATCCCTAGTTCTATATCTTGAATTTTGGCAAGTTCAAGTGGTGTTCTAGGTTCTCTTTTCTTTCCCAATTGGAGTGATTCCTTGGTGAAGACAAGAGGATTTGCCCAAGATCAAGTCCTTGAGTGGCTCCGCGAAGGATTATCTCAAGTGCAAGGTCTTGTTTATCCTTTGTTCTTTTTTGTTATTATTTTCATTCCATCTCAATCAACCTTCCATTTTCTCTTTACTTTGGATCAATTCTTATTTGGGTTTATTTGAGTTTGATTTGGTTCACTTACCACCCTCATATACATCAGATGGGAATACATTTGAAGAGAAAAAGCTTGAGGCGGAAGAAGGTGAAATACTCACCTTAGTCACCCACCATCCACCAAAAGACAAGAACCATAATAACCATCTTTTCATTCCTTTTGGTGAACCATCAAAACTTTCACCCACTCCACCCCCACCCAAAGCACTCAAACAAACCTTATGTCAAAAGCATTCAAGGCCAGTACTTACAACTCCTAATCTTGAATTAAGAGTAAGTGAGGAAGTGGTTCATGACATGTTTAAAGAGTCCCCCATATACAACATCCAAATCAGCAAGGGACATGAAGAGAAGAGAGCCTCCAAGATCAAAGGCAAGTTATTCGAATGGTTGATTCTGTTTCAGCCATACAATGAATCAAGAAGAGGAGGTAATTACCTAAATTGATTTGAGGACAAATCTTTTTAACAAGGGGAGGATGATGGAGATCCCTCCATGCCCTTTGATTTAAAAAAATCAAATCAAGCTAGGTAATTTCATTTTGGTGATTAAAGGGGTGAATAATTCATCATTGTTTTGTTTAAGGACCTAAAACAGCAGGTCAGGTTTGTTTTCAGCAGCAAACCCGGTTTTGAGAGGTTAATTACGTCAAACCCTTTAAGGTTTAAGTCCAATATTTTGCATTGGGATTAAAGTTCAAGAAGTAAGCTTTGCAACAAAAAAAGTTTCATCCCATTTGGACTTCATTTGCCCTCTCAAATTAGCTAATAAACCCAAGATATACAAACTGCCAGTTCAGACAGAATGTACCCGATTTTTGGGTATGTATTTAGACAAGCTTAATGGTGGTTTAAATCTTGGATTTTTACCTTCTTAGAATCCTCAAGATGTCCCCTTTCAAGCCCCAGCATTACTTTTCCATCATGCCACTCGAAAAAAGGGAGAACAAGGTGTTTTTCCAAACCGGCTAGATTAGCACCTAATCTGCACGGTTTAATGTTTTAGCTTGAAGACCCCACTTAAACTTTGTTTAACCTTAATTTCTTGGTTGGGGGGGATTATACACATCCTAAACTTTCCTCCCATGGTCTAAAAATAGAATCATACTCACTTTTGTTAGGGTTAAACTCAGTCACAAAACCGGTCAGTTTCTGTCCAAAGAACCCGGTTTGACAATCCGGTTTGTTTTTGCCCTCACCGGTGGGTTTGCTTCACTTCAGCTGATATGGCACGTCCTCCAAGGCTGGGCACACGTCCCAAGGCCTCAATGAGCAGCTGCTACCTTGAAAAGAACAGCCAATAAGAGAAGAGAGACAAAGAAAGATGTTCCTTGCTTCCCATTGGCCAGCCGTAAAGTGGTTTGTGTTTTTCGGCTGAAGCATGTGCATTCTTGCTGAGTTTCCAGCTGCTTGGGCTTAAGTACAAGTCAATTAAAGTTGTAATAAATATTAGTCTTGTTTTCCTTGTTGTTTCAAATGTATTAGACTAGTTTAAGCAAGCTTGTATTTTAGATTAACACAAATCAGCTTGTTTAGCTCTTAATACTTTTCCTCCTTAGGAGGGAAAGGTGAGGTGTGTGCTTGTATGGCTGCTAGCTTGCTTATTTAAAGGCACACGGCCCCCCCTTGTAAGATATATCAGATTTTGAAAGAAAACCCCTTTGAGAGCTTTGTGCTTTCATGCCTTAGTGCAACCAAATTCCAACTTGCTTATCCTTAATCTAGTCAATTAAGGTGGTGATCAAGTAGGTTTTAATCTTGAATTAAGTGGTGTTTCTGTATCTTAATCCAAGGTTAAAGACTCTAAACTTAAGTTTGGTGGTGATATCTGTATCCAAACATTGAGTTTAGCACTATCCAACTACCTTGATAATCTTCAAGTATTCAAAGAGAAGTGAAGGAAGATTTGCTAGCTTAAATTGAGTTAGTGAATTCTTATCTTTAATTCTCCTTCATTCCATACATTTACAAACCTTCATTCATCCATTACCATGCTGATGCAAGGCTAAGGACAGCCCCTTTGGCTTAGCTTTCCACACAAACACAAAGCCAAACTCAAATCGTGAAACACCACAAAACCGGCCATGCTTGGCAGCAATATGGCACGGCCATACCGTGCCTAAGTGCACGACCATGCCACCTTTGCCGTCTAGTTTTTTTTTCTTGTTTGCTTCGTGTTTAGCTTGGTTATCTTCTACCCTTCATACGTCCAACACACTCCCCTTGAAGATATCTCAAAGTTCCCTTTAGATTTTTACTTAGAATCCCTTGATTCTAAGTTCCATTCCTCCCTCACATGTTTGATGCTTCACAACCATCATATTATGTGTCCACTTTCCTTGGTTTTCCCTTGATTGTATCTACCTTTGGATTGTAAGCTTTCACTCTTAATTTGAGTTTTAGCTTGAACCATCGGCGGGTACATCAATATCTTAATCAAAGCTTAGGGACCTTAAACTAGTGTTTGGTGGTGTTTCTGTATCCAAACATCAGTTTAGAACTATCATTCTCTTTTGGTTATCCCACAGGTTTATGTTAGCTTAGCTAGATTTCAGTTTACAAAAACTATGTATACTTGAATTCTAGTTAGAGTTTTCATTCAATCCCTTCAAGATACATCATATTTTGTATCAGAGCAAAGGTTCCACCCTGGCCTCGTTCATCCATCCCACTTCCAGAATTCATTCATTCATCCATTCACAAACACACTTCTAGTTCAAGTGCAAACACAATCTGTGAGTATGATGTCAACAAGCACGACCTTGGAAGAGAGGTTTGAAGCTTTAATGAGGCAGAATGAACTACTAGCAAAGAAGATTCAAGAGGATACTCAAAGAAATCAAGAGACTCAAGCGCAAAATGAGTATCTAAGAAAGCAACTTGGTACAGTTTTGAAGCAAAAGCAGAAAATGAGTGAAAAAACCTTTCAATCTGAACCAAGAAGGCAAGAACAAGTCTTTAGTCATGAAGTTGATTTATCTCATGAGGATGAACCAATCAGAATGACTAGGGAAGAACCTCGGACTCAAGCTAACACCAATGATTTCAAAGTGGAAGTTCCTGAATTTGAAGGTAAGCTTAATCCTGAAGAATTTCTTGATTGGTTGCATACTGTTGAGAGGATTTTTGAATACAAAGATGTTTCTGAAGATAAAAAGGTCAAGTTAGTGGCCTTAAGACTTAGAAAGTATGCATCGTTGTGGTGGACAAACTTGTGTGCAAAACGGGTAAGGGAAAGAAAAGCTAAAATCCGTACTTGGGATAAAATGAAGTCTAAGCTTAAAGCTCGTTTTCTTCCCCCAACCTATGTCCAAGACTGTTATTCTCAACTTCACAACCTTACTCAAGGCAGCATGAGTGTAGAAGAATACACACGTGAGTTTGAGAAGCTTTTAATTAAGTGTGACATCTAAGAACCCGAAGAGCAAACCATAGTTAGATACTTGGGAGGTCTTGATCCTAGGTATTCTAATGTGATGGAATTGCAAGCTTACACATCCTTTGATGATGTTTGTATACTAGCACGCAAGGTAGAACAGCAAAAGAAGGCAAGGTAGCCCCTTAAACCACAAAGCCAGAAACCATTCAACCGGAACCAACCTTTTAACAAGGGGAGTTCCAATCCCATTCCTAAGCCGCAAAATCTATCGCCTTCCTTTCCACAAAGAACCCCAGCACCACAAAGAACCCGAACTCCTCAAAATAGGCCTAATCCCAATCCCATGAGTAATAGAAGATGTTTCAAATGCCAAGGACTTGGGCATATAGCCTCAGACTGTCCAAACAGAAAGGTGGTTACCTTGTCTGAATAGTCAACCGTAAAGGAGGCTTTTGAAGAAGAAGAAAATAAAGATGAAAGTGAACCAGAACTTGAGGAAACTCAAGAGGAGGTCATGGAAGAGGCTGATGAAGGAGAACTCTTAGTTTTGAGAAGAGTTCTAAGCAATCAAAAGGTGATGGAGGTCCATCCTCAAGGTCTAATAATGTTTCATTGATCCAAAATAATCAAGAAATCAACTCCAAAGTCTCGCCCATGAGTCACTTGATGGAAAACACACAAGGTGATGCACCCGGGTTCTCATCCAGATTTTTACCCGGTTTTTGTTATCTTATTACATCGGCCTAAGGCACATTTTGGTGCCCGTTTTTTGGATGATTATCAAGTTCAGGATGTTAGCTTTTAAGTCCAATTGGTTTCATGTCATTTGGAATTCAATTGGTTACTTAAAACAGTTCATCTCTTGAACCTGTCTGGATTGCACTGCAAAATGCACAGTTTTGGTTTTCTGGTTTGTTCATGGGGCAAATGACGTCCAAATGCTACGATTCTAATTGGAGGGCAAACTAGACATCTTGAGGTTTCCAACCATGTAAGAAACGTAGCAATTAGTCATCATTTGAGGTGTCAAGCATGCGTTGCAAGTTGAGGCAGAAACCGGCTGACTGACACCCGGTTACTTAGCCTAGTAGTTTTCTTCCTTCAAGGGGTTTGCTTAAGGTGGAAGACTGCCAACTAGGTCATTTTGAGCTACTTGATGAAACACCACTCAGCTACTTGTGAGAGAGACACGTGGAGCAAGTGAAACACCACCATTTTGCAAGCTCTCATTCGACCACTCAAGCATGACATGGCACACATGCATTTTTCAGTCCTTTTGAGGTGGCTAGCCGTGCACTCTTGCTTTCCTAGCTGGGAAATTGAGTCATTTATGTTCCTTAGTGCAAAGGAAAAGGCTTAGGAAGATAAATCAAGTGCTTTGTAATATAAACTTTCAGCTTTGGTTTGTATTAGATTAAACTGTGTGCTAGGTAGTGATTAGCAAGCTTAATGACTTTCCTCCCTAGGAAGGAAAGCTCATTCGTGTACTCTCAAGGCCATATAAAAGCCTTATATGTTCATTTGAAGAAAATAGAGTTGATAATTCAGTTGAGAGTAAAGACCTTGTGTCTTGTGATTTCTTAAACACTTAACTTGCTTATCCTTAATTGTGGCCGATTAAAGTGGTGACAAATGAGTCTTGATCTTTGATTAGGTGGTGTATCTTATCCTAATCCAAGATTAAGGGCCCTAAGCTAAGTGATTAGTGGTATATCTTATCTAATCATCTAGCTTAGAACTATCCAAAATTCATTAAACACACTTGAAGTTCTTAAGCTAGCTCTTGGTTTCTCTCCTCTCAAACCGTGAGCTCCCTCTTGATCTTCTTAGTGTTTTGAATCCTCCTTTTTCTTTCCTCACATCCTTTACTCCTTTGATTACTCATTTCCACACAAAATCTAGACCATGACAAAGCAATTTGCATCAAACTTCCATTAATCTTCAAAGCTACCTCAAACCGTGAAGAAGGAACTTCCTAGGCGAGCTAGGCAGCAAGTTGGCACGGTCCCCCCGTGCCTTCAAGCACGACCGTGCCCCCCTGGCCGTGAGTGTTTGTTTGTTTTCTAGTATCCCTTGACGTGAGTAACTTGGGTTGCTTCTTTCCCTTGAGACTTACATCAATTTTGGTATCATAGCAAGTTCAGAACTTGGCCTGAACCCCACGCCATTCCCAGCCTATCTCTGAAATCATTTCAAACACAGTCAAGCATAAACCGTTCCTTCCTGCGATCACAATGAGTGCTAGCATGTCTGTGGAAGAAAGACTTGAGGTTCTTTCCAAGCAAATGTAAGAACTAAGTGTGAGTAATCAAGAACTTAAGGCTCGAAATGAGTACTTGAGGAAACAGCTTGGAAACCACATGAAACAAAAGCAGAAACTTCAAGAATCACCAAGCATTCGGATTGGAACAGATTATGGCTATGAAGAGGAAGCTAGCAATGCGTTATCTGAAGAAGAAGTGCCGTTTGAAAGAATACAAAGAAGAGCACGGCCTACTTTCAACTCTAACGAGATCAAGGTTGACATTCCTGAGTTCGAGGGTAAGTTAGATCCTGATGAGTTCATTGAATGGTTACACACAGTGGAACGTATCTTTGAGTTCAAGGAGATTCCAGAGGATAAGAAAGTCAAAATAGTTGCTCTTAGACTAAGGAAATATGCCTCCTTATGGTGGACAAACCTTAATGCTAAGAGAACTAGAGAAAGGAAGGGTAAGATTGCTACTTGGGACAAAATGAAAGCCAAGATGAAGGCACGGTTTTTGCCTTCTACGTATGTCCAAGATCAATACATGCTCTTTCATCATTTGAATCAAGGCAAGATGAGTGTTGAAGAATATACTCGTGAGTTTGAGAAACTCATGATCAAATGTGACATTCATGAGCCTGAAGAGCGGACCATGGTTCGTTGCCAAGGAGGGCTTGATCCTAGGATAGCCAACGTGGTTGAGTTGCAAGCTTATACCACCTTTGACGAAGTGTGTGTCCTAGCACACAAGGTGGAGCAACAAAGAAAGTCTAGGATGAATGTTCGTGATTCATTCAAGCCCTATTCTACACCAAACCGTGGGCAACCCTTAAACAAGGGGAGTACCACACCTCAGCCTAAATCATCCACCCCTTTCCCATCTAACCCACAAAGAACCAAGCTCCTCAAAGGCCACCACCACCAAACCCCCCACGTCCAAACCCATACCCTATAAGCCAAAGAAGGTGTTACAAGTGCCAAGGCTTAGGACATATTGCTTCTGATTGTCCTAGTCGAAAGGTAGTCACCTTAGCTGAATGGGAAGCCATAGAGGGAGAATTTGCCGAGGAGAAAGAAGAGGAAACGACAGAAGATGCTGAGAGCGATCATGAAGATGATCAGGAGGAGTTTGTGGAAAACGCAGATGAAGGTGAGATGCTAGTAATTCGAAGGGTATTGAGCAATCAACGAGTTGCTAAGGATGAACAACGTGAGAATATCTTTCACTCACGGTGTACAGTCCAAGGCAAAGTGTGCTCGTTAATCATCGATGGAGGAAGTTGTGCCAACGTTGTTTCATTAAGCATGATTGAGAAACTGGGCCTTCAGTCTACGGCACACCCACACCCATACAACATTCAATGGCTAAATCAAGGCAAGGGATTACAAGTTAACTCTCGTTGCTTGATTTCATTCTCTCTTGGTAAGAATTACTAAGATGAACTTTGGTGTGATGTTATCCCCATGGATGCTTGTCATATTCTGTTAGGACGGCCATGGATGTATGACAGGAAGGTTATGCATAATGGTTATCTTAATACTTATTCTTTTACCAAAAATGGCAAGAAGATTACCCTGAATCCTATGTCACCATCCGAACTCCACAAAATGAAACCACAAAAAAGCCAAAATCAATCTGACTTGCTTTTGACATATGTTGAACCGCTTTTAAAGGCCTCTCAACATGAGTTCAAGGCCTTGAAAGAATGAATATTGCAAGTACAAGATGAACCAGAAACACCACTTCCATCCCATCCCATAGCCAAGGTCATATTGAATCTGTTCAATCACCTATTTCCATATGAGATACCTTCGGGTTTACCCCCAAAGCGCGATATTCTACATCATATTGACCTTGTCCCAGGATCCATTCTACCTAATAAACCAGCCTACAGGACAAATCCCAAAGAAACTCAAGAGATTCAGCGTCAAGTTGAAGAACTGATATTCAAGGGGTTGGTACGAGAATCCTTAAGCCCGTGTGCTGTTCCTGCTCTTTTGGTTCCAAAAAAGGATGGTAGTATGAGGATGTGTGTTGACAGTAGGGCCATAAACAAGATCACTATCAAGTATAGGTATCCTATACCTAGGCTTGAAGATATGTTGGATGAGTTACATGGCTCTAAGGTGTTTAGCAAGGTTGATTTAAGGAGTGGTTATTATCAGATTCATATTAGGGAGGGCGATGAGTGGAAAACTGCTTTCAAGACTAAGGGCGGATTATATGAATGGTTAGTCATGCCTTTCGGTCTTTCCAATGCCCCTACTACGTTTATGAGGTTGATGAATCAAGTATTTCGGCCATACTTGGGCAAATTTGTGGTCGTTTACTTCGATGATATATTGGTGTTCAGTAAGAATGAGCAAGAACATCAAGATCACTTAACTCAAGCGATGCTCGTTCTTGAAAAGGAGAAGTTATTTGGGAACCTAAAGAAGTGTACCTTCTTTACTCATGAGGTTACCTTCTTAGGCTATATTGTTTCTGAAAATGGTATTAAGGCGGATGAAAGCAAGATTGAGGCTATTCGGACTTGGCCTGTTCCTAAAAGTATTCATGATGTTCGAAGCTTTCATGGCTTGGCTTCTTTCTATAGGAGATTCATACGCAATTTCAGCACTATTCTAGCTCCTATGACTGAAGTTCTTAAGGGTTCCTCGTTCACTTGGAATCCTAAAGCCCAAGCGGCTTTTGAAGAAGTGAAAGAGAGGCTAACTCAAGCACCGGTTTTAGCTCTACCATGTTTTGAGAAGGTCTTTGAAGTTGAATGCGATGCTTCTGGAGTTGGTATTGGAGGCATTCTTACTCAAGAAGGACGCCCTTTGGCCTTCTTCAGTGAGAAGTTATGTGATACCAGGAAGAGATATTCAACTTATGACAAGGAGTTCTATGCCATCGTTCGATGCCTAGAATATTGGAACCATTATTTGATTGCCAGTGAGTTCATTCTGCACTCAGATCACGAGGCTTTGAAGTATATTCAAGGCCAACATAAGTTAAACTCACGCCATGCTAAATGGGTTGAGTTCCTGCAGTCCTTTCACTTTACTATCAAGCATAAGTCCGGCAAGTTAAATCAAGGCGCCGATGCCCTTTCTCGGCGTTATCTATTGATGTTCCAATTAAATGCTTGTATCCTTGGATTTGAGCATCTAAAGGCTTTATACCAGGATGATGAAGATTTTGGGGTGTTATACTCTGAGTGTACTAAACATCCCAAAGGGGATTTATTAATTCAAGAAGAGTTTCTCTTTAAAGGTGCTCGGTTATGTGTCCCCAAATGCAGCACTCGTAAGTTGTTGATTCGAGAAGTCCATGCTGGATCTTTAGCTGGTCATTTTGGCGAAGACAAGACCCTAATCATGCTTAGGGAACATTATTATTGGCCAGCCATGGAGAAAGACGTTCAAGACATCATTAGAAGGTGCAGTACGTGTCAAATAGCGAAGAGTCATTCGCTCCCTCAGGGATTATACACGTCACTTCCTATTCCTATGTTGCCATGGGTAGACGTTAGTATGGATTTCATACTTGGTTTACCAAAGACACAAAGGAATAAATATTCTACCTTTGTGGTCGTGGATCGACTTTCGAAGATGGCTCATTTCATTCCCTGCAACAAGACTAATGATGCCACTCATGTTGCTGAGTTGTATTTCAAGGAGGTCATGAGACTTCATGGAATTCCTCGTTCCATTGTCTCAGATCGGGATACCAAGTTCCTAAGTCACTTTTGGATTACTTTGTGGAAAAAGTTGGGTACCAAACTCAAATACAGTACCACTTGTCATCCACAAACAGATGGGCAAACCGAGGTTACTAATCGAACCCTTGGTACTCTATTAAGGGTCTTGATTAAAAACCACACCAAAGCTTGGGATCTGTTACTTCCACATGCTGAGTTTGCTTACAATAGGACTCCAAGCAAGGCTACTGGTCTATCACACTTTAAAGTCATTTATGGGATTGATCCCCTAAGTCCACTTGATCTTGTTCCTCGACCATTAGATCAAAAGCCAAGTGCGGATGCCGCTACTAGGGTGGAAGAAATCCAGAAGTTGCATGAGTTAGTAAAGGCCAAGATTGAGAAAACTACACTTTCATACACGGCCCAAGCTAACAAGCACAAAAGAGAGAAGCTTTTTAAGCCAGGTGATTTGGTTTGGATTCATCTCCGTAAAGAACGTTTTCCTTCCAAAAGAAAAACTAAATTGATGCCTAGAGCGGATGGTCCATTCGAGATTTTGGAGAAGATTAACAATAATGCTTATAAGGTGGAGTTACCAGGAGATTATGGAGTATCAGCAACGTTTAATGTTGCTGATTTGAGCCCTTATGAAGCAGATGGTTACCTTTCTGATTTGAGGATCAAATCTTCCCAACAAGGGGAGAATGATGAAGGTCCATCCTCAAGGTCTAATAATGTTTCATTGATCCAAAATAATCAAGAAATCAACTCCAAAGTCACGGCCATGAGTCACTTGATGGAAAACACACAAGGTGATGCACCCGGGTTCTCATCCAGATTTTTACCCGGTTTTTGTTATCTTATTACATCGGCCTAAGGCACATTTTGGTGCCCATTTTTTAGATGATTATCAAGTGCAGGATGTTAGCTTTTAAGTCCAATTGGTTTCATGTCATTTGGAATTCAATTGGTTACTTAAAACAGTTCATCTCTTGAACCTGTCCGGATTGCACTACAAAATGCACGGTTTTGGTTTTCTGGTTTGTTCATGGGGCAAATGACGTCCAAATGCTACGATTCCAATTGGAGGGAAAACTAGACATCGTGAGGTTTCCAACCATGTAAGAAACGTAGCAATTAGTCATCATTTGTGGTGTCAAGCACGCATTGCAAGTTGAGGCAGAAACCGGCTGACTGACACCCGGTTACTTAGCCTAGTAGTTTTCCTCCTTCAAGGGGTTTGCTTAAGGTGGAAGACTGCCAACTAGGTCATTTTGAGCTGCTTGATGAAACACCACTCAGCTACTTGTGAGAGAGACACGTGGAGCAAGTGAAACACCACCATTTTGCAAGCTCTCATTCGACCACTCAAGCATGACATGGCACACATGCATTTTTCAGTCCTTTTGAGGTGGCTAGCCGTGCACTCTTGCCTTCCTAGCTGGGAAATTGAGTCATTTATGTTCCTTAGTGCAAAGGAAAAGGCTTAGGAAGATAAATCAAGTGCTTTGTAATATAAACTTTCAGCTTTGGTTTGTATTAGATTAAACCGTGTGCTAGGTAGTGATTAGCAAGCTTAATGACTTTCCTCCCTAGGAAGGAAAGCTCATTCGTGTACTCTCAAGGCCATATAAAAGCCTTGTATGTTCATTTGAAGAAAATAGAGTTGATAATTCAGTTGAGAGTAAAGACCTTGTGTCTTGTGATTTCTTAAACACTTAACTTGCTTATCCTTAATTGTGGCCGATTAAGGTGGTGACCAAGTGAGTCTTGATCTTTGATTAGGTGGTGTATCTTATCCTAATCCAAGATTAAGGGCCCTAAGCTAAGTGATTAGTGGTGTATCTTATCTAAGCATCTAGCTTAGAACTATCCAAAATTCATTAAACACACTTGAAGTTCTTAAGCTAGCTCTTGGTTTCTCTCCTCTCAAACCGTGAGCTCCCTCTTGATCTTCTTAGTGTTTTGAATCCTCCTTTTTCTTTCCTCACATCCTTTACTCCTTTGATTACTCATTTCCACACAAAATCTAGACCATGACAAAGCAATTTGCATCAAACTTCCATTAATCTTCAAAGCTACCTCAAACCGTGAAGAAGGAACTTCCTAGGCGAGCTAGGCAGCAAGTTGGCACGGTCCCCCCGTGCCTTCAAGCACAACCGTGCCCCCCCTGGCCGTGAGTGTTTGTTTGTTTTCTAGTATCCCTTGACGTGAGTAACTTGGGTTGCTTCTTTCCCTTGAGACTTACATCAAAAGGGAGTTAAAGATGAACAAAGAGAGAACATATTCCGTACCCGTTATACTGTCCAATGGAAGGTGTGTTCTTTAATCATTGATGGAGGGAGCTGTGCAAACGTGGTTTCTCTAAGCAAGATTGAGAAACTAGGATTGCATACAATGACTCATTCACACCCATACAACATCCAGTGGTTGAATCAAAGCAAGGGAATTAAGGTGAACTCTCGGTGCTTGATTTCTTTCTCCATTGGAAAGAATTATCAAGATGAGTTATGGTGTGATGTTATTCCTATGGATGCTTGTCACATGCTATTAGGAAAACCATGGCTATATGACCGTAGGGTTATGCATAATGGTTACCTAAACACTTACTCATTTTCCAAGGATGGCAAGAAGAATACCCTAGCCCCTTTACCCCAATCTAAACTCCACGAAATTCAGCCACAAAATAAACCCAAGCAAACTGATTTGCTTCTATCCGTGAGTGAACCCATACTAAAGGCTTCCCAACATGAACTTAAAGCCTTTAAAGAGTGGATATTGAGCATTCAAGATAAACCAGAGAGTTTACTGCCCAGTTACCCCGCAGCCAAAACACTCATCCAAAACTTCTGTCATTTATTTCTTGGGGAGATACCTCCGGGTTTGCCTCCTAAAAGGGACATTCAGCACCACATTGATCTTATTCTAGGTTCCACCCTACCAAACAAGCCTGCTTACAGGATGAATCCAAAAGACACCATGGAGATACAAAGACAAGTTGAAGAGTTGAAGACTAAAGGCTTAATTCGTGAGTCTTTAAGTCCATGTGCAGTTCCAGCTCTTTTGGTGCCAAACGAAGGTGGAGGAATGAGAATGTGTGTGGACAGTAGGGCCATTAACAAGATCAATCAAGTATAGGTATCGTATACTTAGACTTGAAGACATATTAGATGAATTGTATGGCTCTAAAGTGTTCTCCAGAATTGATCTTCAAAGTGGTTACTGCCAAATCAGAACTAGAGAAGGTAATGAATGGAAGACAGCTTTCAAGACTAGAGGAGGGCTTTATGAATGGTTAGTAATGCCGTTTGGTCTTTCTAATGCACCTAGTACTTTCATGAGGTTAATGAACCAAGTGTTCAGGCCGTACATAGGGAAGTTTGTGGTAGTATACTTTGATGATATTTTGGTGTATTCTAAGAATGAGCATGGACATCAAGATCACTTAACTCAAGAAATGCTTGTTTTGGAACGTGAGAAGCTATTTGGTAACCTTAAGAAATGTGCTTTCTTTACTCCTAAAGTTGCATTTCTTGATTATATTGTTATTGGAGATGGCATTAAAGTAGATGAGAGCAGGGTTGATGCAATTCGATCATGGCTAGTTCTAAGGAGTATACATGACGTTCGAGCTTTCCCTGGTTCAGCTTCATTCTACAGGAGGTTCATTTGTGGTTTTAGCACCATTATGGCTCCTATGACTGAAGTTATCAAAGGTGATGTAGATGTGGGGGGGGAGTGAACCAAATCAAACTCCAACTCAAAATAAGCCAAATTGGGAAGAGAAATGAAAGATGGATGAGATGGATGAAGAACTTCACTACACAAGAAAAAGGGATAGAACAAGATCTTGTAATTGAGATAATCCTTCACGGAGCCACTCAATGACTTGATCTTGGGCTAATTCTCTTGTCTTACCAAGGAATCACTCCAATTGGAAAAGATAGAGAACCTAGAACACCACTTGAATTAGCCAAATTCAAGATATAGAACTAGGAATTTTTGAGACACAAATGAGAATCACTCTCAAAGGTGCTTGTATTACTTTGGAAATCTCTTACAATGCTGAATGATAGCTTCACATGCCCCTCCCCTTTTATAGACTCAGCAAAAGACAATCAAAAGACTCAAATAACTCCTAACAATTAAAACTAGCTAATGAAAAGTCTAAGAAAAATGAAAAGACACATCATAAAAGGGGGTGGGGGAGGTTACAAGGAATATTCTAGGATTTTTGCAGCTGATTACATCAATCTAGAAGCATCTAAAACGTGCACAATATCAGCCACACAAATATATGTAACCTAAGACTCTTCATATTCCCAGCATTAATCCTTGCAACTGCCTCAACTTCAACAGAGCATAACTTCCAGCATACGCGGCCAAATCACGCGTTCTTGGGCTTGTTAGAAAGCCCTGGAAGTCTATTTTCCAGAATGGGCTCATTTGCTCAATTTGGATAAGCGGTTTGAAAGTTATGGCCCAAACAATGCACCTATCTCAGACTGGACTGGATCAGCACAACGTATCTTTGAGTGATATTTTGCCCAATCAAATGATGTCCAAATTAAATAAAATTGGGCTTATTTTAAAGCTGACATCTTAAGCTTCAAAAGCACATGGGCCCTCGAGTTGTGGGTCCACTTGAACTTGTCCAAAAGTGGTCACAAAAATCGGGTTCCGCAGGGATGAATTCGGCACCAAATTTCTAGCAAAGTTTAACCTCTTTTTGACCTCTCCATAGTGTCGTGAGTCTTTGAACTCACTTAATAAGACCAAATAAGCACATTTCCATGCATGATCTTCTTTGACCCTTTTCTTCTTTGAAATTGGAGTTGAATAAAAATGATGCATACGGAAATATGCATCATACTCCCCGGGTTGTTTTGAGTTTGTCCTCAAACTCAAAGGGTTGGCAAGCTTCTCACGAAGGGAGGCATGCTTATGAAATGGGAGCTCTTGTAGGAAGTGGTCAAAGGGCATCACCTCTAGAGAGATATAGAAGAGGGTGAGGGGAGGATGATAAAACGGGTCATACCTGGTGAGGAGAAGAGGCGGAAGTGGGAAATCTTCTTTGGGGGCAAGGGTTTGGGAAGGATGAATGAGGGTTAAGGCTTGTCGGTCCTTTTGTGGTTTGAAGGGTTGGGAAGGTTGAATGGGGGTTAAGGTGAATTCTTCTTGGGTCAAGAGTTGCTCAAACTTTTCAGCAACCCTACATGGCTTCATCACTTCAAGGTCTTTAACTACATGCTCTTCAATTCTTGGGGTTATGCTCAAATTCACCTCATTATCTTCTTGGCACCCTTCTTCGGTGAAGGATTGCTCAATTTCTTGCACAATCTCTTCTTGCTTCAACTCGGATCTTTGGGCCTCAAGTTCAAAGGTCTCTTCATCACCACAGTCACCAAAAACAAGAGGTAGGTCAACTAGGCTTGAAGCTTTTTCTCCAAGGATCTCTTCATCTTTGTTTGGCTTTTGAGAAACCTTCTCTAAGTGAAGTATTTCTTCTTTTTCAACCTTGAGTGCAATTTCTTCTTCAAGGCTTTCCTCCTGATCGTTCTCTTCTTCCACGGCTTTCCTTTCTTCCAAGGTAATGACCTCGTTATTTGGGCAATCCGTGGATAAGTGTCCAAGCCCTTGGCACTTGAGACACCTCCTAGGTTGTGGGGGAAAGATCATTTGTGGGGTTGGTTCTTTTTGTGGGGTGGAAGGGAATGAACCCGTGAGCTTAACGGAGATACTTTCTTTCATGGGCATGTAAGTGGATGGGTAAAAGGAACCCTTCAACTTACTACTCAATTTCTTCCAAGTTCTCACCTTTTCTTTTCCTTTCTTTTTTCGCTCAAACTTATATTTATTCCACCACTGAAGTGCACAACCTCTCAATCTTGAAATAACCACTTCGAACTTCTGTTGGTCATTAAGGATACAACAAGCAAAAACTCGTTCCACCTTAGATAACCAACCTGCGAACTCTTCCTTTTCGCCATGAAATTTTGGAATTGCAAAGCAAGCATATCCAATATCAATAAGAGCTAGTTCTTTCTCCAAGTTCTTTGAAGACGGCATGAAGGATGAGGTCTAGGGTTCTTCGTGGATTGATTTGAAACGTAAGTTGGCTGTGGCAAAGGTGGCACGGTCGTGCAAGGGGGCACGGTCAGGCCGTGCTATGCTTCGGCTGAAGAAAATGCAGAAAAGTAGAGTGGCACGGTCGTGCTTGGCGGCACGGGGGCACCGCGCTCCGTCTCGACTTGAAGATTCCTGGAAAAAGAATATGGCACGGTCGTGTGTTGTGGCACGGGGGCACCGTGCTGCTTCTCTGGTCTTCAAGACTTCGGATTGCCGGTTTGTGCCTCTTTTTTTTTTTTGGTATTTTGGCTTTTTGGGATGTGTTTGGGTATGATGTGGGTCACTTAAAAAACCTGGCTCTGATACCAATTGATGTAGATGTGGGTGGCAAGTGAACCAAATCAAACTCCAACTCAAAATAAGCCAAATTGGGAAGAGAAATGAAAGATGGATGAGATGGATGAAGAACTTCACTACACAAGAAAAAGGGATAGAACAAGATCTTGTAATTGAGATAATCCTTCACGGAGCCACTCAATGACTTGATCTTGGGCTAATTCTCTTGTCTTACCAAGGAATCACTCCAATTGGAAAAGATAGAGAACCTAGAACACCACTTGAATTAGCCAAATTCAAGATATAGAACTAGGAATTTTTGAGACACAAATGAGAATCACTCTCAAAGGTGCTTGTATTACTTTGGAAATCTCTTACAATGCTGAATGATTAGCTTCACATGCCCCTCCCCTTTTATAGACTCAGCAAAAGACAATCAAAAGACTCAAATAACTCCTAACAATTAAAACTAGCTAATGAAAAGTCTAAGAAAAATGAAAAGACACATCATAAAAGGGGGTGGGGGAGGTTACAAGGAATATTCTAGGATTTTTGCAGCTGATTACATCAATCTAGAAGCATCTAAAACGTGCACAATATCAGCCACACAAATATATGTAACCTAAGACTCTACATATTCCCAGCATTAATCCTTGCAACTGCCTCAACTTCAACAGAGCATAACTTCCAGAATACTCGGCCAAATCACGCGTTCTTGGGCTTGTTAGAAAGCCCTGGAAGTCTATTTTCCAGAATGGGCTCATTTGCTCAATTTGGATAAGCGGTTCGAAAGTTATGGCCCAAACAATGCACCTATCTCAGACTGGACTGGATCAGCACAACGTATCTTTGAGTGATATTTTGCCCAATCAAATGATGTCCAAATTAAATAAAATTGGGCTTATTTTAAAGCTGACATCTTAAGCTTCAAAACCATGTGGAGCCTCAAGTTGTGGGTCCACTTAGCTTGTCCAAAATGGTCACAAAAATCGGGTTCCGCAGGGATGAATTCGGCACCAAATTTCTAGCAAAGTTTAACCTCTTTTTGACCTCTTCATAGTGTCGTGAGTCTTTGAACTCACTTAATAAGACCAAATAAGCACACTTCCAAGCATGATCTTCTTTGACCCTTTTCTTCTTTGAAATTGGAGTTGAATAAAAATGATGCATATGGAAATATGCATCAAAAGGTACATCATTTGTGTGGACACCAAAAGCTCAATCTACCTTTGAAGAAATCAACACAAGACTTACTCAAGCACCGGTTCTATCCTTGCCGTGCTTTGGCAATGTCTTTGAAGTGGAATGTGATGCCTTCGGAGTTGGCATAGGTGGTGTTCTTACTCAGGAAGGTAGACCTCTAGCCTTCTTTAGTGAGAAACTTTGTGATTCAAGAAGAAAATAGTCCACCTATGATAAGGAGTTTTATGCCATTGTGAGATGTTTAGAGCATTGGAATCATTATCTAATTGCAAGTGAGTTTATCTTACATTCTGACCATGAAGCTTTGAAGTACATTCGAGGCCAACATAAGTTAAACTCACGATATACCAAGTGGGTTGAGTTTATGCAGTCATATCACTTTACAATCAAGCACAAATCTGGAAAACTCAATCAAGGTACAGATACTCTATCTCAGAGGTATATTTTATTGTTTCAATTAGATGCTTGTGTGCTTGGTTTTGAGCACCTAAAGGCTTTGTATGACAAGGATGAAGACTTTGGGTAGTTGTATGCTGATTGTTCCAAATACCCTAAAGGAGATTTTCTGATTCAGGATAGATTTCTTTTCAAGGGTACACGGCTGTGTGTATCAAAGTGTAGCACAAGGGAACTTCTAATCAAGGAAGTTCGTGGAGGTTCTCTAGCTGGTCATTATGGAGAGAACAAGACACTCACTATGCTTAGAGAGCACTATTATTAGCCAGCCATGGAGAAAGATGTTCAAGACGTACTAAAGAGGTGTGGGACTTGTCAAGTGGCTAAAAGTCACTCCTTACCCTACGGCTTATACACACCTCTACCTATTCCTACTGCACCGTGGGTTGATGTAAGTATGGACTTCATTCTTGGACTGTGTAAAACCTAAAGGAACAAGGATTCTATCTTTGTTGTGGTAGATATCTCATTTCATTCCACGCAACAAGACTAATGATGCAACACATATTGTTGAGTTGTATTTTAGGGAAGTGGCAAGATTACATGGTATTCCTAGGTCCATTGTTTCTGATAGGGATACTAAGTTTTTAAGCCATTTCTGGATTGCATTGTGGAAAAAGTTAGGTACTAAACTGAAGTATAGTACTACTTATCATCCACAAACTGATGGACAAACTGAGGTTACTAATTGAACTTTAAGAACACTTCTAAGGACTTTGATTAAATCTCTTGCCAAAGCCTGCTATTTGCTTTTACCCCATGCAGAGTTTGCTTATAATAGGGCACCAAGCAAGGCTACTGGTCTATCACCATTTAAGGTGGTCTATGGGATTGATCCTATTAGTCCACTTGATCTTACACCACGGCCATTAGATCAAAACCCAAGTGCAGATGCAGCTTTAAGGGTAGAAGAAATCCAGAAGATTCATGGGTTGGTAAGGAGTAGAATAGAGAAGACCAATGCATCATATCAAGCTCAAGCCAACAAGCGTAAGAAGAAGGTGGTGTTTCAACCTCGAAACCTCATGTGAATTCACCTAAAGAAGGAGAGATTTCCTTCCAAAAGGAAAAACAAGCTTATGCCTAGGGCTGATGGTCCATTTAAGGTACATGAACGTATAAATGACAATGCTTATATGGTTGATTTGCTAGGTGACTATGGATTTTCAGCCACATTCAGTGTAGCTGATTTGAGTGCTTACAAAGCCGATGATTACCTTGTTGATTTGAGGATCAAATCTTCTCAACAAGGGGAGGATGATGGAGTCCCCACCAAACAAGACAAGGAAGAAGGTCCATCAAGTCCATCAAGGTCCTTTACAAACTCCAAAGTTCAAGCAATGGCTCAGATTGTGGAGAAGAGCCAAAATCAAGCAATTGGGTTATTTGGCTAGAATGTGCCCGGTTTTGTTCACCTAATAACTTAAGCTACATTGTGGCTTAAGTTTGATATTTTTTACATTTTTGGAATCCTCATGATGTCAACTTTCAGGTCCAAGCATGAAATTCCAATCATACACAATCGAAGTTGGGAGATCAAGACATTTTGTCCAACCGGCCAGTTTTGGTTCAAAACTGCATGGTTAAATGTTTTAGTGGAATTCTTCCACTTAAACATGATTTATATTTGATTTCCTTGTAGGGGGGTTTGTACACACCCTAAGGTTCCCCCATGGCCTGAAATCAAAATCATGACCACTTTTGCTAGGTTAAATTGAAGACTGAAAATGGGGTTAATTCTGCCCATTGAACCCGATTTGCTGCAACCGTTTACTTTTCCTTCATCCGTGGGTTTGCTATGCTTCTTGCTCGCTAGCTACCTTCACACGTCCTTCAAGATATCTGGAAGATCAATCATCAGCTGCAAAAGGAAGAATTTTGAGGAAGAACAACCAATAGGAAACAAAAGACAGCAAAGGATGTCTCTTAGCCCGGATTGGATAGCCGAAAAGTAACTCTACTTTACGGCTGCTCCCTTTCTCTTTTTTTAGTATTCTGATTATATTAGGCTTAATAACATGTAATTGAGGTTGTAAACATCATTTGTCTTGCTTTCCTTTTCATTCTGATTGTAATTAGGTTAAGCAAAGTGACCTAGTGCTCGGATTAGTGCTAACCGTGGAGATTAGCTTAAGTTAACACGTTTCCTCCCTAGGAAGGAAACCTCAGCACCTAGGTTACTTGCTTAGTTGCTTGCTAGGCTTGCAAGTAAAAGGCTACTCACGGCCATTTTGCAGAACATTACACGCTTTGAATCAAAAACTCAGTTTGAGAGCATTTTGCTTTCGTATTCAAATACTTCACTTGCTTATCCTTAATTTGGTCGATTAAGGTGGTGATCAAGTAAGTCCTAATCTTTATTTAAGTGGTGATTCTGTATCTTAATCAAAGCTTAGGGACCTTAAACTAGGTTTGGTGGTGTTTCTGTATCCAAACATCAGTTTAGAACTATCATTCTCTTTTGATTATCCCACGTGTTTATGTTAGCTTAGTTGGATTTCAGTTTATAAAAACCACGTATACCTGAATTCTAGTTTGAGTTTTCATTCAATCCCTTCAAGATACATCAGGGTTAGAGAAAGAAAGCCTGGAATCTGTACATGGGAAAAGATGAAATCCAAGTTTAAGGCTAGATTTCTTCCTCCAACCTACGTGCAAGATTGTTATTCTCAACTCCATAACCTTACTTAAGGCAGCATGAGTGTTGAAGAGTACACATGTGAGTTTGGGAAGCTTTTAATCAAGTGTGATATCTAAGAACCCGAAGAGAAAACCATAGTTAGATACTTGGGAGGTCTTGATCCTGGGTATACTAATCTGGTCAAATTGCAGGCTTAAATGTTCTTTGATGATGTTTATGTGCTGGCTTACAAGGTGGAGCAGCAAAAGAAGGCAAGGTTGCCATTTAATCTGGTTAAAAGCTAATGTTGAAGGATCTAAATTTGCAACTTTAGGACCTTGTTAGATAGACTTACCAAAACGAGCTGCTAGGTTTTGGGTAAAAATTCTCCCTTTAAACTGCTATTATTGCTGCTGCTGAACTGCTACTGACCTGCTGCTGCCAGTAGTTAATTCCAGGATAAAAATCAAGTAACCTTTATCATTTAGGAGCTGATTATGAGCTGATAAATGAGTTAGGGTACTCATCAAAAGGGATTGGATTCCTCAGGTATGCATGTATTTCTGGAAGTAGGCAAAATAACCTTAAACATGCTGACTGCAGGTTGTTCTTTATTTGAACTGAACTAAACTAAGGCTGCTGTTTGAGCCTTAAAATGACTAGGCTTGGATGATAATGATGCTAGGTTGCCTAGCAAAGCAAAGACCTCCCTAAAATGGCCTCCAAACTGAATTGTATTGCCTCACAAACTTGGCCTTATTGGTGGTAGAGCAGCAAAGTCTTCTCTGGTCCATGGTGAGGGTCTTGTTCTAGCCTCAGGTCTACATCATCCTAGCCCCCTTTGAGAGGATTTTCCCTCAAATCTCCAAAGTCAATTTCATCCTCTACATAGGGGCTCAAATCACCCACATTGAAGGTGACTGAAACCGCCATGTCTCCTGGAAGTTCCAATTTGTAAGCATTAGCTCCCACCTTGGCTAGAACCTTGAAAGGTCCATCCCCTCTAGCCATTAGCTTGCTCTTCCTCCTGGTGGGGAACCTTTCCTTCCTAAGGTGTAACCAAACAAGATCACTAGGTTGATACTCCATGCCTTTTCTGTTCTTATTGGCCTTGATTTTGTAGGCTTCATTAACCTTCTCAATATGGACTCTAATCTGCTCATGAAGCTTCTTCATTTCCTTGGCCTTCTTTTCAGCCTTAAAGCTAACCTTACAATCAGTGGGGAGAGGAATAAGGTCAATAGGAGTTAGGGGATTGATCCCATATAATGCCTCAAAAGGTGAACAACCAGTAGCTCCAGTTGGTGTTCTATTGTAAGTAAACTCAGCATGAGGCAGCTTTAGATCCCATTCCTTCAAATTCTTCTGGACCATGGTTCTAAGGAGGGTGGATAAGGTCCTATTGGTGACCTTAGTTTGGCCATCAGTTTAGGGGTGGCAAGTGATGCTATATAAGGGCTTGGTACCCAGCAGATGCCACAAACTTCTCCAAAAAATGAGACAAAAACTTGGTGTCTCTATCACTTACAATGGTCTTGGGGACTCTATACAATCTGATGATTTCTCTAAAGTACAAATTAGCAATGTGAGATGCATCATCAGCTTTGTGACATGCCACAAAATGAGCCATTTTAGTGAATCTGTCTACCACCACCATAACTGAATCTTTACCTCTCTGGGTTCTAGATAAAGCAACAACAAAATCTATACTAACATCTTCCTCAGGCCGTAATGGGACTGGAAGGCATGTATAAAGGCCTTGATGGAATTAGCTCTTGGCTTTATAGCAAATGGAGCATCTGGACAACACTTTGTGAACATCTTCCCCCATTTTTGGCCAATGAAAATGCTCCCTAAGAATATCCAAGGTCTTGTTCATCCCAAAATGCCCAGCAAGTGACCCCCCATGGGCCTCTCTCACTAACAAGTCCCTTAATGGACATGCTGGAACACACAGTTTGTTTCCTTTGAACAAAAACCCATCTTGCATCACATAAGGCCCTTGAGCTGTGGTGTTACTCACGAACTCTTGAAAAGCTGAGTCTTCAGGGTAGTAGGCCCGAATAGACTGCAATCCCAGTAGCTTTGTACCTAAAACAGAAATCAAGGCATGTCTCCTTGAGAGCGCATCTGCCACTACATTCTCAGTTCCCTTCTTGTGCTTGGCAGAAAAGGTGAAAGCTTACAGGAACTCGACCAATTTTGCATGTATTGCATTAAGCTTGGGCTGGCTATTGAGAAATCTTAATGCTTGATGGTCTGAATGTAGGACAAAGGCTTTAGGCTTCAGGTAGTGACTCTAGTGGCTCAAAGCTCTGACTATGGCATAGAATTCTTTATCATAGGTTGAGTAATTGAGTTTAGGACCACTAAGCTTTTCACTGAAGAACCTTTCCTTCCTAAGGTGTAACCAAACAAGATCACTAGGTTGATACTCCATGCCTTTTCTGTTCTTATTGGCCTTGATTTTGTAGGCTTCATTAACCTTCTCAATATGGACTCTAATCTGCTCATGAAGCTTCTTCATTTCCTTGGCCTTCTTTTCAGCCTCAAAGCTAACCTTACAATCAGTGGGGAGAGGAATAAGGTCAATAGGAGTTAGGGGATTGATCCCATATAATGCCTCAAAAGGTGAACAACCAGTAGCTCCAGTTGGTGTTCTATTGTAAGTAAACTCAGCATGAGGCAGCTTTAGATCCCATTCCTTCAAATTCTTCTGGACCATGGTTCTAAGGAGGGTGGATAAGGTCCTATTGGTGACCTTAGTTTGGCCATCAGTTTAGGGGTGGCAAGTGATGCTATACAAGGGCTTGGTACCCAGCAGATGCCACAAACTTCTCCAAAAAATGAGACAAAAACTTGGTGTCTCTATCACTTACAATGGTCTTGGGGACTCCATACAATCTGATGATTTCTCTAAAGTACAAATTAGCAATGTGAGATGCATCATCAGCTTTGTGACATGCCACAAAATGAGCCATTTTAGTGAATCTGTTTACCACCACCATAACTGAATCTTTACCTCTCTGGGTTCTAGATAAAGCAACAACAAAATCTATACTAACATCTTCCTAAGGCCTTAATGGGACTGGAAGGCATGTATAAAGGCCTTGATGGAATTAGCTCTTGGCTTTATAGCAAATGGAGCATCTGGACAACACTTTGTGAACATCTTCCCCCATTTTTGGCCAATGAAAATGCTCCCTAAGAATATCCAAGGTCTTGTTCATCCCAAAATGCCCAGCAAGTGACCCCCCATGGGCCTCCCTCACTAACAAGTCCCTTAATGGACATGCTGGAACACACAGTTTGTTTCCTTTGAACAAAAACCCATCTTGCATCACATAAGGCCCTTGAGCTGTGGTGTTACTCACGAACTCTTGAAAAGCTGAGTCTTCAGGGTAGTAGGCCCGAATAGACTGCAATCCCAGTAGCTTTGTGGCTAAAACAGAAATCAAGGCATGTCTCCTTGAGAGCGCATCTGCTACTACATTCTCAGTTCCCTTCTTGTGCTTGGCAGAAAAGGTGAAAGCTTACAGGAACTCGACCAATTTTGCATGTATTGCATTAAGCTTGGGCTGGCTATTGAGAAATCTTAATGCTTGATGGTCTGAATGTAGGACAAAGGCTTTAGGCTTCAGGTAGTGACTCTAGTGGCTCAAAGCTCTGACTATGGCATAGAATTCTTTATCATAGGTTGAGTAATTGAGTTTAGGACCACTAAGCTTTTCACTGAAATAGGCCAAGGGCTTTTTAAGTTGGGTAAGAACAGCTCCAATGCCCTTCCCACTGGCATCACACTCTACCGCAAATAATTCTTCAAAGTTAGGTAAGGCTAGGACTGGTGCCTCACATAACCTTTGCTTGATGGCCTCAAAAGCTTTCTGTGCTGCTGGAGACCAAGAAAAACTTCCCTTCTTCATGCATTCAGTGAGAGAAGCCATGATGGTACTGAAATCCTTGATGAATCTTCTATGGAAGGAAGCTAACCTATGGAAACTTCTTACTGCAGTGGTTGAGGTAGGTACTAGCCAGGATTTAATTGCTTTAACCTTGGCCTCATCCACCTGAATACCATCACAGGAAACCACATATCAAAGGAAGACAACCCTTGGTACAAAGAACTCACATTTTTCCAACTTCCTATATAGCTTCCGACTTCTAAGGGTAGAGAAAACTTGCTTGAGGTGATGGATATGATCAGGTTTTGTCTTGCTGTACACAAGTATGTCATCAAAATATACAACCACAAACAGACCTATGTAGGGCCTAAGCACTTCGTTCATCAATCTCATGAAGGTGCCAGGTGCATTAGATAACCCAAATGGCATGACAAGCCATTCATAAAGTCCTTGCTTTGTCTTGAAATCAGTTTTCCATTCATCTCCTTCTCTCATTCTGATCTGATGATAATCACTCCTTAAATCTATCTTGGAGAAGATCCTTGAACCATGTAGCTCATCCAACATGTCATCAAGTCCAGGATAGGATACCTATACTTGATTGTTATATTGTTGATGGCTCTACTGTCTACACACATCCTCCAATTGCCATCTTTCTTTAGCACCAATAAGGTTGGAACTGAGCATGGACTCATGCTTTCCCTCACATACCCCTATCACAGCTCGTTAGTTTCAGTAGGGTTGTATCTGTAGGCAGGCTTGTTGGGTAATGGGGCTCCAAGGATTAGATCAATCTGGTGCTCTATACCCCTTTCTGGAGGGAGGCCAGTGGGTAAGTCTTGGGAAAAAACATCTTTAAACTCCTCTATCAGGGGCTGAACAGAAGGGTGTAGGGTTACTGGATCTAATTTAGGGGCAGATTCCAACATAAGTACAGCAAACACAGGTTTTCCCTTGTGATGGAGGTCCATCCTTAAGGTCTAATAATGTTTCATTGATCCAAAATAATCAAGAAATCAACTCCAAAGTCATGGCCATGAGTCACTTGATGGAAAACACACAAGGTGATGCACCAGGTTCTCATCCCGATTTTTACCCGGTTTTTGTTATCTTATTACATCGGCCTAAAGCACATGTTGGTGCCCGTTTTTTTGGATGATTATCAAGTTCAGGATGTTAGCTTTTAAGTCCAATTGATTTCATATCATTTGGAATTCAATTGGTTACTTAAAACAGTTAATCTCTTGAACCTGTCTGGATTGCACTGCGAAATGCACGGTTTTGGTTTTCTGGTTTGTTCATGGGGCAAATGACATCCAAATCCTACGATTCTAATTGGAGGGCAAACTAGACATCTTGAGGTTTCCAACCATGTAAGAAACGTAGCAATTAGTCATCATTTGAGGTGTCAAGCATGCGTTGCAAGTTGAGGCAGAAACCGGCTGACTGACACCCGGTTACTTAGCCTAGTAGTTTTCCTCCTTTAAGGGGTTTGCTTAAGGTGGAAGACTGCCAACTAGGTCATTTTGAGCTGCTTGATGAAACACCACTTAGCTACTTGTGAGAGAGACACGTGGAGCAAGTGAAACACCACCATTTTGTAAGCTCTCATTCGACCACTCAAGCATGACATGGCACACATGCATTTTTCAATCCTTTTGAGGTGGCTAGCCGTGCACTCTTGCCTTCCTAGCTGGGAAATTGAGTCATTTACATTCCTTAGTGCAAAGGAAAAGGCTTAGGAAGATAAATTAAGTGCTTTATAATATAAACTTTTCAGCTTTGGTTTGTATTAGATTAAACCGTGTGCTAGGTAGTGATTAGCAAGCTTAATGACTTTCCTCCCTAGGAAGGAAAGCTCATTCGTGTACTCTCAAGGCCATATAAAAGCCTTGTATGTTCATTTGAAGAAAATAGAGTTGATAATTTAGTTGTGAGTAAAGACCTTGTGTCTTGTGATTTCTTAAACACTTAACTTGCTTATCCTTAATTGTGGTCGATTAAGGTGGTGACCAAGTGAGTCTTGATCTTTGGTTAGGTGGTGTATCTTATCCTAATCCAAGATTAAGGGCCCTAAGCTAAGTGATTAGTGGTGTTTCTTATCTAATCATCTAGCTTAGAACTATCCAAAATTCATTAAACACACTTGAAGTTCTTAAGCTAGCTCTTGGTTCCTCTCCTCTCAAACTGTGAGCTCCCTCTTGATCTTCTTAGTGTTTTGAATCCTCCTTTTCTTTCCTCACATCCTTTACTCCTTTGTTTACTCATTTCCACACAAAATCAAGACCATGACAAAGCTAATTGCATCAAACTTCCATTAATCTTCAAAGCTACCTCAAGCCGTGAAGAAGGAACTTCCTAGGCGAGCTAGGCAGCAAGTTCGCACGGTCCCCCCATGCCTTCAAGCATGACCGTGCCCCCCCTGGCCGTGAGTGTTTGTTTGTTTTCTAGTATCCCTTGACGTGAGTAACTTGGGTTGCTTCTTTCCCTTGAGACTTACATCATTTTTTTGGTATCAAAGCAAGTTCAGAACTTGGCCTGAACCCCACGCCATTCCCAGCCTATCTCTGAAATCATTTCAAACACAGTCAAGCATAAACCGTTCCTTCCTGCGATCACAATGAGTGCTAGCATGTATGTGGAAGAAAGACTTGAGGTTCTTTCCAAGCAAATGCAAGAACTAAGTGTGAGTAATCAAGAACTTAAGGCTCGAAATGAGTACTTGAGGAAACAGCTTAGGAACCACATGAAACAAAAGCAGAAACTTCAAGAATCACCAAGCATTCGGATTGGAACAGATTATGGCTATGAAGAGGAAGCTGGCAATGCGTTATCTGAAGACGAAGTGCCGTTTGAAAGAATACAAAGAAGAGCACGGCCTACTTTCAATTCTAATGAGATCAAGGTTGACATTCCTGAGTTCGAGCGTAAGTTAGATCCTGATGAGTTCATTGAATGGTTACAAACAGTGGAACGTATCTTTGAGTTCAAGGAGATTCCAGAGGATAAGAAAGTCAAAATAGTTGCTCTTAGACCAAGGAAATATGCCTCCTTATGGTGGACAAACCTTAATGCTAAGAGAACTAGAGAAAGGAAGCGTAAGATTGCTACTTGGGACAAAATGAAAGCCAAGATGAAGGCACGGTTTTTGCCTTCTACGTATGTCCAAGATCAATATATGCTCTTTCATCATTTGAATCAAGGCAAGATGAATGTTGAAGAATATACTCGTGAGTTTGAGAAACTCATGATCAAATGTGACATTCATGAGCCTGAAGAGCAGACCATGGTTCGTTACCTAGGAGGGCTTGATCCAAGGAAAGCCAACGTGGTTGAGTTGCAAGCTTATGCCACCTTTGACGAAGTGTGTGTCATAGCACACAAGGTGGAGCAACAAAGAGAGTCTAGGATGAATGTTCGTGATTCATTCAAGCCCTATTCTGCACCAAACCGTGGGCAACCCTTAAACAAGGGGAGTACCACACCTCAGCCTAAATCATCTACCCCTTTCCCATCTAACCCACAAAAGAACCAAGCTCCTCAAAGGCCACCACCACCATACCCCCCACGTCCAAACCCATACCCTGTAAGCCAAAGAAGGTGTTATAAGTGCCAAGGCTTAGGACATATTGCTTCTGATTGTCCTAGTCGAAAGGTAGTCACCTTAGCTGAATGGGAAGCCATAGAGGGAGAATTTGCCGAGGAGAAAGAAGAGGAAAAGGAAGAAGATGCTGAGAGCGATCATGAGGATGATCAGGAGGAGTTTGTGGAAAACGCAGATGAAGGTGAGATGCTAGTAATTCGAAAGGTATTGAGCAATTAACGAGTTGCTAAGGATGAACAACGTGAGAATATCTTTCACTCACGGTGTACAGTCCAAGGCAAAGTGTGTTCGTTAATCATCGATGGAGGAAGTTGTGCCAACGTTGTTTCATTAAGCATGATTGAGAAACTGAACCTTCAGTCCACGGCACACCCACAGCCATACAACATTCAATGGTTAAATCAAGGCAAGGGATTACAAGTTAACTCTTGTTGCTTGATTTCATTCTCTCTTGGTAAGAACTACCAAGATGAACTTTGGTGTGATGTTATCCCCATGGATGCTTGTCATATTCTGTTAGGACGACCATGGATGTATGACAGGAAGGTTATGCATAATGGTTATCTTAATACTTATTCTTTTACCAAAGATGGCAAGAAGAATACCCTGAATCCTATGTCACCATCCGAACTCCACAAAATGAAACCACAAAAAAGCCAAAATCAATTTGACTTGCTTTTGACATATGTTGAACCACTTTTAAAGGCCTCTCAACATGAGTTCAAGGCCTTGAAAGAATGGATATTGCAAGTACAAGATGAGCCAGAAACACCACTTCCGTCCTATCCCATAGCCAAGGTCATATTGAATCAGTTCAGTCACCTATTTCCAGATGAGATACCTTCGGGTTTACCCCCAAAGCGTGATATTCAACATCATATTGACCTTATCCTTGGATCCATTCTACCTAATAAACCAGCCTACAGGACAAATCCCAAAGAAACTCAAGAGATTCAGCGTCAAGTTGAAGAACTGATATTCAAGGGATTGGTACGAGAATCCTTAAGTCCGTATGCTGTTCCTGCTCTTTTGGTTCCGAAAAAGGATGGTAGTATGAGGATGTGTGTTGACAGTAGGGCCATAAACAAGATCACTATCAAGTATAGGTACCCTATACTTAGGCTTGAAGATATGTTGGATGAGTTACATGGCTCTAAGGTGTTTAGCAAGATTGATTTAAGGAGTGGTTATTATCAGATTCGTATTAGGGAGGGCGATGAGTGGAAGACTGCTTTCAAGACTAAGGGCGGATTATACGAATGGTTAGTCACGCCTTTCGGTCTTTCCAATGCCCCTAGTACGTTTATGAGGTTGATCAATCAAGTATTTCGGCCATACTTAGGCAAATTTGTGGTCGTTTACTTCGATGATATACTGGTGTTCAGTAAGAATGAGCAAGAACATCAAGATCACTTAACTCAGGTAATGCTCGTTCTTGAAAAGGAGAAGTTATTTGGGAACCTAAAGAAGTGTACCTTCTTTACTCATGAGGTTACCTTCTTAGGTTATATTGTTTCTGAAAATGGTATTAAAGCAGATGAAAGCAAGATTGAGGCTATTCGGACTTGGCCTGTTCCTAAAAGTATTCATGATGTTCGAAGCTTTCATGGCTTGGCTTCTTTCTATAGGAGATTCATACACAATTTCAGCACTATTCTAGCTCCTATGACTGAAGTTCTTAAGGGTTCCTCGTTCACTTGGAATCCTAAAGCCCAAGCGGCCTTTGAAGAAGTGAAAGAGAGGCTAACTCAAGCACCGGTTTTAGCTCTACCATGTTTTGAGAAGGTCTTTGAAGTTGAATGCGATGCTTCTGAAGTTGGTATTGGAAGCATTCTTACTCAAGAAGGACGCCCTTTGGCCTTCTTCAGTGAGAAGTTATGTGATACCAGGAAGAGATATTCAACTTATGACAAGGAGTTCTATGCCATTGTTCGATGCCTAGAACATTGGAACCATTATTTGATTGCCAGTGAGTTCATTCTGCACTCAGATCACGAGGCTTTGAAGTATATTCAAGGCCAACATAAGTTAAACTCACGCCATGCTAAATGGGTTGAGTTCCTGCTGTCCTTTCACTTTACTATCAAGCATAAGTCCGGCAAGTTAAATCAAGGCGCCGATGCCCTTTCTCGGCGTTATCTATTGATGTTCCAATTAGATGCTTATATCCTTGGATTTGAGCATCTAAAGGCTTTATACCAGGATGATGAAGATTTTGGGGTGTTATACTCTGAGTGTACTAACCATCCCAAAGGGGATTTCTTAATTCAAGAAGAGTTTCTCTTTAAAGGTGCTCGGTTATGTGTCCCCAAATGCAGCACTCGTGAGTTGTTGGTTCGAGAAGTCCATGCTAGATCTTTAGCTGGTCATTTTGGCGAAGACAAGACCCTAATCATGCTTAGGGAACATTATTATTGGCCAGGCATGGAGAAAGATGTTCAAGACATCATTAGAAGGTGCAGTACGTGTCAGATAGCGAAGAGTCATTCGCTCCCTCAGGGATTATACACGCCACTTCCTATTCCTATATTGCCATGGGTAGACGTTAGTATGGATTTCATACTTGGTTTACCAAAAACACAAAGGAATAAAGATTCTATCTTTGTGGTCGTAGATCGATTTTTAAAGATGGCTCATTTCATTCCCTGTAACAAGACTAATGATGCCACTCATGTTGCTGAGCTGTATTTCAAGGAGGTCATGAGACTTCATGGAATTCCTCGTTCCATCGTCTCAGATCGAGATACCAAGTTCCTAAGTCACTTTTGGATTACTTTGTGGAAAAAGTTGGGTACCAAACTCAAATATAGTACCACTTGTCATCCACAAACAGATGGGCAAACCGAGGTTACTAATCGAACCCTTGGTACTCTATTAAGGGTCTTGATTAAAAACCACACAAAAGCTTCGGATCTGTTACTTCCACATGCTGAGTTTGCCTACAATAGGACTCCAAGCAAGGCTACTAGTCTATCACCCTTTAAAGTGGTCTATGGGATTGATCCCCTAAGTCCACTTGATCTTGTTCCTCGACCATTAGATCAAAAGCCAAGTGCGGATGCCGCTACTAGGGTGGAAGAAATCTGGAAGTTGCATGAGTTAGTAAAGGCCAAGATTGAGAAAACTACACTTTCATACACGGCCCAAGCTAACAAGCACAAAAGAGAGAAGCTTTTTAAGCCAGGTGATTTGGTTTCGATTCATCTCCGTAAAGAACGTTTTCCTTCCAAAAGGAAAACTAAATTGATGCCTAGAGCGGATGGTCCATTTGAGATTTTGGAGAAGATTAACAATAATGCTTATAAGGTGGAGTTACCAGGAGATTATGGAGTATCAGTAACGTTTAATGTTGCTGATTTAAGCCCTTATGAAGCAGATGGTTACCTTTCTGATTTGAGGATCAAATCTTCCCAACAAGGGGAGAATGATGGAGGTCCATCCTTAAGGTCTAATAATGTTTCATTGATTCAAAATAATCAAGAAATCAACTCCAAAGTCACGGCCATGAGTCACTTGATGGAAAACACACAAGGTGATGCACCCGGGTTCTCATCCCGATTTTTACCCGATTTTTGTTATCTTATTACATCGGCCTAAAGCACATGTTGGTGCCCATTTTTTTGGATTATTATCAAGTTCAGGATGTTAGCTTTTAAGTCCAATTGGTTTCATATCATTTGGAATTCAATTGGTTACTTAAAACAGTTCATCTCTTGAACCTGTCCAGATTGCACTGCAAAATGCACGGTTTTGGTTTTCTGGTTTGTTCATGGGGCAAATGACGTCCAAATGCTACGATTCCAATTGGAGGGCAAACTAGACATCTTGTGGTTTCCAACCATGTAAGAAATGTAGCAATTAGTCATCATTTGAGGTGTCAAGCATGCGTTGCAAGTTGAGGTAGAAACCGGCTGACTGACACCCGGTTACTTAGCCTAGTAGTTTTCTGCCTTCAAGGGGTTTGCTTAAGGTGGAAGACTGCCAACTAGGTCATTTTGAGCTACTTGATGAAACACCACTCAGCTACTTGTGAGAGAGACACGTGGAGCAAGTGAAACACCACCATTTTGCAAGCTCTCATTCGACCACTCAAGCATGACATGGCACACATGCATTTTTCAGTCCTTTTGAGGTGGCTAGCCGTGCACTCTTACCTTCCTAGCTGGAAATTGAGTCATTTACATTCCTTAATGCAAAGGAAAAGGCTTAGGAAGATAAATTAAGTGCTTTGTAATATAAACTTTCAGCTTTGGTTTGTATTAGATTAAACCGTGTGCTGGGTAGTGATTAGCAAGCTTAATGACTTTCCTCCCTATGAAGGAAAGCTCATTCGTGTACTCTCAAGGCCATATAAAAGCCTTGTATGTTCATTTGAAGAAAATAGAGTTGATAATTCAGTTGAGAGTGAAGACCTTGTGTCTTGTGATTTCTTAAACACTTAACTTGCTTATCCTTAATTGTGGCCGATTAAGGTGGTGACCAAGTGAGTCTTGATCTTTGATTAGGTGGTGTATCTTATCCTAATCCAAGATTAAAGGCCCTAAGCTAAGTGATTAGTGGTGTACCTTATCTAATCATCTAGCTTAGAACTATCCAAAATTCATTAAACACACTTGAAGTTCTTAAGCTAGCTCTTGGTTTCTCTCCTCTCAAACCGTGATCTCCCTCTTGATCTTCTTAGTGTTTTGAATCCTCCTTTTCTTTCCTCACATCCTTTACTCCTTTGTTTACTCATTTCCACACAAAATCAAGACCATGACAAAGCTAATTGCATCAAACTTCCATTAATTTTCAAAGCTACCTCAAACCGTGAAGAAGGAACTTCCTAGGCGAGCTAGGCAGCAAGTTGGCACGGTCCCCCCGTGCCTTCAAGCACGACCGTGCCCCCCCTGGTCGTGAGTGTTTGTTTGTTTTCTAGTATCCCTTGACGTGAGTAACTTGGGTTGCTTCTTTCCCTTGAGACTTACATCACCTTGGTAATAGCCCTTTCCACTCTTCCCCTATTGACAAGCAAGGCACTCTCCTTGTATTTATCCCTCCCAGTTTTAGGTTTATATGATTGGTTAGGGGGTAAAGAGGTCAGTGTCATCTTCTTGCCCTTTAATTTGAAGGAATAAGTGTTAGGTTAACCGTGGTGAATGACATTCCTATCAAACTACCAAGGTCTGCCTAGAAGCAAGTGGCAAGCATCCATTGGCAAGACATCACACAGAACCTCATCTTGATATTCACTAATTGAAAAAGGAACCAAAGTTTGCTTGGAAACTGTTACCTCATTGCCTCTCTTAAGCCATTGTGAGGTGTAGGGTCTAGGATGAATGATGGTGGCTATGTTCAGTTTGTTGACAATTTCAGTAGAAGCTACATTTGTGCAGCTACCCCCATCTATGATCAGGTTGCATGTTTTGTTAGCTACATTGCATCTGGAGTGGAATATTTGCTCTCTTTGGTTGGCTTCTGGTGGGGCTTCAGTAGCATGGAGAACCCTTTTAATCATGAGCATTTCAACCTCTTTAGGTGGTAAGTAAGAAGTCTCACCCTCATCAGCAGATTCTTCTTCCTTATCCTCCTCTACTTCCATGTGGTCTAGTTCTTCAATCTCCCTGATTGTGAGTACCCTTCTGTTGGGATAATTTGCCTAAAAGTGACCATAGCCATGGCACTTGAAACAATCCTTCTGGCCCTTAGGAGTGTCCTCAGCGACCTCCTTTCCTTTCCCCTTATCCTTGTCATCCTCAGGGACAGCTTCTGGCTTGTAAGAATTGAAGGTCTTTACTCGTACAGTAAGTTTAGGAGGGGAAAAAGAGTAAGGCCTCCTTGATTTTAGCTGTTTCTCAACCTTAACAACTTACTTGTAGGTATCATCAAATGTGTCCAAAAAGGTTGTAGCTCAACCCTTTCTAGGATTGTAGGGTTTAAGCCCTTGAGAAACCTGGCAATGGTTTGTTCATGTTCTTCCCTCAAGGCACACCTGAACTGCAGTTGCTTGAACTCCCTAATGTATTCTTCAACCTTCATGCTTCCCTGTTGCAGGGAAGTAACTTTCAGGTACAACTCTTGCTTATAGGTGGCTAGCAAGAACCTTCTGTCCATATGCTTCTTTAATTTAACCCAAGTTTTGACCTTAGGTTTGCCTTCTAAAGCCCTGGTTCTCTTCAGATTTTCGTACCAAAGTGAGGGATATTATTTTAACTTTAGGACAGCAAGCTTTAAAGCCTTTTCCCAAAAATAGCCTTTGATTTCTATGATCCTTTTCATGGCCTGAACCCATTCCAAGCAATCTTCAGGCTTTTCCATCAAACTCAAGGGCCTCTATTATGAGGTCCTTAAGATCATCCCTATGCACTTTCCTTCTCCTAGGCCTAGCATCACCAGTAGAAGATTCACTACCATACTGAGAATTAGGAGGGGAATTAGAACCTCCAGGAGGGTCCTGAGGTGGTTTCCTTTCTCTTCCTCTAGGCTAGTTCACGAGTTGCTGAAATTGAGCTGTAAGTGTTCTGATAATTTCTTGCATTTCTAGGATAGCTCAATATCTCCTAAGTTCGTGAGCCTGTTCCAGAGAGAGACCTCTTGTACTCTCACAGGTTACTGTGGTGGAGGGAAAGTGTTTTCCCTTTCAGCCATGCTGCTTGGGTGAGGAAATTGGTATGCTGTAGCTATCTGAGGAGTTTGGTTCTTTTGTGGCTGGATTGGTGTTTAGACAGGTAGGGTTCTTTTGTGGTTGAATAATAAGTTTCAAGAGGAAAAATAAGTGAATGAGACTAGGAAAGGAAGCAGCAAAGAGTAACAGAAACAACTCACTAAGAACCAGGTTAGGCTCTGATACTAGCTGATGTATGCTGAGTCTTACAAGCCTGAATTATTGACAAAGCTAGCAACTCAACATGGAAGATATGAACTAGCCTAAAGGAAGTATTTCCACCAACCATAATAGCAGGATTCACCACTAAGCCCCTTAAAGCATAATGCACCAGGAGTTTAGATAAAGAATCACTCTCAACTCCACTTGAACAGGCTAAAGTTAGAGATATTTTGAGAGGTTTTTACATGAATCAGCAAAAGGAAGGCTTTCATTCATAATAATCTGAGTATTACAAGTGGAGACAAGCCTTAAATACTTGGTTACAATTAAAGAATCAACGGGCATAACTAATTCTGCCCAAAATAAGAAAACAGATTTGAACTAAACTAGCTTAAAACAGCAACTGGCTGGATTCTTGACACCTAAACACTTTGCTTATCTCCATTACTAAGGTGTCAACCCTTAATAGCATCAGGGTACATGCTAATGATGGCCTTGGGAGGAGATTTGTAACTTATTACATCGAGCTAACCCGGCCTGCCAGCAAGTACAGCACTCTAAAATCCGAATGATAAAAGGGTATTTCTTGCATTCTGGTGCTGGTTAAAAGCTGATGGTAAAGGATCTGAATCTACAACTGATGGAGCCCTACCTAGCCAAGACCTTGATCAAGATGTAACAAGTTCAAATCGTCCAAGAACAAGGTCCCAAACCAAGAAGATGGCTCACCTTTGGCAAGAAGTTGAAACTAGCACAAACGGGATAACCGGCCAGCATAAGCCCGGTTTTGTGCACCTCATTTCTTAAGCTACATTGTGGCTTAAGTCTAATATTTTTGCATTTTTGATATCCTCATAAAGTTAACTTTCAGGTTCAAGCATTGGTTTCACTTCATGCCTTCAAGAGGATAAGGATTCAAGGCATTCTTTCCATGACTGTCAAACGGGTCCAATTTTGCACGGTTAGAAGTTTTAGTTTAGATACTATGTTTGAAGTTGTTTTAACCTTAATTTCTTTCTTTGAAAGGTTAATACACACCCTAAGGCCTTGTCCCATGGCTTAAAATCCAAATCTTGATCACTTTTGCTAAGGGAAAACCAAGCATTTCAATCGGTCTTTTTCTGCCTGAACCCGGTTCAAGGATGCCCGGTTGTTTACTTCATCACAAGGGTTTCCTCTTCTCTAGATGGATGAGTGGCACACCCCCCTAATGTTGGCACACGTCCAAGGCAGCCTAGGGAAGAAAACAACCAATGAGGGAAGGGCTGCAAGAAGGCTTGTCTCTTGAATCTCATTGGTAGACAAGGAAGGTGCTAGCTTGCTTCTCATTGGACGGCCGCAAAGGGAGGTTCACTTTTCGGCTGTGCACATGGCTTTTGCTGAGTTTCCAAGTTGTTTAGGCCTAAGTACAAGATAATCAAGTTGTATTAATCATTTGTCTTGCTTTCCTAATTAGCTTAATGCACTTTGTTTAGTGTTAAGGGAGATGATCAAACCGGTTAGCTTAACCGGGTGTAATTAAGCCTAATACCTTTCCTACCTAGGAAGGAAAGCTAGAAGTGCTTGTGTGAGAGCTTGCTTAGCTTGGTTATTTTGCTGCCTATGTAAAACACACGAGAAGAAGGAAGCAAACACTTCAGATTTTGGTTGAATGAAAACCATAGAGAGCATTTGAGGCTTTCACTCCAAACTCTTGCTTGCTTATCTCAGTTTAGGCCAAACTAAGTGGTGTCCAAGTGAGTCTTAACCTTGATTAAGTGGTGATTCTGTATCTTAATCAAGCTTAAGGGCCCTAAACTCAAAGATTAGTGGTGTTTCTATATCTAATCCTAGAGTTTAGTTTTATCTGAATTCATTTGATTAGCTTGAATCATCAAGTTAATCTCCTTCACCCATTGTGTTCTTCATTTCCAATCCCTAATACTTGAGTGTTCTTCATTCCCTTCCATTAATCCACTTTTTCTACCATCATTCCCAACCTTTCTCATGAGTTCAAGCCCACCGAAAGACTAGAAACACAATCCAAACTCAAGAACACCTAAACCGGCTAAAACTAGGCTTTCCTAGTTTCCGTGGGCAGAACTTTGGCACGGTGTGACCGTGCCTATCAGCACGCCCATGCCACTTCAGCTCGTTTGCTTCCTTCAAATTTCAGCCCCTTTGGTGTGAAGTTGCCTTGGGTCCTCTTTTCCCTTGCACCTTTACATCAACAACTTTAGGGCCTTGTTGGATAAATATTTAGACACCTTTTCAAGCCCTTAGACTTGCCAAAATGAGCTACTAGGTTGGGGGTAAAAATTCTCCCTTTAAACTACTGCTGCTGCTATTGAACTGCTGCTGACCTGCTGCTGCTGCACTACTGCTAACCTGCTGCTGCCAGTAATTAATTCCAGGACAAAAATCAAGTAACCTTTATCATTTAGGAGCTAATTATGAGCTGATAAAAGAGTTAGGGTATTGATCAAAAGGGGCTGGATTCCTTAGGCATGCATGTGTTACTAGAAGTAGGCAAAATAACCTCAAATAAGCTGACCGCAGGTTGTTCTTTATTTAAACTGAACTGAACTAAAGCTACTGTTTGAGCCTCAAAATGACTTGGCTTGGATGACAGTGATGCTAGGTGCCCAGCAAAGCAAGGACCTCACTAAAATGGCCTCTAAACTGAATTGTATTGCCCCACAGACTTGAGCAGCAAAGTCTTCTCTGGTCCAAGATGAGGGTCTTGTTCTACCCTCAGGTCTACATCTTTTTTGGTTCCCTCTTGCTTTATGGACATGTGTGGTCCCTTTTCCTACTCTCTTACAGTGTGTTGAAGGCTCTCATTATATAAGGGAGACCTCAGGTTGTAAAGAAACACACATAAATGAATGCAAAAGCTTGAGTTATGAAAACTCTCTCTATTCTCTCTCAAAATCCTAGCGTCGTATCTTGAGTGCGGCAACCTCAAGTGGGTCTCTAGGTCTTCTTCATTCAACTAAGAAGGTGATTAAGCTCTTCGTTGAAGAAAGAAGATTGCCCAAGTGTGTGAACCAAGGTGGGTATTCAAATCACCGTTGATGATTAACTTGCATTCTATCCTTGTTCTTGTTCTCTTTGTTTCCATCTCTCTCTTTGCTACCTGTATGCATTCTTGATTCCCTTTTGCAAACCCTTTCCTTAGTGAAGCTAGAATACATCAAGTGGTATCAGAGCTTAGGCTACCCTCTTGGCCAAGCTTCCATCCCCCAAACACATCCCAAACACAAAACCCACAAAACAGCCCAAACACATTCCTTCACAACTTCCCAGTCGTGCCTAACCAGAGAAATAGTACGGCCACCCTGTACCGCCTCCCAACACACCCCTTCCCATTACAGCAGTCAAGCATGGCAACCCTATGCCCATAGGCACGACCATGCCTCAATCCATCAACCACAATTCACCTTCAGCCAATGAGCACGCCCACACCATGCCACCCCACATGACTGTGCCACCCCGTCCCCATCCTAAAACAACAACTCCTCACTCAAAAGCCATCATGTCTGCAAGCCTTACTCCTGAGCAAGTGACCGAGCAAGCCCTTAGAGATAAGGCCGAATTGGAAGCCCAAGTCAAGTACTTGTGATCTCAACTTGGTCAAATGATGCAAGAGAAGAGAAGCAACTTGAGGAGCTCAAGAAGCACTAGTAAGCAAGTGGATTCGGATGCTTCGGATGATGAAAAAAGCAATTCCCTTGGTGATTCTGATCAGGATGTGTATGCAAGAAGATCAAGGAGGCATCATAGGCCTCATGACTGAAGCTACAATGACTTCAAGGTGGACATCCCCGAATTTGAAGGTCAACTTGATCCGGATATACTCTTAGATTGGTTACAAACCATTAAGAGAGTCTTCGAGTTCAAGGACATCCCCGATGAAAGAAAGGTAAAGCTTGTTGCTTTAAGGCTTAGCAAATATGCTTCCATTTAGTGGTCAAATGTTGTGACTAAGCGAGTTAGGAAGGGTAAAGGGAAGATAAGAACTTGGGAGAAAATGAAGTCCAAACTTAAGTCCAAGTTTCTACCCCTTTACTATTTGCAAGACAACTTCCTTAAACTCCGCCACCTCAAACAAGGGTCTAAGAGTATAGAAGAGTACACTAGAGAGTTTAAGCAATTACTTTTGAAATGTGATTTGAAGGAGGATGAGTCTTAAACTTTGATTAGATACTTGAGTGGCTTGAATGATGAAATTGCTCATGTGGTTGAACTCCACCCTCACACCTCATTTGATGAGCTTAGTGTCTTAGCTCACAAAGTGGAATTACAAAAGAGAGTTGATGGATATCCCTCCATCCCCTTGATTTAAAAAGGAAGCAAATCAATTAGGTAATTTCATTATGCTGGTTCAAGGATGAATAAATCATCCAAGTTTTGTTTAAGCGTTGAAACTGCAGGGCAAGGGTTAATTCCAGCAGCTAACCCATTTTTGTGTGCTTAATTATTCAACCATCCTAAGGGTTTAAGTCTAATATTTTTCATTGGGATTGAAGTTCAAGAAGTTAGCTTTGCAACAAATCAAGTTTCATCCCATTTGGACGTCATTTACCCATTCAACTTAGCAAATAATCCCAAGGTGTCAAAACCGCCCAGCAGGGTCAGAATGTACCCGGCTTTGTTCTTTTCATTTCTTAAGCTATATTTTAGTATAAGTCTTGTATTTTTACATATTTTGGGTCCTCAAGATGTTAGCTACATGGTCCAAGTGATAAAATCGAGTTAAGTCAAGTGAAAGATGAAGAACCAGGTCAATCTTCCAAACCACGCAGACTAAGACTTGGTTCAGACCAGCCTGGTCATTTTGATATTTTCATCAGGCAAATGAACTCCAAATTGAGTAATTCTACTTGGAACTGTTAGAGGACTTCTCAAGCTTTCCAACCGTGTGTGGCAAGACAAGTTATGACCATGTCTGCCCTAGGAAACATGGCCTGCAATTAGACCCTGCATTCTACTAGCACAATCCAGTTTACTGCAGCAGCTAGTTTTCCTTCTCAAGTGGGTTTCCTTTAGCTTGATTGCTTCCAATGCTGAGTGGCACACGTCCCTAGTTGTCTAGAAGCTCAATACTCAGCTGCAAAAGGAGTTCCTCTTGAAAAGAACAACCAATAGAAGGCAAAAGCAGCAAAGGAATTGTCTCTTGTATGCTATTGGCTAGACAAAAGGCAAGCTACACTTTACGGCTATCCAATGGGAATTCAGCTAGCCATTCAGCATGTTTAAGCTTACGTATAAGTGGATTAATGTATAATAAGCAGTAGTATTACTTTACTTTATGCTTTGGATGTATTTAGATTAGTTTAAGCAAGCTTTGTACTTAGATTAAGCTTAACCGGTTTATATTAGCTCTTAATACCTTTCCTCACTAGGAGGGAAAGGTCAAGGTGCTTGTGTGTGTGCTTGTTTGCCTTGTATTTAAGCACGTACACAGCCCTCCCTTGTATGATATACATCAGATTTTGAATCAAACAAAGACCTTTGAGAGCATTTGTGCTTTCGTGCTTAGGCACATTTAAACACTTCACTTGCTTATCTTAGTTTAGGCCGAACTAAGTGGTGATCAAGTAAGTCTCAACTCTTAATTAGGTGGTGTTTCTGTATCCTAATTGAGGTTAAGGGCCCTAAACTCAAACTTAGTGGTGTTTCTGTATCTAAGTAAGAGTTTAGACTATCCAAACCCTTTGAAACAAATTGAATTGCTTAAGGTGTTCATTCGGACCTCACAAACCCGTGTGATTCCCCTTGGTGTTCTTTGGTGTTTCCTTCTTTTCTTTTATCATTTAGAATCCCTTAATTCTAAAACCCATCCTATCTCACGTGTTTGCTGCCTCACAACCAGCATATTACGTCCCACTTTCCTTGGTTTTGTATTGATTGTATTCTCTCTTGGTTTTAAGCTTTCACTCTTAATTTGAGTTTTGGCTTGAACCCTCGGCAGGTACATCAAGAGTCAAGGGCAAGGGCATGGGTTCCAAGCCTAACCCTCGTCCTTAGCCCTTCCAATAGCCCTTCTACAACCCTCCTAAATCCACTCCAAACTCAAACATAAGACCCCCTCCACCTAATCCTCCACAAACACCCTCAAAACAACCTCCGAAGTCCACTGACAAGAAGAAGTGTTTTCATTGCCAAGGTCTTAGACACTTTGCTTCCAAGTGTCCCAACAAGAGAATTGTCACTTTGTTCAAGTATCAAGCTTCTTGTGAGGAGCTAGAAGATGAGAATGGTGAAGGAGAAAAGGAGCTTCTCATGATCAAAGCCCTTGAAGAAGTTGAAGAGGGGCCTGTTAAAGGAGAAATGCTTGTGATTAGAAAAGCACTAAGTGGTCTTGCTTCCTAACATGACATGGAGCAAAGGGAGAATATCTTCCACACCCGGTGTACCATGAAGGGGAAGGTTTGCTCTCTCATTATTGATTGTGGAAGTTGTGCCAATGTTGCTTCCCAGACTCTTATAGAGAAACTCAAGCTTTCGGTTTGCCCACACCCAAGCCCTTACACCATCTAATGACTCAATCAAGGTAAAGGCTTGCAAATCTCTTCTCGTTGTTTACTTAGCTTTTCAATTGCCAAGAATTATAAGGATGGGATTTGGTGGGATATTGTGCCCATGGATGCTTGTCATGTCCTCTTGGGACGGCCATGGTTGTTTGATAGAAGTGTGATGCATGATGGTGGGTTGAATACTTATACATTTACTAAAGACCACAAGAAAATCACCCTTACCCCTCTCAAACCTACCTCTCAAACCTACCTCTCAAAGAAAGCCTTAAGACACTCCTAGCATGGATGTCTTTCTCACCACCCTTCTCCATCCCCAACTCCATGAGTATGATGAATACAATGATTGGATTTTACTTGGCCATGAACCAGCCGAAGCTAAGGATTCTTCCCATCCTTTGCTTTCCCCTCTCCTCAAAGCTTTTGAACATGTCTTCCCTAGTGAGGTTCCTCATGGCCTGCCTCCCAAAAGATCCATGCAACACAAAATTGACCTCATCCCCGGTGCCACCCTCCCGAACAAGCCGACCTACCGAATGAACCCATAAGAGACTCAAGAAGTGCAAAGGCAAGTAGATGAGCTTATTGCTAAAGGCTTGATCCGTGAAAGCCTTAGCTCGTGTGCCGTACCGGTCTTACTTGTTCCTAAGAAAGATGGGTCAATGAGAATGTGTGTGGATAGTAGAGCGATCAACAAAATCACCATAAAATATCGCTTTCCTGTCCTATGGTTGGAGGATCCTCTAGATGAGCTTCATGGAGCCACCATCTTTTTTAAGATTGATCTTAGAAGTGGCTACTATTAAATTCGGATTTATGAAGGAGATGAGTGGAAGACGGCCTTCAAGACTAAAGGAGGTCTCTATGAGTGGCTTGTAATGACATTCGGGTTAACAAATGCACCAAGCACTTTTATGAGGCTTATGAACCAAGTTCTAAAGCCCCTTCTTGGCAAGTTCGTTGTTATCTACTTTAATGACATCTTGGTGTATAGCAAGAGTGAAGAAGAGCATGCCAATCATCTACAACAAGTCCTGAGTATCCTATCTCAAGAAAAGCTCTGTGGAAACTTGGAGAAGTGTCACTTTTTCACTTCTCAAGTCATATTTTTGGGTTATGTGGTTTCGGCCCAAGGAATTCATGTTGATGAGAGCAAGGTTCAAGCTATTCGAGATTGGCCCATTCATAGTTCAATTCAACATGTTAGGAGCTTTCACGGCCTAGCCTCTTTCTATAGGAGGTTTGGGAGAGATTTTAGCACCATTGTTGCTCCCGTGACCAAGGGGCTTAAGGCCAAAAGGTTTGAATGGTCCAAGCAAGCTCAAAAGGCCTTTGAAGAAATCAAGTGCAAGCTTACTAGTGCAGCTGTGGTTGCCCTTCTAAGCTTCTCCAAGGTGTTTGAAGTGGAGTGTGATGCTTCCGATGTAGGGATAGGGGCGGTCCTATCTCAAGAGAAGAGGCCCGCGGCTTTCGTTAGTGAAAAGCTCAATGATGCCAAACGAAAGTACTCTACACATGACAAAGCGTTTTATGCCATTGTGAGAGCTTTGGAGCATTGGCGACGTTATTTGGTTGGAGGAGAATTCATTATCCACTCGGATCATGAAGCCCTTAATGATGGGGACCATCCAAGCAAGCCTTTGGAAACCCTTCCCAGTGGGCCAGCCCAAGTTATGGAGTCTAAGAAGGTTAGGAAAGTCCATGCCATGGTCAGAAACTACTTAAACAAAGAAGACAATAGGCAGTCCAGTTCATCTGGGAATTGGCCCGATTTTGTATCTCTATTGGAGCAAAACCTAGAAGGGCAAACTTCCTGCACGCACCACCCCCTTAAAGGCTAAAGTCTTAGCATTCCAACAATACCTTTTCCAAAGCATTTGGAGTTAATTTGGTCAACCAACCAAGCCAAAAATCGAAGATAGTGCACTACAGGGCGCAACCCAGCATAGTTTGAATGAAGGGACTATTTGGTTGACTTACCTTACTCCAACTTTTGTCAAACTTTAGGGCATGAAAAGACATCTAAATATTTATCAAATCATGGCCCTAAAGTTGAGCTAAGGGACAATTAAGCTAATGAGGTGTCAAGGTTTGATTAGATCTCTTGTTTTATCAACTTGCACTTGTAAGCTAGCTTAGTTCATGTCATTTAGTCAATTATCAGCTTGTAAATAGCTCCTTGGCCGAGTGTGAGAGGGGAAGGGCTTATAAATACCCCTTTCTTCTATTTGCAAGGGACTTTTTGCCAAATTGAATACAAACTTGAGCTTTGCCTCTCCAAATCCTAGTTCTATATCTTAAGTGTGGCAACTTAAGTGGTGTCCTAGGTCTCTTTATCTCAATTAGGTGGTGTTGCTATGTCCTAATTGATCTAAGGAGATTGCCCTAGTGTTCATCAAGAGTGGCTCTATTGGATTATCTCTTGAAGGCACTTGCACTATCCTCTTTTTCACTCATCTCACTCTCACTCTTTAATCTCTCCATCTCATCCTCTCTAGGGAGTACAAGGCTGGATACATCAATTAGTATCAGAACCTAGGCTGGCCTCTCCTGATACAGCTTCCAGCCTCAAACACACTCCCAAACACTAAGCCACAAAATCACCCTTGAACATCTTCCCATCTTCCCTTACATGTTCCCTACCATGCTCAGGACAAATCCTTAGCACGGTCACCCCGTGCATTAAGACACCACCGTGCCTCCTTTCCAGCACGCTTGTTCAATTCTAGCCGTCCAGCATGCCCAGGCCGTGCCACTCCACACGACCGTGCTCCCTACTTCCCATCCCAAACACACACTTTCCTACTCTAAGCCAACCATATCCTCTAACCTAACACCAGAACAAGTTGCAAAGACCGCTCTTAAGAAAAACGCTGTGTTGGAGGCCATGGTCAAGTACCTCCAAACTTAACTTGGCCAACTCCTAGAAGAGAAGAGAAGGACTTTGAGGAACTCAAGAAGCCCCACGAAACAAGGGCCTCGGATTGAACCTGAGGAAGAGGAAAGCTACCCATATAATTCCTCTAGTGAAGAAGGTGAAGGAAGAAGGCCATTCCAGTCTAGTGGAGGCGGCAACCTTAATTTCAAGGTTGACATTCCCGAGTTTGAAGGCCAATTAGACCCGGACTTATTCCTAGATTGGCTTTGAATGGTTGAAAGAGTCTTCGACTACAAGGACATCCCAGATGAGAAAAACATAATGCTTGTAGCCCTTAAGCTTCACAAATATGCTTCAAATTGGTAGGCTAACTTAGTGGCCAAGAGGGCTAGGAAGGGAAAGGGAAAAATTCATACTTAGGCTCAAATGAGAGACAAACTAAAGGCCAAATTCCTACCCACACATTAACTCCATGATAACTACCTCAAATTCCATAACCTCAAGCAAGGAACCAAGAGCGTGGAAGAATATACTAGGGAGTTTGAACAACTCCTCTTGAAATGTGACTTCAAGGAGGATGAAACCCAAACTCTTGTAAGGTACTTGAGTGGCTTAGATGACCAAATTGCCTATGTCATTGAGCTACACCCTTACTCCTCTCTTGATGAACTTAGTTCCCTTGCATACAAGGTGGAACAACAACAGAAAGCCAAGGGAAAAGGGATTGTGTCCAAGCCCCCTACCCGGTCTTACCCTTTTCAAAGACCCCCAAACACAAATCCTAGACCACAAATGACCCCACCTCCACGGCCAAACCCCCCTAATGTCCAAAACCTACCTCAAAGAAACCCTTCCAAATTGGATGATAGGAGGAGATGTTTTTGGTGTCAAGGGCTAGGACACATTGCGTCCAAATGTCCTAACAAGAGGATTGTTACCTTGGCTGAGTTTCAAACTTCCTTTGAGGAGCTTGAGGGAGAGGAAGAAGGGGAGAAGGAATTGTACTTGAATGAGCCCTTAGAGGAGGTTGAAGAAGGTCTAGATGAAGGAGAACTTTTGGTGATTCGGAGGGCCTTAAGTGGCCTAGCCTCCCAAGATGAGTTCGAGCAAATGGAGTCCATCTTCTATAGAAGGTGCACCGTAGGTGGTAAAGTTTGCTCCCTTATCATTGATGGGTGGGAGTTGTGCAAATGTGGCCTCACAATCAATGGTGGACAAGCTCAAGCTCTTGGTAACTCCACATCCAAAGCCATACACTATCCAGTGGCTTAACCAAAGCAAAGGTTTGCAAATTTCTACTAGGTGTCTCTTGTATTTAAGCATTGGAAAGACTTACAAGGATGAGATTTGGTGCGATATCATACCCATGGATGCTTACCATGTCTTGTTGGGTCAGCCTTGGCTCTTTGATAGGAGAGTCATGCATGATGACCGCATGAACACCTACACCTTCACTAAGGACCACAAAAAGATCACCCTTACCCCACTCAAATCACCCTCCCCTTCCAAACCCAAAGAAAACCCCCAAATGGATGTCTTCCTCACCACCCTCCTAAAGTCTCAAATGCATGAATATGAGCCTTATAAGGAGTGGATTTTGCTAGGCCTAGAACCGGCGTTAGCCATGGCCTCAAGCCACCTATTGCTCACACTTACACACCTTCCAACACGTCTTCCCTCAAGAGATACCCCACGGTTTTCCTCCTAAAAGGTCCATCCAACACAAGATTGATCTCATTCCCGGTTCCACCCTCCTAAATAAACCAACCTTTTGACCTGAGAAATCCAACACTAAGTTGATGATCTCGTAGCTAAGGGGTGAATCTGTGAGAGTCTAAGTCTATGTGCTGTCCCGGCCCTACTCGTGCCCAAGAAGGATGGAAGCATGAGGATGTGTGTTGATAGTAGGGCCATCAATAGGATCACCATCAAGTACCGGTACCCCATTCCAAGGTTGGAAGATTTGCTTGATGAGCTTCATGGAGCCACTATCTTTTCTACGATTGATCTTAGAAGTGGCTACTACTAAATCCGGATCTTTGAAGGAGACGAATGGAAGACGACGTTCAAAACCAAGGGCGGCCTCTATGAGTGGCTGGTCATGCCATTTGTGATGGAGTCCTACCTAGCCAAGACCTTGATCAAGATGTGACAAGTCCAAATCGTCCAAGAACAAGGTCCCAAACCAAGAAGATGGCTCACCTTTCGCAAGAAGTTGAAAACAGCACAAACGGGTAAATCGGCCAGCATAAACCCGGTTTTGTGCATCTGATTTCCTAAGCCATATGATGGCTTAAGGTCATTATTTTTGCATTTTTGGAATCCTCAGGATGTTAGCTTTCAGGTTCACGCATTGATTTCAAATCATGCACACAAGAGGATGGAGGATCAAAGGCATTTTCCTAACCGGTCAGATTTGGTCCGATTTTGCACGGTTGAAAGTTTAGGTGTGATTACCCTACTTAAACCTTGTTTAAACTTAATTTCTTGAATGGGGGGGTTTTTACACACCTTGAACTTCCGCCCCACGGCTAAAACCCAGATCATACCCATTTTTGCTTTGGTTAAACTTGGTCTGAAAACCGGGTACAAAGCTGCCCTTGAACCCGGTTTAGTGTCACGGCTGCACTTTACCTCCACCGGTGGGTTTCCTTCTCTTCAGCTGAATGAGCACCCCTTTCAATGTTGGCACACGTCCAAGACAGCCTAGGGAAGAAAACAACCAATGAGGGAAGGGCTGCAAGTAGGCTTGTTTCTTGAATCTCATTGGTAGACAAGGAAGGTGCTAGCTTGCGTCTCATTGGACAGCCGCAAAGGGAGGTTCACTTTTCGGCTGTGCACATGGCTTTTGCTGAGTTTCCAAGTTGTTTAGGCCTAAGTACAAGATAATCAAGTTGTATTAATCATTTGTCTTGCTTTCCTAGTTAGATTAATGCACTTTGTTTAGTCTTAAGGGAGATGATCAAAACCGGTTAGCTTAACCGGGTGTAATTAAGCCTAATACCTTTCCTACCTAGGAAGGAAAGCTAGAAGTGCTTGTGTGAGAGCTTGCTTAGCTTGGTTATTTTGCTGTCTATGTAAGACACACACGGCCACAAAAGGAAACACTTCAGATTTCGGTTGAATGAAAAATCATAGAGAGCATTTGAGGCTTTCACTCCAAACTCTTGCTTGCTTATCTTAGTTTAGGCCAAACTAAGTGGTGTCCAAGTGAGTCTTAACCTTGATTAAGTGGTGACTCTGTATCTTAATCAAGCTTAAGGGCCCTAAACTCAAAGATTAGTGGTGTTTCTGTATCTAATCCTAGAGTTTAGCTTTATCTGAACCCATTTGATTAGCTTGAATCATCAAGTTAATCTCTTTCATCCATTGTGTTCTTCATTTCCAATCCCTAATACTTGAGTGTTCTTCGTTCTCTTCCATTAATCTACTCTTTCTACCATCATTCCCAACCTTTCTCATGAGTTCAAGCCCACCGAAAGACTAGAAACACAATCCAAGCTCAAAAGCACCTAAACCGGCTAAGACTAGGCTCTCCTAGTTTCCGTGGGCAGAACCTTGGCACGGTGTGACCGTGCCTATCAGCACGGCCGTGCCACTTCAGCTCATTTTCTTCCTTCAAATTTCAGCCCCCTTGGTGTGAAGTTGCCTTGGGTCCTCGTTTCCCTTGCACCTTTACATCATATTTGGTATCAGAGCCGTGTTTCATCTTGGCCTGGTATTGAATCCATGCATCCAAACTTCCTTCTTCTCCATCTTTCCTTTGAACAAACACAAACATGAGTACTAGTATGAGCATAGAAGAGAAGCTTGATGCCATTTTGAAGAATAACCATGAGGTTACTTCTTCTAATCAAGAACTCAAGGCACAGAACGAGTACCTACACAAGCAATTGGGTATTTTCCTCAAACAAAAGCAAAAGCTCAATGAGGAACCATCCCATTCTGCTTCACAAGGCCGAGAGCAAGTGTTCAGTCACAACCTTGAATCCTCAAGTGATGAAGAGCCACTCAGGCGACCACGGCAAGAGCAAAGAGGATAAGGTAACTCTAGTGATTTTAGAGTTGAGATTCCAGAGTATGAAGGCAAGCTTGATCCAGAAGATTTCTTGGACTGGCTGCACACAGTGGAGAGGGTATTCGAATATAAGGACGTTCCAGAAGAAAAGAAAGTCAAGTTGGTGGCATTGAGACTACGTAAGTATGCTTCTTTATGGTGGACCAACTTGTGTGCTAAGAGGGTTAGGGAGCGTAAGACTAAAATCAGAACTTGGGAAAAGATGAAAACCAAGTTGAAGGCTAGATTTTTACCCCCCACGTATGTTCAAGATTGTTATTCACAACTTCATAATCTGAACCAAGGTAATCTTAGTGTTGAAGAGTACACTAGAGAGTTTGAAAAGCTTGTGATTAAATGTGATTTGCAAGAACCGGAAGAGCAAACGATTGTAAGGTACTTGGGAGGACTTGATCCTAGGTACTGTAATGTTGTTGAATTGCAAGCTTATACTACATTTGATGAGGTTTGCGTGCTAGCTCACAAGATTGAGCAACAAAAGAAAACTAAGCAAACTTTTAAGCCTCCACATCAAAAGCCTCCAATCCGGAACCAACCATTTAACAAGGGGAGTTCCCAACCAGTTTCTAAGCCACAAAATTCCTTTTCTTTCAATCCACAAAGAACCCAAGCACCACAAAAGGCCCCAGCAACCCTAATTCGACCAAACCCCAATCCTATGAGCACTAGAAGATGTTTTAAGTGCCAAGGACTAGGCCACATTGCTTCAGAGTGCCCAAACTGCAAGGTCATCACTTTGGCCGAATGGAGATCCGTGGATGAGCAAGAAAAGGAAGGTGAAATTGAAGGTGAAACTGAAGACGAACATGAGGAAAGTCAGGAAGAGGTTGAGGAGGAAGCTGATGAAGGAGAGATGTTAGTTTTGAGGAGGGTCTTGAACGGCCAAAAGAGCACCAAGGATGAGCAAAGAGAAAACATTTTTCATACTAGGTGCACGGTTCAAGGCAAGGTATGTTCATTGATTATTGATGGTGGGAGCTGTGCAAACGTGGTATCCCTTACCATGATTGAGAAGCTAGGCTTGCAAGCTACGGCCCATCCTCACCCTTACAACATACAATGGCTGAATCAAAGCAAAGGGGTTCAAGTCAATTTACGGTGCCTCATTTCATTATCCATTGGTAAGAACTATCAAGACCAACTTTGGTGTGATGTTATACCTATGGATGCATGCCATGTATTGTTGGGAAGGCCTTGGATGTATGACCGAAGGGTAACCCATGATGGTTTCATGAATACATACTCCTTGTCTAAGGGAGGAAAGAAGATTACCCTAAAGCCATTATCACCATCCGAAATCCTCAAAAACAAACCCACAAAAGGCCATGAACATTCTGGTTGTTTACTCACTTTTAGTGAAACCCTTTTGAAGGCTTCGAATCATGAATTCAAGGCTTTTAAGGAGTGGATCCTAATCATACAAGATGAACCAGAATCCCCATTACCAACCCACCCATTTGCCAAATCACTCATCCAAACTTTCTGTCATTTGTTTCCAGAAGAGATACCCTCGGGTTTACCCCCTAAACGGGACATTCAACATCACATAGATCTCATTCCAGGTTCAGCTCTTCCAAACAATCCAGCTTACAGAATGAACCCAAAGGAAACCATGGAAATTCAACGGCAAGTAGTGGAGTTGATTTCAAAGGGACTTATACGTGAGTCCTTAAGCCCCTGTGCCGTACCTGCTTTGTTGGTTCCCAAAAAGGATGGCAGCCAATGAATGTGTGTGGACAGTAGAGCCATAAACAAGATCACCATCAAGTATAGGTATCCTATACCTAGGCTTGAAGACATGCTGGACGAATTACATAGCTCTAAAGTCTTCTCTAAAATTGATCTTCGAAGTGGTTACTACCAGATCAGAATAAGGGAGGGAGATGAATGGAAGACTGCGTTCAAGACTAAAGGAGGTTTATATGAGTGGCTAGTTATGCCATTCGGTCTTTCCAACGCTCCTAGTACATTCATGAGGTTGATGAATCAAGTATTCAGACCCTATATTGGCAAGTTCGTGGTGGTTTACTTCGATGACATTCTTATCTATTCCAAGGACGAGCAAGCACATCAAAATCACCTCAATCAGATCATGCATGTCCTTGAGCGTGAGCAATTATATGGTAATCTTAAGAAGGTGTACCTTCTTTACTCATGAGGTTACATTCTTAGGTTACATTGTTTCTAGTGAGGGCATTAAGGTTGATGAAGGGAAGATAGAGGCTATTCGCACTTGGCCTCAACCACAAAGTATACATGATGTCAGAAGTTTTCATGGCTTGGCTTCGTTTTACAGAAGATTTATTCGAAACTTCAGCACCATCATGTCCCCTATGACCGAAGTGCTAAAGGGTTCATTATTCCAATGGAATCCCAAGGCACAAACTGCCTTCGAAGAAGTAAAGAAGAGACTTACTCAAGCACCGGTCCTTTCATTGCCGTGCTTTGAGAAGGTTTTTGAGGTTGAATGTGATGCATCAGGAGTAGGAATTGGTAGAGTTTTAACTCAAGAAGGCAAGCCATTGGCCTTCTTCAGTGAAAAACTATGCGACTCAAGAAGAAAATACTCCACATATGACAAAGAATTCTATGCTATCATTCAGTGCCTAGAGCATTGGAGTCATTACTTAGTGGCTAGTGAGTTTATACTTCATTCAGATCACGAGGCTTTGAAGTACATTCAAGGCCAGCATAAACTTAACTCACGCCATGCTAAGTGGGTTGAATTCCTACAGTCATTCCACTTCACTATTAAGCACAAGTCGGGAAAGTTGAATCAAGGCGCGGATGCATTATCAAGGAGACATCTCCTTATGTTCCAGTTGGATGCTCTTATTCTTGGCTTTGAGCATCTCAAGAGTTTATATGCTGAAGATGAAGACCTTGGGAATCTCTATGCTGCATGTTTGAAGCATCCCAAGGGAGATTTCCTAATCCAAGAAGGCTACCTATTCAAGGGAGTGCGATTGTGCATTCCAAAGTGTAGCACTCATGAGCTTCTAATCAGGGAAATTCATGGGGGTTCCTTGGCGGGTCATTTTGGAGAGTCAAAGACCTTAACCATGTTAAGGGAGCATTACTACTGGCCAGGGATCGAGAAGGATGTTCAAGACATCCTTAGGAGATGTGGAACGTGCCAAGCAGCCAAGAGCCATACCCTACCTCACGGCTTATACACCCCATTGCCTGTACCAACTCTACCTTGGGTAGACGTGAGTATGGACTTCATTTTGGGTCTACCTAAGACTCAAAGGGGAAAGGATTCAATCTTCGTGGTGGTAGACAGATTTTCGAAGATGGCACATTTCATTCCCTGCTGCAAAACCAATGATGCTACACACATAGCCGAGCTCTATTTTAAAGAGGTAACAAGGTTGCATGGTATTCCTAAGTCCATTGTTTCGGATAGGGATACAAAATTCCTAAGTCATTTTTGGATTACCCTCTGGAAGAAGCTTGGTACTAAGTTGCTGTTTAGTACTACCTGTCATCCCCAGACTGATGGCCAAACAGAAGTAACTAATCGAACCCTCGGAACTCTCCTAAGGGCTTTGATTAAACCAAATGCTAAGGCCTGGGATTTACTCTTACCATATGCTGAGTTTGCATACAACAAGGCACCTAGTAAGGCTACTGGTCTTTCACCATTCAAGGTGGTGTATGGGATTGATCCTTTGAGTCCAAATGATCTCACCCCACGGCCCCAAGACCAAAAGCCCCATGTTGATGCAACACAAAGAGTAAAAGAGATTCAAAAGCTCCATGAGTTAGTGAAGGCATGAATTGAGAAGACTAATGCAGCCTATGAAGCACACGCCAACAAGCATAGGAGAAAGATTGTCTTTCGACCAGGAGACTTGGTATGGATCCATTTGAGAAAGGAACGTTTTCCTTCTAAGAGGAAAAACAAACTCATGCCACGAGCTGAGGGTCCATTTGAAGTCTTGGAGAGAGTCAACGACAATGCTTATAAGATTGACCTCCCTGGTGATTTTGAGGTTTCAGCCACCTTTAACGTAGCTGATTTGAGCCCCTTCTATCCGGACACTTCCCCACCAGATTTGAGGATCAAATCTTTTCAACAAGGGGAGGATGATGGAGTCCTACCTAGCCAAGACCTTGATCAAGATGTGACAAGTCCAAATCGTCCAAGAACAAGGTCCCAAACCAAGAAGATGGCTCACCTTTGGCAAGAAGTTGAAAACAGCACAAACGGGTTAATCGGCCAGCATAAACCCGGTTTTGTGCATCTGATTTCCTAAGCCATATGATGGCTTAAGGCCATTATTTTTGCATTTTTGGAATCCTCAGGATGTTAGCTTTCAGGTTCAAGCATTGATTTCAAATCATGCACACAAGAGGATGGAGGATCAAAGGCATTTTCCTAACCGGTCAGATTTGGTCCGATTTTGCACGGTTGAAAGTTTAGGTGTGATTACCCTACTTAAACCTTGTTTAAACTTAATTTCTTGAATGGGGGGGTTTTTACACACCTTGAACTTCCCCCCCACGGCTAAAACCCAGATCATACCCATTTTTGCTTTGGTTAAACTTGGTCTGAAAACCGGGTACAAAGCTGCCCTTGAACCCGGTTTAGTGTCACGGCTGCACTTTACGTCCACCGGTGGGTTTCCTTCTCTTCAGCTGAATGAGCACCCCTTTCAATGTTGGCACACGTCCAAGACAGCCTAGGGAAGAAAACAACCAATGAGGGAAGGGCTGCAAGTAAGCTTGTTTCTTGAATCTCATTGTGGACAAGGAAGGTGCTAGCTTGCTACAGCCGCAAAGGGAGGTTCACTTTTCGGCTGTGCACATGGCTTTTGCTGAGTTTCCAAGTTGTTTAGGCCTAAGTACAAGATAATCAAGTTGTATTAATCATTTGTCTTGCTTTCCTAGTTAGCTTAATGCACTTTGTTTAGTCTTAAGATGATCAAAACCGGTTAGCTTAACCGGGTGTAATTAAGCCTAATACCTTTCCTACCTAGGAAGGAAAGCTAGAAGTGCTTGTGTGAGAGCTTGCTTAGCTTGGTTATTTTGCTGCCTATGTAAGACACACACGGCCATAAAAGAAAACACTTCAGATTTCGGTTGAATGAAAATCATAGAGAGCATTTGAGGCTTTCACTCTCAAACTCTTGCTTGCTTATCTTAGTTTAGGCCAAACTAAGTGGTGTCCAAGTGAGTCTTAACCTTGATTAAGTGGTGACTCTGTATCTTAATCAAGCTTAAGGGCCCTAAACTCAAAGATTAGTGGTGTTTCTGTATCTAATCCTAGAGTTTAGCTTTATCTGAACCCATTTGATTAGCTTGAATCATCAAGTTAATCTCTTTCATCCATTGTGTTCTTCATTTCCAATCCCTAATACTTGAGTGTTCTTCGTTCTCTTCCATTAATCTACTCTTTCTACCATCATTCCCAACCTTTCTCATGAGTTCAAGCCCCCCGAAAGACTAGAAACACAATCCAAGCTCAAAAGCACCTAAATCGGCTAAGACTAGGCTCTCCTAGTTTTCGTGGGCAGAACCTTGGCACGGTGTGACCGTGCCTATCAGCACAGCCGTGCCACTTCAGCTCACTTTCTTCCTTCAAATTTCAGCCCCCTTGGTGTGAAGTTGCCTTGGGTCCTCGTTTCCCTTGCACCTTTACATCAATTTCGCTTGACTAATGCACCTCGCACCTTCATGAGACTTATGAATGAGGTGCTTAGGCCGGTTATAGGCAAGTTTGTCATTGTGTATTTTGATAACATACTCGTGTATAGCCGAGATGAGCAAGAGCATGCCGATCACCTTCACTAAGTTTTGAGCGTCTTGGCCCAAGAGAAGCTTTATGGTAATCTTGACAAGCGCCACTTCTTACACCCCAAGTCATCTTTTTGGGTTATGTAGTTTCGGCTTAAGGGATCCATGTTGATGAAGACAAGGTTACGACTATCTGAGAATGGCCTACTCCCACCTCCATGCATCAAGTTCGAAGTTTCCATGGCTTGGCCTCCTTTTATGGGAGATTGTGAAGGACTTTAGCTCAATTGTCGCCCCCATGACTGATGTGCTCAAGGGTAAGACCTTTGAGTGGAATGAACAATCCCATTCGGCCTTTGAAGAAATCCAGAGGAGGCTTACAAGTGCTCCCATCCTAGCACTCCCTAGCTTCTCCAAGGTCTTCGAGGTGGAGTGTGATGCATCCAGAGTGGGCATAGGGGCTGTTTTGTCCCAAGAGAAGCGGCCCATAGCATACTTTAGTGAGAAGTTGAATGAAGCCAAGAGAAAATACTCCACGTACGATAAGGAGTTCTATGCTATAGTGCGGGCTTTGGAGCATTGGAGAGACTATCTAGTTGGGTCCAAATTCATACTACATTCGGACCATGAGGCCCTCAAGTTCATTCAAGGGCAACATATACTCAATGCCCACCATGCCAAGTGGGTTGAGTATCTTCAAGCTTTCAACTTCATGATACATCACAAGGCCAGCAAGTAGAACAAGGGAGCGGATGCCATTTCAAGGAGATATTTCCTCCTCTCGGTCCTATAATCTAAAATGCTTGGGTTTGAGATTGTCAAAGGGATGTATGCCGATGATGAGGACTTCAAGGAAATCCATGCCAAATGTGCTAGCCACCCCCACGGTCTATTCCACATCCAAGAAGGGTTCCTCTTCAAGGGACCCCGGATTGCATACCCAAATGTGGGTTTAGGGAGTTGCTAATACAAGAACTTCACAATGGTGCTCTAGCCGGCCACTTTGGAGTAGAGAAGATGTGCTCAATGCTGAAAGAGCATTACTATTAGCCGAAGATGACCAAGGATGTAGAACACTTTATCAAGAGGTGTTCAATTTGTCAAATGGCCAAGAGCCATGTTCTACCCCACGGCCTTTACTCCTCCTTGCCTGTGCCCATGGCCTCACGGGAAGATATTAGCTTGGATTTCATTACAGGCTTGCCACAGACCCAAAGAAGCAAGGATTCCATCATGGTGGTGGTGGAATGATTTTCCAAGAAGGCCCACTTTGTACCTTGTCACACCACCCATGATGCTTCCCACATAGCCAATCTCTACTTCAAAGAGATTGTGAGACTTCATGGCATCCCATGGAGCATGGTTTCGGATAGGGACACTAAATTCCTTAGTCACTTTTGGCTCACTCTATGGAGGAAGATAGGGACCCACCTCAAGTTTAGCACCACTTGTCATCCCTAAACTGATGGTCAAACCGACGTGACTAACCGAACCTTGCTTAGAGTGCTCGTGAAGAAGAATGTGAAGGCTTGGGATGAACTCCTACCACATACAGAATTTGCCTTCAATAGGGCCCCAAGTAAGGCCACCCACCTCTCCCCATTTCAAGTGGTCCATGGGTACAATCCGAAGACTCCTTTGGACCTTACACCTCTCCCTACTCCTACCAAGTTTAGTTGGGAGGTCGGGAAACGAGCCAAGGAAATCAAGGACCTTCATGCTCAAGTTCAGGAGAGGATTCAAAAGTTCAACACCCAAGCCATGTAGCAAGCCAACAAACACAAGAAAGAGGTCCATTTCCAGCCCGGGGACTGGGTATGGATTCACATGACGAAGGAAAGGTTCCCAAGCAAGCGCGAGTCCAAGATCATGCCAAGATCGGATGACCCCTTTGAGATATTGGAGAAGGTCGGACCTAACGCCTACAAAGTGGACTTACTTAGTGAGTATGGAGTCTCCGCCACCTTCAGTGTGGCTGACCTCAATCTATACTTTGAGGAGAATGAAAATTTCGAGTTTGAGGCCAAACTCCAACCCACCCGAGGAGGATGATGGTGACCATCCAAGCAAGCCTTTGGAGACCCTTCCTAATGGGCCATCCCAAGTTATGGAGTCCAAGAAGGTTAGGGAAGTCCATGCTATAGTCAGAAACTACTTGAACAAAGAAAATGATCGGCAGTCTAGTTTATCTAGGAATTGACCTAGTTTTGTATCTCTGTTGGAGCAAAATCTAGAAGGGGAAATGATGGAGGTCCATCTCCTATCATGATCCAAGGCCATCAAGGAAGCCCAAAAAGTCCAAGTCTCATGTCCAAAGTGCAAGAAATCAGCCTAGAAGAGCAAGGGAATTTTTTTGTCAAAACTGGAATTTCAGGCGTGCACAAACCCGGTTTTGTGCACGTTATTTCCTAACCTTCCCAAGGCTAAAATGGGGTTGCAGGAAGCCTAAGTTTAAGTTCAAGATGTGCTCTTTCCATGAAGACCTCTTGCAAGTCATTTGGAGATCATTTGATACCTCAAAACCTCAAGCAAAGTCAACTGCTACATCCTAACACTGAACTGGACATGGCTGAAACAAGAGGCTGTTTGGTGGCCCATTTCTCCTCTACGTGGTTTGAAACTTTTATGGTTTGAAAGTAATTTAAAAATATTATCAAGTGGCCACAAAAAAACCTCAGCCAAATTACACACATGAGGAGCTATTAACCACCAAAACAAGGCACAAAACACCCTAAAATCCAATCCATGGCCAGCCGGGTACAAGGAGAGAAGAGTGAGGTGTTTTTGCTCTAATCAATGCTTAGCCACTTGCAAGAGCCATCATGAAGAGTACTAAGCTGCCAAGGAAGCTTCCATTAGCCCCTAAGCCGACACATCATCCTCAAGATTAGCATTGAAGAGGTGTCAACTGGAGGATGCATCTATCCTTTTATGCTTTGATTTGATCTTTGTATTTTTGCCTAGTTTAGCTTGTAGTGCAACCTAAGGCCTATGTTTGTACTTGAAGCTTTGTATTAAAATCCCCCCCAAGGCCCTTTGGCCGGCAACTCAAGCTTGAACATTGAATGAAGTTGAGCTTTGCTCCTTTGAACTCTCAAACTCTCTTCTAGCTTATCTTTTCCTTTGGCCGGGTTGAGTGGTGATCTAGCAAGAGTCTTAACTTCTTTCTTGGTGGTGTTTCTGTATCCAAGAGGTAGTTAAGGGCCCTAACATCATTCCTTGGTGGTGTTTCTGTATCCAAGGTGGGTGTTAGTTCCGGTTTACTATCCCCTACCAAGGTGAGTTTGTGAATTCAAAGTTGCCTTGTTTTCTTTCCTTGCATTCTTCGTCCACTTTTCCCATCCTCTTGGTTTATCCCTTGAGGATACATCATACTTGGTATCAGAGCTGAGGCTTCCCTAGGCCTAAGCTTGCTGCCCAACACCCTTCCAAACACCCAAACACATTTTCCCCACAAAACATCAAAACCGTGCCCACGGTTTTTCACCGGCCAGAAACCCAGCACGGTAATCCCGTGCCAAGACGCACGACCGTGCCACACTTCTTGCCCAGCCACATTCCAGCTTCACCACATCCAGCACCCGAGCACGGCCACCCCGTGCCAAGGAGCACGACCGTGCCACTCCTTTTCCAGCCACATCCCAACTTCACCCACATCCAGAACTTGAGCACGGTCACCCCGTGCCTAATAGCACGCCCGTGCTACATCCAGTCCGTGAAGTATCACCTTATTTCAACATGAGTGCTACTAGTATGACCTTGGAAGAGAAGTTTGAGGCTCTCATGAAGAACTATGAGGCCTTGAGGCTGCAAAATGAAGAGATCAAAGGTCAAAATGAGTACTTCAGGCGACAACTCGGAGATTCTTTGAAGCAAAAACGCAAGGAGCTTAGGAGTTCCCGATCTTCTAACTCCTCTGACCCCGAGCAAGAAGAGAGAGAGGCCCCGCACTTGAGCTCATCCAGTGAAGAAGAGGCCTATGGAAGAATGAGGAGAGGAAGGAAACCCACCTCACACCATGGAGACATCAGAGTGGAAATCCCAGAATTCGAAGGCAAGCTAGACCCCGATGAGTTCTTGGAATGGTTGCAAACCGTTGAAAGGATCTTCGACTACAAGGAGATTTCGGAGGGAAATAAGGTAAAACTTGTTGCCCTTAGGCTTCGTATATATGCTTCTCTTTGGTGGTCCAACCTTTGTGCTAAGAGAGCTAGGCAACGGAAGGGAAAGATTCGAACATGGGAGAAAATGAAAGCCAAACTTAAAGCCCGTTTCTTACCCCCATCTTACCTATAAGATAATTACTCCCAACTTCACAACCTTACCCAAGGTAACATGAGTGTTGAGGAGTATACTAGGGAATTTGAGAAATTATTGATCAAGTGTGATTTGAGGGAGCCCGAAGAACAGACCATAGTGAGATATTTGGGAGGGTTAGATCCTACATATGCTCATGTGGTAGAATTGCAACAATACACTACTTTTGATGAGGTGTGTGTCTTAGCCCATAAAGTAGAACAACAAAGAAAATCCAAGCTCTACAAAAGAGAACCTCCCAAACCCTATCCCAAGAGCCAACCTTTCAACAAGGGGAGCTCTTACCCACCTCCTAAACCTTCGGTTTTTACACCCTCACCTCCCCAAAAGAACTAAGCTCCACAAAAAAGTCCACCACCCCAAAACCGTCCCAATCCTAAGCCAAATGACCAAAGAAGGTGTTTCAAGTGTCAAGGTATTGGGCACATTGCTTCAGAGTGTCCAAATAGGGGGATTATTACCTTGGCCGAATGGGATGAGAAGAGAGAAGAAGAGGGAGTAGAGGAGGAAGAAGGAGAAGGTGTGTACTACATGGAAGAACAAGAGGAAGTAGTTGAAGAGGCGGATGAAGGAGAGTTGCTTGTATTGAGGAGAGCCTTGAGTACCAAAAGAGGAAAACTTGAAGAACAAAGAGAGAACATCTTTCATACAAGATGTACCATTCAAGGCAAAGTGTGTTCCCTCATCATTGATGGAGGGAGTTGTGCAAATGTAGCATCCTTGACTATGGTGGAGAAGCTTGGTCTTCAAGCTTCAGCTCATCCTCACCCCTACAACATTCAATGGCTAAATCAAGGTAAGGGGTTGCAAGTTAATTCAAGATGCTTGGTCTCATTTTCAATTGGAAAGCATTACCATGATGAATTGTGGTGTGATATCATCCCCATGGATGCATGTCACCTCTTGTTGGGAAGACCATGGTTATTTGATCGGAAAGTCATGCATGATGGCCATTTGAATACCTATACCTTCCACAAGGATGGGAGGAAGATCACCCTTGCCCCATTAAGCCCTTCCCAACTCCACAAAAGCAAGCCCCAACCAAGCCATGACCATTCGGACATGCTCTTGGCCGTGAGTGAGCCTCTCCTTAAGGCTTCTCACCATGAATTCAAGGCCTTTAAGGAGTGGATCCTAGCCACCCTTGAAGAGTCCGAAACCCCACACCCTCACACCGCTAGCCCTTTCCCTCCTTGAACGCTTTAACCATGTCTTTCCCAAAGAAATACCCCCCGGCTTACCTCCACAAAGAACCATCCAACACCACATTGATCTTATACCCGGTTCCATCCTCCCAAATAAACCGGATTACCGAACAAACCCCAAGGAAACCATAGAAATCCAAAGGCAGGTTGATGAGCTTATGGATAAGGGGTTGATTAGAGAGAGCTTGAGCCCTTGTGCGGTTCCGGCCCTCCTTGTGCCAAAGAAAGACGGGAGTATGCGCATGTGTGTTGATAGTCGGGCGATCAACAAGATAACCATCAAGTATAGATATCCAATTCCCTGCCTTGAAGACATGCTTGATGAGTTATATGGTTCTAGAGTGTTCTCTAAAGTGGACTTGAGAAGTGGTTACTATCAAATCCGCATTAGAGAAGGAGATGAGTGGAAGATGGCCTTCAAGACCAAAGGAGGCTTGTATGAGTGGCTAGTCATGCCATTCGGTTTGTCAAATGCTCCAAGTACCTTCATGCGGCTCATGAACCAAGTGTTCCGGCCCTTCATTGGCAAGTTTGTTGTGGTGTATTTTGATGACATCCTCATCTATAGCAAGAATGAAGAAGAGCACCTTCAACATCTCACTCAAGTCATGAAGGTTCTAGAGAAGGAAAAGCTCTATGGTAAGCTCAAGAAGTGTATATTTTTCACTCATGAGGTAACCTTCCTTGGTTACATTGTCACAAGTGAAGGCATCAAAGTTGATGAGAGTAAAGTGGAAGCAATTCGGTCTTGGCCAACCCCAAAGAGCATCCATGATGTTCGAAGTTTCCATGGGCTTGCCTCCTTCTATAGGCGGTTCATTAGAAACTTTAGCACTATTATGGCCCCTATGACCGAGGTTATCAAAGGCACATCATTCAAGTGGACTCCCAAGGCTCAAGAAGCCTTTGAAACGATCAAGTCCAAGCTCACCCAAGCACCGGTACTTGCCTTGCCTTGCTTTGATAAAGTGTTTGAGGTAGAGTGTGATGCATCGAGAGTTGGCATTGGAGGAGTTCTCACTCAAGAGGGGCGGCCCTTAGCCTTCTTTAGTGAGAAACTTTGTGACTCAAGGAGAAAATAGTCAACTTATGATAAGGAGTTCTATGCAATAGTGAGGTACCTTGAGCATTGGAATCATTACTTGGTAGCTAGTGAGTTTATCTTGCACTCGGATCATGAAGCCTTGAAATACATTCAAGGGCAACATAAACTTAACTCACGGCATGCCAAGTGGGTGGAGTTCCTCCAATCTTTCAACTTCACCATCAAGCACAAGTCCGGGAAGCTCAACCAAGAAGCCGATGCCTTGTCAAGGAGGCACTTACTTCTATTCCAACTTGATGCTTGCATTCTTGGCTTTGAACACTTGAAGTCCCTCTATGAGAATGATGAAGATTTGGAAGAGCTCTACAAGGAGTGTCTTCGGCATCCCAAAGGTGACTTTCTTGTCCAAGATGGCTTTTTGTTCAAAGGTTCAAGGTTGTGTGTGCCTAAGTGTGGCACAAGAGAGCTACTCATATGTGAGGTCCATGGTGGATCTCTAGCCGGTCACTTTGGAGAAAACAAGACCCTTATGATGCTAAGGGAACATTATTATTGGCCGAGTATGAGCAAAGATGTACAAGATGTGTTGAAGAGGTGTGCAACTTGCCAAGTTGCCAAAAGCCACCTCCTACCCCACTGCCTATACACTCCCTTACCCACTCCCAATCATCCTTGGGAAGATGTAAGCATGGACTTTGTTCTTGGCCTTCCAAGGACACCAAGGGGTAAGGATTCAATTTTTGTGGTTGTTGATCGTTTCTCTAAGATGGCCCATTTCATACCTTGCACCAAGACCAACGATGCCACCCACATTGCCGAATTATACTTCAAGGAAGTGATGAGGCTACATGGCATCCCTAGATCCATTGTTTCGGATAAGGATACCAAGTTCCTTAGCCATTTTTGGGTGACACTATGGAAGAAGATAGGAACCAAGCTCAAGTATAGCACTTCATACCACCCTCAAACGGTTGGGCAGACCGAAGTCACCAACCGGACCTTGGGAACTCTCCTAAGAGTGCTAGTGAAGTCCAACATCAAAGCTTGGGACTTAGCCTTGCCACAAGCTGAGTTCGCCTTCAACAAGACACCTAGCAAGGCCACGGGTCTATCTCCATTCAAGGTAGTTTATGGGTTGGATCCTTTGAGTCCCCTTGATCATGTTCCAAGAGAAATGAATGAGAAGCCTCACATGGAGGCTAGCAAACGAGTTGAAGAGATTCAAAAACTCCATGAAACCGTGAGGGCCAAGATTGAGAAGACAAATGCATCCTACAAGGACCATGCCAACAAGCATAGAAAGAAGATGGTGTTCCACCCCGGTGATTTGGTATGGGTTCATTTGAGGAAGGAACGGTTTCCTTCTAAGAGGAAGAGCAAATTGATGCCGAGAGTCGATGGCCCCTTTGAAGTGTTAGAGCGCATCAATGACAATGCTTACAAGATAAATTTGCCCGGTGAGTATGGAGTTTCGGCCACTTTCAATGTAGCCGACCTTAGCCTTTATGAGGAGGATGATCATCTTATCAAATTGAGGGCAAATTCTCTTCAACAAGGGGAGGATGATGGAGGTCCATCTCCTATCATGATCCAAGGCCATCAAGGAAGCCCAAAAAGTCCAAGTCTCATGTCCAAAGTGCAAGAAATCAGCCTAGAAGAGCAAGGGAATTTTTTTGTCAAAACTAGAATTTCAGGCGTGCACAAACCCAGTTTTGTGCACGTTATTTCCTAACCTTCCCAAGGCTAAAATGGGGTTGCAGGAAGCCTAAGTTTAAGTTCAAGATGTGCTCTTTCCATCAAGACCTCTTGCAAGTCATTTGGAGATCATTTGATACCTCAAAACCTCAAGCAAAGTCAACTGCTACATCCTAACACTGAACTGGACATGGCTAAAACAAGAGGCTGTTTGGTGGCCCATTTCTCCTCTACTTGGTTTGAAACTTTTATGGTTTGAAAGTACTTTAAAAATATTATCAAGTGGCCATAAAAAAACCTCAGCCAAATTACACACATGTGGAGCTATTAACCACCAAAACAAGGCACAAAACACCCTAAAATCCAGTCCATGGCCAGCCGGGTACAAGGAGAGAAGAGTGAGGTGTTTTTGCTCTAATCCATGATTAGCCACTTGCAAGAGTCATCATGAAGAGTACTAAGCTGCCAAGGAAGCTTCCATTAGCCCCTAAGCCGACACATCATCCTCAAGATTAGCATTGAAGAGGTGTCAAGCGGAGGATGCATCTATCCTTTTATGCTTTGATTTGATCTTTGTATATTTGCCTAGTTTAGATTGTAATGCAACCTAAGGCCTATGTTTGTACTTGAAGCTTTGTATTAAAATCCCCCCCAAGGCCCTTTGGCCGGCAACTCAAGCTTGAACATTGAATGAAGTTGAGCTTCGCTCCTTTGAACTCTCAAACTCTCTTCTAGCTTATCTCTTCCTTTGGCCAGGTTGAGTGGTGATCTCGCAAGAGTCTTAACTTCTTTCTTGGTGGTGTTTCTGTATCCAAGAGGTAGTTAAGGGCCCTAACATCATTCCTTGGTGGTGTTTCTGTATCCAAGGTGGGTGTTAGTTCCGGTTTACTATCCCCTACCAAGGTGAGTTTGTGAATTCAAAGTTGCCTTGTTTTCTTTCCTTGCATTCTTCCTCCACTTTTCCCATCCTCTTGGTTTGTCCCTTGAGGATACATCAGGAAATTTCTTACACACACTACCCTCTTAAAGCTTAAAGTCTTAGCTTTCCAAAAAGACCTTTTGCAACGTATTTGGAGTTCATTTGGTCAACCAACCAAGCCAAAAACCGAAGACAGTGCACTGTAGGGTGCAATCCAGCACAGTTCGAATGAAGGGGCTGTTTGGCTGACTTACCTTGGTCCAACTTTTGTCAAACTTTGGGGCATGAAAAGGCATCTAAATATTTATCAAATCATGGCCCTAAAGTTGAGCTAAGGGACTAGCTTCTGTTGGTTTTATCTAGCAAAAGTAAGGGAGAAATCCCTTTTACCCGATTAATAGGTGTGGCCGGCTGCCCACCTTGTTTTTGGTGTCTCACTTGTGCAACTTGCAAGCTCAAGGGTCTGAGCTGATGTACTAGGGTTGTTTGTAAGCTTGACACCTCAATTTGGAGATTATTAAGCTAATGAGGTGTCAAGGTTAGATTAGATCTCTTGTTTTATCAACTTGCACTTGTAAGCTAGCTTAGTCCATGTCATTTAGTTAATTACCAACTTGTAAACAGCTCCTTGGCCGAGTGTAAGAGGGAAAGGGCTTGTAAATACCCCCTCTCTTCCATTTGCAAGGGACTTTTTGCCAGATTGAATACAAACTTGAGCTTTGCCTCCAAATCCTAATTCTATATCTTAAGTGTGGCAACTTAAGTGGTGTCCTAGGTCTCCTTATTTCAATTAGGTGGTGTTGCTGTATCCTAATTGATCTAAGGAGATTACCCTTGTGTTCATCAGGAGTGGCTCCATTGGATTATCTCTTGAAGGCACTTGCACTATCCTCTCTTTCGCTCATCTCACTCTCACTCTTTAATCCCTCCATCTCATCGTCTCTAGGGTGTACAAGGTTGGATACATCACTTAAGTTCATACAAGGGCAACACAAGCTCAACCTAAGCCATGTAAAGTGGGTAGAATACCTACAAGCCTTTCATTTTGTGATCCACCACAAGTCAGGTCAACTCAACAAAGGGCTGGATGCATTATCAAGAAGGTACCTCTTACTCCCTATCTTGGAATCTAAAGTCCTTGGTTTTGAGATCATTAAGGGGTTGTATTCTTAAGATGAAGATTTCAAGGAAATCTATGAGAAGTGCACTAGCCATGCCCACGGTGGTTTTCACTTGGAGCATGGGTTTCTCTTCCAAGGAACCCGGCTATGCATACTAAAGAGTGGGTTTCGGGAACTCTTAATTCAAGAGCTCCATGGTGGAGCTTTGGCTGGGCATTTTAGCATTGAGAAGACTTGTTTCATACTCAAGGAACACTATTATTGGCCAAGCATGACTAAGGATATGGAGCATTATGTGAGAAGGTGCTCTACTTGTCAACAAGCCAAGTGTCACTCACGGCCCCAAGGTCTTCACACACCTCTCCCCGTTTCTCAAGGCCCTTGGGAGGATGTGAGCTTGGACTTCATCATGGTTTTACCAAGGACCCAAAGGCACAAGGATTCAATCATGGTGGTGGTTGACTGATTCTCTAAAATGGCACACTTCATAGCATGCCATACCACCAATGATGCTTCCTTCATTGTAAACCTCTACTTCAAGGAGGTAGTTCATCTCCATGGAATTCCAAGAAACATGGTGTCGGATAGGGACACCAAGTTCCTAAGTCACTTTCGGCTTACCTTGTGGAGAAAGTTTGGCACTCACCTCAAATTTAGCACTATATGCCACCACCAAACCAATGGTCAAATCGAAGTGACTAATAGGACTCTGGGCACTTTGCTTAGCGTTCTAATCAAGAAGAGCTTCAAAGGGTGGGATGAGTTGCTTCCTCATGCGGAATTTGCCTTCAATCGAGCTCCTAGCAAACTACCTCTCTTTCCCTTTCCAAGTGGTGTATGGATACAACCCTCGGACTACATTGGACCTTGTTCCAATCCCTAGTCCCACCAAATTCAGTTAGGAGGTCGAGGAGAGAGCAAAAGAAATTCAAGAATTACACACTAAGGTGAGGGAAAGGATTGAGAAATCAAATGAGCAAGCAAAGCAACGAGCCAACAAGCATAGAAAAGATGCACAATTTCAGCCGGGAGACCTGGTTTGGATCCATTTGAGAAAAGATAGATTCCCTAGCAAGCGCAAATCAAAGCCTATGCCACTGCCGGATGGTCTATTTGAGATTATTGAGAAGATTGGTCCTAATGGTTACAAGATCGACCTCCCGGGAGATTATGGAGTCCCAGCCACCTTCAATGTGGCTGACCTTAGTCCCTACTATGATGAAGATGAACAATTTTCGAGTTTGAGGTCAAACTCCAACCAATCCGGAGAGCATGATGAGGACCATCCCTTGAAACCATTTGAAGATCAACCAACAAGCCTAGGGGACTCCACAAGTACCAAGGAGGTCAAGGAATTTCATGCTTTGTTCAAGGAAGTCGCCAACCAACCCGTATACATTCTGTCTAGTTCGGCCAAAATTTGGCCCGGTTTTGCAAGCTTGATTACTCAAGCTTAATTTGGACTTAAGATGCTGTAAATCCACGTTTTGGAACCCTTAATATGTTAGCTTTAAGGATATATAAAGAGTTCTAGGCTAGGTCATTAAGTAATAAGTCAATTGGAGCCATTTTTCAAATGTTACAGAAACTATCCCAGCCTGCACATACTGCACCTTTTGGCCTATATCTCCTAAATGGTCGCTCCAAAGCTCTGCCAAAAGCTGACTTCCTAAGCTTTCTAGCAAGGGTTGTTTCACCCAATTTGAGTAAGAAACCTAGGATATATAGTTGTTTGAAGTTGACAATTGTAAACTGAAAAGCTGCTGATAAAAAGCATAAAGCACCTTTTAGCTTTTTGTTGCTTTTTGGTTCCCTCTTGCTTTATGGATGTGTATAGTCCCTTTTTCCCTCTCTTGTAGCTTGTTAAAGGCTCTTATCATATAAGGGAGACCTTAGGTTGTAAGGAAACACACTTGAATGAATGCAAAAGCTTGAGTTGTGGAAACTCTCTATATTCTCTCCCAAAATCCTAGTGCTGCATCTTGAGTATGGCAACTTCAAGTGGGTCTTTAGGTCTTCTCTATTTAACTAAGAAGGTGATTAAGCTCTTAGTTGAAGAAAGAAGATTGCCCAAGTGTGTGAACCAAGGTCGGTATTCAAATCACCCTTGCTAATTCACTTGCATTCTACCCTTGTTCTTGTTCTCTTTGTTTCCATCTCTCTCTTTGCTACCCGTATGTATTCTTGATTCCCTTTTACAAACCCTTGCCTTAGTGAAGCTAGAATACATTAAGATACCTGTGGGTTTGCCTCCTAAAAGGGACATTCAGCACCATATTGATCTTATTCTAGGTTCCATCCTACCAAATAAACCAGCTTATAGGATGAATCCAAAAGATACCATGGAGATACAACGACAAGTTGAAGAGTTGAAGACTAAAGGCTTAATCCATGAGTCTTTGAGTCCATATGCTGTTCTAGCTCTTTTGGTGCCAAAGAAGGATGGTGGAATGAGAATGTGTGTGGACATTATGGCCATAAATAAGATTACAATCAAGTGTAGGTATCCTATACCTACACTTAAAGACATGTTAGATTGATCTTCGAAGTTGTTACTACCAAATAAGGATTAGAGAAGGTGACGAGTGGAAGACAGCTTTAAAGACTAAGGGAGGGCTTTATGAATGGTTGGTAATGCCCTTTGGTCTTTCAAATGCACCTAGTACTTTCATAAGATTAATAAACCAACTGTTCAGGCCGTACATAGGGAAGTTTGTGGTAGTATGCTTTGATGATATTATGATTTATTCCAAGGATAAGCATGAGCATCAAGACCATTTAACTCAAGTAATGCTTGTTCTGGAATGTGAGAAGTTGTTTGGTAACCTTAAGGAATGTGCTTTCTTTACTCCTAAAGTTACATTTCTAGGTTACATTGTTATTGGAGATGGCATAGAAGCAGATGAGAGCAAAGTGGAAGCAGTTAGGTCATGGCCAGTTCCAAGGAGTATTCATGATGTCCGAGCTTTCCATGGGTTAGCTTCATTCTATAGGAGATTCATTCATAGTTTTTAGCACTATTATGGCTCCTATGACTGAAGTTATCAAAGGTACATTATTTGTATGGACACCAAAAGCTCAATCTGCCTTTGAAGAAATCAAGACAAGGCTTACTCAAGCACCAGTTCTATCCTTGTCGTGCTTTAGCGAAGTCTTTGAAGTGGAATGCGATGCCTCTAGAGTTGGTATAGGTGGTGTTCTTACTCAGGAAGGTAAACCTCTAGCCTTCTTTAGTGAGAAGCTTTGTGATTTAAGAAGAAAATACTCCACCTATGATGAGGAGTTTTATGCCATTGTGAGGTGTTTGGAGCATTAGAATCATCATCTAATTGCAAGTGAGTTTATCTGACATTCTGACCATGACACTTTGAAGTACATTCAAGGCCAACATAAGTTAAACTCATGGCATGCCAAGTGGGTCGAGTTTCTCCAATCATATCACTTTACAATCAAGCACAAATTTGGAAAACTCAATCAAGGTGCAGATGCTCTATTTAGGAGGTATCTTCTTTTGTTTCAATTAGATGCTTGTGTACTGGGATTTGAGCATCTAAAAGCTTTGTATGATAAGGATAAAGACTTTGGGGAGTTGTACGCTAATTATTCCAAGCATCCCAAAGCAGGCTATTTGATTCAAGGGGGATTTCTATTCAAGGGTACATGGCTGTGTGTACTAAAGTGTAGCACAGGGGAACTTCTAATCAGGGAAGTTCATGGAGGATCTCTCGCTGGTCACAATGGAGAGAACAAGCCACCCACTATGCCAAGGGAGCACTACTACGGGCCAGCCATGGAGAGAGATGTTCAAGACATACTAACGAGGTGTGGGACTTATCAAGTGGCCAAAAATCACTCCTTATCCCACGGCCTATACACACCTCTACCTATTCCTACGACACCTTCAGTTGATGTAAGTATGGACTTCATTCTTGGACTGCCCAAGACCTAAAGGAACAAGGATTCTATCTTTGTTGAGGTAGATAGGTTTTCTAAAATGTCTCGTTTCATTCCATGCAACAAGACTAATGATGCTACACATATTGCTGAGTTGTATTTTAGGGAAGTTGCAAGATTACATGGTATTCCTAGGTCCATTGTTTCCGATAGTGATACTAAGTTTTTAGGCCATTTCTGGACAACATTGTGGAAGAAGTTAGGTGCTAAACTCAAGTATAGTACTACTTGTCATCCACAAACTGATGGGCAAACTGAGGTTATTAATCGATCCTTAGTAACACTTTTAAGGGCATTGATTAAACCTCATGCCAAGGCTTGGGATTTGCTTTCACCCTATGTAGAGTTTGCTTATAATAGGGCTCCAAGCAAGGCTACTGGTCTATCACCCTTCAAGGTGGTCCATGGGATTGATCCTATTAGTCCACTTGATCTCACTCCAAGGCCATTAGATCAAAAGCCAAGTGCGGATGCAGCTTCAAGGGTGGAAGAAATCCAAAAGATTCATGAGTTGGTAAAGAGCATAATAGAGAAGACCAATGCATCATATCAAGCTTAAGCCAACAAGCATAAGAAGAAGGTGGTGTTCCAACCTGGAGACCTTATGTGGATTCACCTAAGGAAGGAGAGATTTCCTTCCAAATGGAAGAACAAGCTCATGTCACGGGCTGATGGTCCATTTGAGGTACTTGAACGTATAAACGACAATGCTTATAATGTTGATTAGCCACATTCAATGTAGTTAATTTGAGTGCTTACCAAGCCGATGATTACCTTGCTGATTTGAGGATCAAATCTTCTCGACAAGAGGAGGATGATGGAGCCCCCACCAACCAAGACAATGAAGAAGATCCAACAAGTTCACAAGGTCCTTTGCAAACTCTAAAGTCCAAGCAATGGCTCAGATTGTGGAAAAGAGCCAAACTGAAATAACCGGGTTGTATAGCCAGAATGTGCTCGGTTTTGTTCATCTCATTACTTAAGCTACATTGTGGCTTAAGTTTGATATTTTTATATTTTTGGAATCCTCATGATGTCTACTTTCAGGTCCAAGCATGAAATTCCAATCATGCACAACAGAAGTTAAGAGATCAAGGCATTTTGTCCAACCTGCCAGTTTTGGTTCAAAACTGCACAGTTAAATGTTTTAGTGGAATTCTTCTACTAAAACATGATTTAACCTTGATTTCTTTGTAGGGGGGTTTGTACACACCCTAAGGTTTCCCCCCATGGCCTGAAATCAGAATCATGACCACTTTTGGTTGGGTTTAAAGAAATCAGAATACTGGGTAAGTTTTGCTCCTAACACCCGGTTTGTAGCAGCTCGGCTTTTTTCCTACCATGGGTTTCCTTTGTTGTTTGCTTGCTTGCTAGCTTCACACACTCTTCAAGATGTCTAGAAACACAATCATAAGCTGTAAGGTTCCGCATTTTGGGAAGAGGAACCAATGAGAAGCAAAAGGGAGGAGAAGATGTCGCTTTGCTCGGATTGGCTAGCCGAAAAGCAACATCACTTTACGGCTGCTTTCTTTTCTTTTCCTGGTATTCTAATTGTATTAGGCTTAATAACATGAAATTAAGGTTGTAAACATCATTTGTCTTTCTTTCCTTTTCATTTTGATTGTAATTAGATTAAGCTAAGTGAGTTAGTATTCTGTTTAAGTGCTAACAGTGAGGATTTACTTAAGCTAATACGTTTCCGCCTTAAGAAGGAAACCTCAGCAGCTAGCTTGCTTGCTTAGGTGCTAGCTAGGCATGTACTAAAGATGTAACTCGCGGCCATTTGCATTTCATTACTCACTTGAATGAAAAATCAGTTTGAGAACATTTAGCTTTCGTACACTCAAAACACTTCACTTGCTTATCCTTAATTTGGTCGATTAAGGTGGTGATCAAGTAAGTCCTAATCTTTGTTTAAGTGGTGTTTCTGTATTTTAATCAAAGTTTAAGGACCCTAAACTAGAGTTTGGTGGTATTTCTGTATCCAAACAAAGTTTTAGAACTATCATTCTCCATTGATTATCCCACGGGTTTGCTTAAGCTTAACTAGAATTCAGTTTATTAATCCGTGAGTACCTGAATTCTAGCTTGAGTTTTCATTCATTCCCTTCAAGATACATCAACTTGACTTAACTTGATTTAATCACTTGGACCAGGTAGTTAACATCTTGAAGATCCAAAATATGCAAAAATTTAGGACTTAAACCTTATGGAGGCCAAAGTAATTAGAAACACAAAACCAGGCTTAAAAACTATTTTGAGCCTGTAGGGTTCTATTTGTGTTTCTAACAAAAGGTGAGCCATCCTTTCCACTTGGGACCTTGTTCTTGGACGTTCTGCACTTGATTGAACATGAACTCTGTCTTGGCTAGTGATGGAAATCCCTCCATCCCTTTTGTTTTAAAAAGAATCAAATGAATTAGGTAAGCTCAATATGCTGGTTTAAGGATGAATAAATCATCTAAGTTTTGTTTAAACATTGAAACTGCAGGGCAAGGGTTAATTCAGCAGCTAACCTGTTTTTGTGTGCTTAATTACTCAAATATACTAAGGGTTTAAGTCTAATGTTTTTTGATGGATTTGAAGTTCAAGATGTTAGCTTTCCAACAAATCAAGTTTCATCCAATTTGGACTTCATTTGGTCGTTCAAATCAGCAATTAAACCTAAGATGTCAAAACTGCCCAGCAGGACCAGAATAAGCACGGTTTTGATTAATTCATAACTTAAGCTATATGATGGCTTAAGTCTTGAAATTATACATTTTTGGAATCCCCAAGATGTCTACTTTCAAGTCCAATTAGAATCATCCAATTTGGAGCTCAATTGGTTGGTTAAATTAGCTCATTTTCAGTCCTATGCTGTTTTGGACCAGATTCTACATGGTTCGAATATTCAGCCTCTTTCAAGGGGCAAATGACTTCTAAATGCTTTGATTCAAAAATTAGGGTAAACTAGACATCTTAAGGTTTCCTTCCATGCAAAGAAAGATCAAAATACTCAGAATTTGAAGTGTCAACCATGAAGCACAAGACAAGGTAGAAATCGGCACCTAGACACCTGGTTACTTAGCTAGGTGGTTTTCCCTCCTAGATGGGTTTGCTAGAGGTGCGTGCTTGCCTACTTGGTCACCTTGAGCTCCTTGGTAAGCTTCCACTTAGCCACACAGGAGTGAGACACGTGGAAGCAAGAAGAAGGCGACACTTGGCAAGCTATGAACTAGCCACACTCACTCTACATGGCAGCCATGCATTCATCAACCTTTTGAGGTGGCAGCCGTGTGAAACTTACCTCTCTTGAGGGGAAAATGAGTCAACAAGGTTTCTTAATGCTTAGGAAAGAGTTTAAGAAGGAAATCTTGTGTTTTCTAGCTTAAACTTTCAGCTTATGTATATTTAAGCTTAAACCATGCACTACTTAGCTTAGGAATAGCTTAATGACTTTTCTTGCCTAGAAGTGTAAGACCCGCATTCTTTGTTTTCCATTAAGCTAATTGTATTACCTTTTTACGTTCTAAATTCGTATTTTTAGTAATTATATGAGTTAAATTATTATCGATGTGCTTTTGGGAGCTATAATTTTATTAAAAAGGGATTATTATTACTATTATTGATTTTAAAGCCAATTCGTGCCATTTATGCTTTTAAATATATCGATAGTTTAATTTTGTCATTATTCGATTTATTTAGTTGCTTCCCGAATGCCGGTTGGTTGTTAACCCTAGAATTAGTTTCGAGGTTTAATTAATTGAACCTTGACGTATTTGGAAACGAATAATTGATGGAGGGTTATGTTATCGATTTGAGTTTAGAACAAGGTGTTTGGGATTGGACTAGCGATTTAAGTTGATTGAGTTATTAACCAAATCAATCAAAAAAAACAAAACAAAAGAGGGGCTGAGCCCCCTTCTCTTTCACGATGGACGCGAGCAAGGGGGGGCCTCAAACCCTAACCTCCCCGGCGACCACCACGAAGAGGGGAGAGAGAGGGTCGATGCGCGGCGGTGACGGTGGCGACGCCACTCTAGCTCACACCGCAACCGCGAGCTCCCCGACAGCCACCAAGCGCGCGAGAGAGAGAGAGAGAGAGAGAGAGAGAGAGGCTGAGCGTTAGAGGGAGAAGGAGAGGGCGCCGACCGGCGACAACGCCAGTGCCGCGGTGCATGGTTAGCCACTCTGTGGACCGACGAAGCGAGAGAGAGGGATCGAGCGAGATTGAGAGTGTGGGGGCTCGGTTCAATGATTGAGGTTTCGAACCCTCAGCCCCACACCACCTCGGCCGTCGTCGTCGACAGTGGAGCCTACGCCGGCGACCACCAGCAGCAGGGAGAGGCAGAACCGAATTTCTAGCCACCCAAAAATCACCCAAATCGAGCCCTTAGCTTTGATGGAGACCATCATGAACGGCCGAAAGACCATCAAGCCCAGCCCAAGGAAGACCTAATCAAGCTTCAAGAAGTCAAAGATGTGGCAAAACTCTGTAGAAAAGTTTTATTCCTTCTGGAAGAATTAGTGCCCGATTCGTCCCTGCGGAAGGTAATTGTTGTGGCAACTTTCGGACAAGCTCGAGTAGACCCACAACTTGAGAGCTCATATTCTTTGGAAGCTTAAGATTTCAGCTTTAAAATAAGCCCAAGTTTGTTTAATTTGGACGTCATTTTATTGGGCAAAATATCACTCAAAGATACGTTATAATGATCCAGTCCAATCTGAGATAGGTGCATTGTTTGGGCGATAACTTTTACACCGCTTATCAAAATTGAGCAAATGAGCCCATTATGGAAAATAGACTTCCAAGGCTTTCTATCAAGCCCAAGAACGCGTGATTTGGCCGAGTATTCTGGAAGATATACTCTGTTGAAGTTGAAGCAGCTGCAAGGATTAATTCTGGAAATATGAAGAGTCTTCGATTACATGTGATTGTGTGGCTGATATTGTGCACGTTTTAGATGCTTCTAGATGGGAATAATCAGCTGTAGAAATCCTAGAATATTCCTTGTGACCTCCCCCACCCCTTTTATGATGAGTCTTTTCATTTTACTTAGACTTTTCATTAGCTAGTTTTAATTGTTAGGAATTATTGAGTCTTTTGGTTGTCTTTTGCTGAGCTTATAAAAGGGGAGGGGTGTGTGATGCTTGTCATTAAGCTTGTACTCTAATTCCAAAAGCAATACAAGTACTTTGAGTGTGTTTCTCAAAAGTGCATCTAAAATTCCTAGTTCTATATCTTGAATTGTGGCGAATTCAAGTGGTGTTCTAGGTTCTCTATCTTCTCCATTGGAGTGATTCCTCGATTAAGACAAGAGAATTAACCTAAGATCAAGCCATTGAGTGGCTCCGTGAAGGATTATCTCAATTGCAAGATCTTGTTCTATCCTTTTTTTGTGTGTTGAAGATCTTCTTCCATTCCATCCATCTTTCATTTCTCTTTTCACTTTGGTTTGTTTTTGAGTTTGAGTTTGATTTGGTGATTTGGATCACTTACCACCCACACATACATCAATTGGTATCAGAGCTAAGGTTATCAAGTGATCAAATTACCTCCAAACACATCGCAAAACACCAAAACCCAAAAACACAAAACAAACACACAAACCGGCAAACCGTGCAAATCCTGAAACTCACCAACCAGAAAGTTGGGACGGTGTACCCGTGCGCCTAGGCACGACCGTGCCATCTCCATTTTTCAGCTTTTGCCAAGCAGCACTCAAGCACGGTTCCCCAGTGCCCTACTGCACGCCCGTTCCACCTTCCCCAGCAGCATTTTCTTCCCCCAAAGCACTTCAACATGTCTACTAAGTCTACAAGAAGCGATCAAGCGAGAGTAGAGGAGTTGGAAGCCTAGGTTACATATCTCCGGACACAACTTGGCCAACTCTTAGAGGAGAAAAGAAGGTGGGTTCATAGCCCCACACCCTCTCACCCACATGAACCAGTGGTCGAATCTGAAGAGGGAGTCCTTCACTCCCGTGCCAATTCAAGTGATGAGGAAGCCCCAAGGAGACGAAAGCAAGGAGGCAATATTGGTGGTGTCCGAATTGACATCCCCAAATTTGAAGGTCAACTTGACCCGAATTTATTCCTCGGTTGGTTGCATACCATTGAGCGAATCTTTGAGTACGAGGACATCCCGGAGGACAAGAAGGCAAAACTTGTCGCCCTTAAACTCAGAAAATATGCTTCAATTTGGTGGGCTAATCTTGGAGCTAAAAGAGCAAGGAATGAAAAGGGAAAAATCAGAACTTGGGCCAAAATGAAAGAAAAGCTTAAGGCCAAGTTTCTTCCTTCTCACTATGTGCAAGACAATTATCTTAAGCTCCATCGACTCAAGCAAGGATCCAAGAGTGTGGAAGAATACACTCGGGAGTTTGAACAACTCCTACTCAAATGTGATTTGAGAGAAGACGACTCACAAACCTTGGTAAGATACTTGACCGGTCTTGATGAGTCCATTGCTCATGTAATTGAGTTGCAACCTATTCATCCCTAGATGACTTGAGTTCTCTAGCCTATAAGGTAGAGCAACAAAAGAAATCTAAGGGAAAGAGCATCTTGTCTAAACCTCTTTCTCGTCCCCACTCCACACAAAGATCTCCCTACTACCCTCCTAGACCTCAAAACCCTCCATAAGCCAAAAACACTACTCCAACCCCTCCTAAGCCCTCCACACAAGAGCCCAAATCCAAGGACAAGGTTCGATGTTTTCGTTGCCAAGGAATGGGACACTATGCCTCAGAGTGTCCAAACAAGAGGATTGTTTCCTTAGCAGAATATCAAGAAGCATGTGAAGAACATGCATATGAAGAAGAAGAAGGAGAACATTTTGAAGAAGGAAGCTTGGAAGAAGTTGAAGAAGACCCCGATGAAGGAGAATTGCTAGTCATCCGCCGGGCATTGAGTGGATTTACCACTCAAGAAGACATGGAGCAAAGAGAAGCTATATTCCATACAAGGTGTACCGTGGGTAACAAGGTATGCGCCCTCTGATGGAGACCATCATGAGAAGCCCAAGGACCATCAAGCTCAGCCCAAGGAGGAATCACTCAAGCTTTAAGAAGTCAAAGAAGTTGTAAAACTTTGCCGAAAATTGGCGTTCATGCCCGAAGATGTAATGCCGCCTTCATCCCGAAATTTCCCCATTTTTTGTGTGCACTTTTGGCCTAACTAAAGTGGTCCCACAACTTGAGGCTCCACATGGTTTTGACGTTTGAGATCTCAGCTTTCAAACAAGCCCAATTATGTTTAATTTGGACGTCGTTTGGCTGGGCTAAATATTACTCAAAGAAGACATGTCCTGTTCCAGTCCAGTTCTGATATAGGTGTAATATTCGGGCCGTAACTTTTTATCTACTTATCCAAATTGGGCAAATAAGCCCATTCTGGAAAATAGATTTCCAGGGCTTTCCAACAAGCCCAAAATCACCTTATTGGGACGTGTGACCTGAGAGAAATGCTCAGTTGAAGTGAAGGCTGCTGTATGGAGTTAATGCTGGGCAAGTGAAGAGACATAGGTTACATGACATCACCTTGCTGACATCATGCACGACTTGGATGGATTTCTTCAGCTGATATGAAAGTCTAGAATGTTCATTGTAACCTCCCCCATCCCTTTAAGTTGTGTCTTTTTATTTTTCCTAAGTCTTTTCAATTTTCTAGCTTTAAATTGTTAGGAGTTTGTGTCTTTTGGTTGTCTTGTTGTTGCCTATATATAGTGGGGGTGTGAAGTGTTTCTCAATTCAGAGTTGTAAGCTTTTCCAAGAGTAGCACCAACACCTTGAGAGTGATTCTCATTTGTGTCCAAAAAAAAAAATCCCTAGTTCTATATCTTGAATTTTGGCAAGTTCAAGTGGTGTTCTAGGTTCTCTTTTCTTTTCCAATTGAAATGATTCCTTGGTGAAGACGAGAGGATTTGCCCAAGATCAAGTCCTTGAGTGGCTCCGTGAAGGATTATCTCAAGTGCAAGGTCTTGTTTATCCTTTGTTCTTTTTGTTATTGTTTTCATTCCATCTCAATCAACCTTCCACTTTCTCTTTACTTTGGTTCAATTCTTATTTGGGTTTATTTGAGTTTGATTTGGTGCACTTACCACCCATATATACATCAATTGGTATCAGAGCCAAGGTTTTAAAGTGACCCACATCACACCCAAATACAAAAAAAAAAAAAAAACCGTGAACATCCAGTCAGAAATCTCGCACGGTGCCCCCGTGCCATACCACACGACCGTGCCATATTCATTTTCCAGAAATCTTCAAGTCGAGACACAGCACGGTGCCCCCGTGCCTACCAGCACGACCGTGCCACCCTACTTTTCTGCATTTTCTCAAGTCGAAGCATAGCACGGCCTGTCCGTGCCCCCTTGCACGGTCGTGCCACTTTTCCTGCTGCATATTCTTCCTTCAAAGCATCTCCAACATGTCTACCAAGTCCACAAGAAGCGACCAAGCACGTGTGGAACAGTTAGAAGCTCAAGTCACTTATCTTCGAACTCAACTTGGGCAACTTTTGGAGGAAAAACGAAGGTGGGTTCCTAGCCCCACTCCCTCTCATCCTCATGAACCGGTGGTCGAATCGGAAGAAGAAGTCCTTCAATCCCGAGCCAATTCTAGTCGCGAAAAAGCCCCAAGGAGACGAAGGCAAGGGAGCAATATTGGTGGTGTCCGAATTGACATCCCCGAATTTGAAGGCCAACTTGACCCGGACTTATTTCTCGATTGGTTGCACACCATTGAGAGGATCTTTGAATATGAGGACATCCCGGAGGACAAGAAGGTAAAACTCGTAGCCCTTAAACTCCGCAAATATGCTTCAATCTGGTGGGCTAACCTTGGAGCGAAAAGAGCAAGAAATGGGAAAGGGAAAATTAGAACGTGGCCAAAATGAAAGAAAAACTCAAGGCCAAGTTTCTTCCCTCACACTATGTGCAAGATAATTATCTGAAACTCCACCGCCTCAAGCAAGGATCAAAAAGTGTAGAGGAGTACACTCAGGAGTTTGAACAACTCCTACTCAAATGCGACTTGAAAGAAGATGACTCTCAAACCTTGGTAAGATACTTAACCGGACTTGATGAGTCTATTGCTCATATTGTTGAATTGCAACCATATTCATCCCTTGATGACTTGAGTTCTCTAGCCTACAAGGTAGAACAACAAAAGAAATCAAAGGGAAAGAGTATCCTTTCCAAGCCTCTCTCTCGTCCTTACCCCACACAAAGGCTTCCGTACTACCCTCCTCGTCCACAAAATCCCCCACCACCACAAACCAAAAACACCACTCCAACCCCTCCAAAACCCTCCACACAAGAGCCCAAATCTAAAGACAAGGTTTGTTGCTTTCGGTGCCAAGGTATGGGACACTATGCATCTGAGTGTCCAAACAAGAGGATCGTTTCCCTAGCGGAGTACCAAGAAGCATGTGATGAACATGCCTATGACGAAGAAGAAGGAGAGCACTATGAAGAAGGAAGCTTGGAAGAAGTTGAAGAAGGCCCCGATGAAGGAGAGTTGCTTGTTATCCGCCGGGCCTTGTGATGTAAAGGCCAAGGGTAGGGATAACCCAAGCAACCTCACATCAAAAGAAAGACAATTCGAGAAGGGAAGACGCACGGTCGTGCGTCCAACCGTGCACAGCCTCGGGTTGCAAATTACAGGGTACGCACAGGCGTGCGCTGAACCGTGCGTGGACTGTGATAACTTGCCATGGATGAATCTTCACGGTTTTGAATGTCTTTGAGAGCAAAGCCTATTCTAATGCAATGAGCTTTGTTTGGACTTGATTCTATGAGGGGAAAGGTAGAAGGAGTAGTATTAAAAGGGGGAATGGAAGTATGGTAGGTGGTTTAATGGAATGACTTGAAGAACATTCAAGTATTGAAGGTGATAAATGAAGAACACGAAGAACGAAGAAGATCAACTTGAAGATTCAAGCTAATCAAGTGATTTAGGATAGAACTAAACTCGAGGATTAGATACAGAAACACCACTAATCTTTGAGTTTAGGGCCCTTAAGCTTGATTAAGATACAGAATCACCACTCAATCAAGATTAAGACTCACTTGAACACCACTTAGTTTGGCCTAAACTAAGATAAGCAAGCAAGAGTTTTGAAGAGAAAGCTCACAAGCTCTCTATGATTTTCTTTTACTAAAAACTGAAGTCTTCTTTCTAAATGGCCGTGAGAGGCCTTACATAAGCAGCAAAATGGCCAAGCTAAGCAAGCTAGCAAGCACCTCACTTTTCCTTCCTAGGAGGGAAAGGTATTAACTAGCTCTAATTGCCACGGTTAGAGCTAATTGGCTTCAAGCATGCTTAAGACTAATCAAAACACACTTAAACCTTCAAGGAAAGCAAGACAAATGATCATTACAACATAATCAACTTGTCCCTAAGCTTAATCAGCGTCCAAAGGCAGCAAGTAGCCATGTGAGTAGCCGAAAAGTGGCAATCCCCTTTGCGGCTGGCCAATGGCATTCAAGGGACATCTTTCCTTGTCTCTTCCTTCTCATTGGTCGTTCTTTCCAAGGTTGTAGCTGATGATGATTGCCTTGGGGTGTGTGCCCAGCCTTGGGAGGTCTGCCAACTCAGTTGATAGCAAGGAAACCCACCGGAAAGGGTTTGCTCAGTCGTGCCTCCAAACCGTGCGCAATGGGCAGTTTTACACTCGGTTTTCAGGCCAAGTTTACCCAAAGCAAAAAGGATATGGCTTGGGTTTTAAACGTGGGGGAGAAAGTTAAAAGGTGTATATAAACCCCCTCATTTAAGAAATCAAGGCTAAACATGGATTAAGTAAGGTAATCACATGCAAACTTTTAACCGTGCAGAATTGGGCTAATTCTGGCCGGTTGGGAAAAACGCCTTTGATCTTTCATCCTCTTTAGCATGACTTGAATTCAATGCTTGGACTTGAAAGTTAACTTCCTGAGGATTCCAAAAATGCAAAAATATTGGCCTTAAGCCATGAAATGGCTTAAGAAATCAGATGCACAAAACCGGGCTTGTGCAGGCCGGTTGTGCTAGTTTCAGCTTCTTGCCAAAGGTGAGCCATCTTCTTGGTTTGGGACCTTGTTCTTGGCCGACTTGGACTTGTCTCATCTGGAGCAAGGTCTTGGCTAGGTAGGACTCCATCATCCTCCCCTTGTTGAAAAGATTTGATCCTCAAATCTGGTGGGGAAGTATCTGGATAGAAGGGACTCAAATCAGCTACATTAAAGGTGGCTGAAACCTCAAAATTACCAGGGAGATCAATCTTGTAAGCATTGTCGTTGATTCTCTCCAAGACTTCAAATGGACCTTCAGCTCGTGCCATGAGCTTGTTTTTCCTCTTAGAAGGAAAACGTTCCTTTCTCAGATGGATCCATACCAAGTCTCCTGGTTGAAAGACAATCTTTCTCCTATGCTTGTTGGCGTGTGCTTCATAGGCTGCATTAGTCTTCTCAATGCGTGCCTTCACCAACTCATGGAGCTTTTGAATCTCTTTTACTCTTTGTGTTGCATCAGCATGGGGTTTTTGGTCTTGGGGCCGTGGTGTAAGATCATTTGGACTCAAGGGATCAACCCCGTATACCACTTTGAATGGCGAAAGACCAGTAGCCTTGCTAAGCGCCCTGTTGTATGCAAATTCGGCTTGGGGTAAGAGTAAATCCCAGGCTTTCGCATTAGGTTTAATCAAAGCCCTTAGGAGAGTACCCAGGGTTCGATTAGTGACGTCAGTCTGGCCATCAGTCTAGGGATGACAGGTAGTACTAAACAGCAGCTTAGTACCAAGCTTCTTCCAAAGAGTAATCCAAAAATGACTAAGGAATTTAGTATCCCTATCCGAAACAATGGTCTTAGGAATACCATGCAACCTCGTTACCTCTTTAAAATAGAGCTCGGCAATGTGTGTAGCATCATTTGTTTTACAGCAAGGAATGAAATGTGCCATCTTTGAAAATCTGTCCACTACCACAAAGATTGAATCCTTCCCCCTTTGAGTCTTAGGTAGACCCAAAATGAAATCCATACTTACATCCACCCAAGGTAGAGTAGGCATGGGTAAGGGCGTGTATAATCCGTGGGGTAAGGTATGGCTCTTGGCTGCTTGGCATATTCCACATTTTCTGAGGATGTTTGAACATCCTTCTCCATCCCTGGCCAATAGTAGTGCTCCCTTAACATGGTTAAGGTCTTTGATTCTCCAAAATGGCCGGCCAAGAAACCTCCATGAACTTCTCTGATTAAGAGCTCACGAGTGCTACACTTTGGAATGCATAAACGCACTCCCTTGAACAAGTAACCCTCTTGAATTAGGAAGTCTCCCTTTGGATGTTTCAAACATGCAGCATAGAGATTTCCTAGGTCTTCATCTTCGGCGTATAAACTCTTGAGATGCTCAAAACCAAGAATAAGAGCATCTAATTGGAACATAAGGAGGTATCTCCTTGATAATGCATCCGCACCTTGATTTAATTTTCCCGACTTGTACTTAATAGTGAAGTGGAATGATTGTAGGAATTCAACCCACTTGGCATGGCGTGAGTTAAGCTTATGCTGGCCTTGAATATACTTCAACGCCTCATGATCTGAATGAAGTATAAACTCACTAGTGACCAAGTAATGACTCCAAGGCTCTAGGCATCGAATGATAGCATAGAATTCCTTATCATATGTGGAGTATTTTCTTCTCGAGTCACATAGTTTTTCACTGAAGAAGGCCAATGGTTTGCCTTCTTGAGTTAAAACTCCACCAATCCCCACACCGGATGCATCACACTCAATTTCAAAAACTTTCTCAAAGCACGGCAAAACAAGCACCGGTGCTTGAGTAAGTTTCCTTTTCACCTCTTCGAAGGCTGCCTAAGCTTTAGGATTCCATTGGAAGGATGAACCCTTAAGCACTTCGGTCATAGGGGACATGATGGTGCTGAAGTTTCGTATAAATCTTCTGTAAAACGAAGCCAAACCATGAAAACTTCTAACATCATGTATACTCTGTGGTTGAGGCCAAGTGCGAATAGCCTCTATCTTCCCTTCATCAACCTTGATGCCTTCATTAGAAACAATGTATCCTAAGAAAGTGACCTGATGAGTAAAGAAGGCACACTTCTTAAGATTACCATATAACTGCTCACGCTAAAGGACACGCATGATCTGATGGAGATGATCTTGATGTGCCTGCTCGTCTTTGGAATAAATAAGAACGTCATCGAAGTAAACCACCACGAATTTGCCAATAAAGGGCTTGAATACTTGATTCATTAGTCTTATGAACGTACTAAGAGTGTTGGAAAGACCGAATGGCATAACTAGCCACTCATATAAACCGCCCTTAGTCTTGAATGCAGTTTTCCACTCGTCCCCTTCTCTTACTCTTATCTGGTAGTAACCACTTCGAAGATCAATTTTGGAGAAGACGGTTGAGCCATGTAGTTCGTCCAGCATATCTTCAAGTCTAGGTATGGGATACCTATACTTGATGGTGATTTTGTTTATGGCTCTGCTATCCACACACATTCGTTGGCTGCCATCCTTCTTAGGCACTAACAAGGCAGGTACGGCACAGGGGCTTAAGGACTCACGCACAAGTCCTTTTGAGATCAATTCTTCTACTTGCCGTTGGATCTCCTTGGTTTCCTTTGGGTTCATTCTGTAAGCTGGCTTGTTTGGAAGAACTGAACCAGGAATGAGATCTATGTGATGTTGAATGTCCCGTTTAGGCGGTAATCCCGAGGGGATTTCTTCTGGAAATAGGTGACAGAAGGCTTGTGTGAGTGATTTGGTAAATGGATGGGACGGTAATGGGGATTCTGGCTCATCTTGTATGGTGAGAATCCACTCCTTAAAAGCCTTGAATTCATGATTCGAAGCCCTTAAGAGAGTTTCACTAAAAGTGAGTAAACAACCAGAATGCTCATGTCCTTTTGTGGGTTTGTTTTTGAGGATTTCGGATGGTGATAATGGCTTGAGAGTAATCTTCTTGCCTTCCTTAGACAAGGAGTATGTATTCATAAAACCATCATGGGTCACCCTTCGGTCATACAACCAAGGCCTTCCCAACAATACATGGCATGCATCCATAGGTATAACATCACACCAAAGTTGGTCTTGATAGTTCTTACCAATGGATAAGGAAATAAAGCACTGTGAATTGACTTGAAGTCCTTTGCTTTGATTCAGCCATTAAATGTTGTAGGGATGGGGATGGGCCGTAGCTTGTAAACCAAGCTTCTCAATCATAGTAAGTGACACCACGTTTGCACAACTCCCACCATCAATGATCAATGAACACCCCTTGCCTTGAACCGTGCACCTAGTGTAAAAAATGTTTTCCCTTTGTTCATCTTTGGTGCTCTTTTGGCCGTTCAAGACCCTCCTCAAAACCAGCATCTCTCCTTCATCAGCTTCCTCCTCGACTTCTTCTTGACTTTCTTCATGAACTTTCGCAGTTTCATCCTCAATTTCACCTTCAACTTCTTACTCATCCACAGCTTTCCACTCGGCTAAAGTGATTACTTTGCGGTTTGGGCACTCTGAAGCTACATGGCCTAACCCTTGGCACTTCAAACATCTTCTAGTGCTCATTGGATTGGGATTTCGACGAATTGGGGGTGCTGGGGCTTTTTGTGGTGCTTGGGTTCTTTGTGGATTGAAAGGGAAGGGATTTTGTGGCTTAGAAACTGGTTGGGAACTCCCCTTGTTAAAAGGTTGGTTCCGGGTTGGAGGTCTTTGATGTGGAGGCTTAAAAGTTTGCTTAGCTTTCTTTTGTTGCTCTACTTTGTGAGCAAGCACACAAACCTCATCAAAGGTAGTATAAGCTTGCAATTCAACGACGTTTGAGTACCTAGGATCAAGTCCTCCTAAGTACCTTGCAATCGTTTGCTCTTCCGGTTCTTGCAAATCACATTTAATCACAAGCTTTTCAAATTCTCTAGTGTATTCTTCAACACTAAGATTGCCTTGGTTCAGATTATGAAGTTGTGAATAACAATCTTGAACATACGTGGGGGGTAGGAATCTAGCCTTCAACTTGGTTTTCATCTTTTCCCAAGTTCTGATTTTAGTCTTACGTTCCCTAACTCTCTTAGCACATAAGTTGGTCCACCATAAGGAAGCATACTTACGTAACCTTAATGCCACCAACTTGACTTTCTTTTCTTCTGGAACATCCTTATACTCAAATACCCTCTCCACTGTATGCAACCAGTCCAAGAAGTCCTCTGGATCAAGTTTGCCTTCATATTCTGGAATTTCAACTCTAAAATCATTAGAGTTACCTTGTCCTCTTGGCTCTTGTCGTGGTTCTCTGAATAGTTCTTCATCACTTGAGAACTCAAGGTGGTGACTGAATACTTGTTCTCGGCCTTGTGATGCTGAATGGGATGGTTCTTCATTGAATTTTTGCTTTTGCTTGAGGAAGGCACCCAATTGCTTGCGTAAATATTCATTCTGGGCCTTGAGCTCTTGGTTAGTAGAAGTAATCTCGTGATTACTCTTCATAATAGTATCAAGCTTCTCTTCTATGCTCATACTAGTACTCATATTGTGTTTGAGAAATGGAGAAGAAAGAAGTTTGGATTTTGTGGGTTCAATACCAGGCCAAGATGAAACATAGCTCTGATACCAAATATGATGTAAAGGCCAAGGGTGGGGACAACCCAAGCAACCTCACATCAAAAGAAAGACAATTCGAGAAGGGAAGACGCACGGTCGTGCGTCCAACCGTGTGCAGCCTCGGGTTGCAAATTGCAGGGTACGCACGGGCGTGCGCTGAACCGTGCGTGGACTGTGATAACTTGCCTTGGATGAATCTTCACGGTTTTGAATGTCTTTGAGAGCAAAGCCTATTCTAATGCAATGAGCTTTGTTTGGACTTGATTCTATGAGGGGAAAGGTAGAAGGAGTAGTATTAAAAGGGGGAAATGGAAGTATGGTAGGTGGTTTAATGGAATGACTTGAAGAACATTCAAGTATTCAAGGTGATAAATGAAGAACACGAAGAACGGAGAAGATCAACTTGAAGATTCAAGATAATCAAGTGATTTAGGATAGAACTAAACTTGAGGATTAGATACAGAAACACCACTAATCTTTGAGTTTAGGGCCCTTAAGCTTGATTAAGATACAGAATCACCACTCAATCAAGATTAAGACTCACTTGAACACCACTTAGTTTGGCCTAAACTAAGATAAGCAAGCAAGAGTTTTGAAGAGAAAGCTCACAAGCTCTCTATGATTTTCTTTTACTAAAAACTGAAGTCTTTCTTTCTAAATGGCCGTGAGAGGCCTTACATAAGCAGCAAAATGGCCAAGCTAAGCGAGCTAGCAAGCACCTCACTTTCCTTCCTAGGAGGGAAAGGTATGAACTAGCTCTAATTGCCACGGTTAGAGCTAATTGGCTTCAAGCATGCTTAAGACTAATCAAAACACACTTAAACCTTCAAGGAAAGCAAGACAAATGATCATTGCAACATAATCAACTTGTCCCTAAGCCTAATCAGCGTCCAAAGGCAGCAAGTAGCCATGTGAGTAGCCGAAAAGTGGCAATCCCCTTTGCGGCTGGCCAATGGCATTCAAGGGACATCTTTCCTTGTCTCTTCCTTCTCATTGGCCGTTCTTTCCAAGGTTGTAGCTGATGATGATTGCCTTGGGGTGTGTGCCCAGCCTTGGGAGGTGTGCCAACTCAGTTGATAGCAAGGAAACCCACCAGAAAGGGTTTGCTCAGCCGTGCTTCCAAACCGTGCGCAATGGGCAGTTTTACACTCGGTTTTCAGGCCAAGTTTACCCAAAGCAAAAAGGATATGGCTGGGGTTTTAAACATGGGGGAGAAAGTTAAAAGGTGTATATAAACCCCCTCATTTAAGAAATCAAGGCTAAACATGGATTAAGTAAGGTAATCACATGCAAACTTTTAACCGTGCAGAATTGGACTAATTCTGGCCGGTTGGGAAAAACGCCTTTGATCTTTCATCCTCTTGTAGCATGACTTGAATTCAATGCTTGGACTTGAAAGTTAACTTCCTGAGGATTCCAAAAATGCAAAAATATTGGCCTTAAGCCATGAAATGGCTTAAGAAATCAGATGCACAAAACCGGGCTTGTGCAGGCCGGTTGTGCTAGTTTCAGCTTCTTGCCAAAGGTGAGCCATCTTCTTGGTTTGGGACCTTGTTCTTAGCCGACTTGGACTTGTCTCATCTGGGGCAAGGTCTTGGCTAGGTAGGACTCCATCACCTTGAGTGGAATTGCCACTCAAAAGGACATGGAGCAAAGAGAAGCCATTTTTCACACCAGATGTATCGTAGGAGACAAGGTTTGTTCCCTTATCATTGATGGAGGTAGTTGTGCTAACGTTGCCTCAAAGACTATGGTGGACAAACTCAAGCTGCAAGTCTCTTCTCGTCCAAATCCCTGCACCATACAATGGTTGAATCAAGGCAAAGGTTTGCAAATTACTCACCGTTGTCTTGTTTCCTTTTCAATTGGGAAAAACTATAAAGATGAGATTTGGTGTGATATAGTCCCCATGGATGCTTGCCATATATTATTGGGTAGACCATGGCTTTTTGATAGAAGTGTCATCCATGATGGCCGGATGAACACTTACTCTTTTCTCAAGGACCGTAAGAAAATCACTCTTACCCCTCTCAAGAGTCCTTCGCCCTCTAAACCAAAAGACAATCCTCATTTGGAAGTCTTCCTTACTACTCTTCTCAAATCTGAGCACCATGAGTATGAGTCTTTTAAAGACTTGATACTTTTACAAGAAGAGTCTAAGCCACCATCTCCCTCACATCCACTACTCACCCCTCTCCTACAAGCCTATCACCATGTTTTTCCACAAGAAATTCCACATGGCCTTCCCCCTCCAAGATCTATCCAACACAAGATAGACCTCGTTCCCGGATCCGTACTTCCAAACAAGCCGGCATACCGGATGTCTCCAAACGAAACACAAGAAATCCAAAGACAAGTGGATGATATCTTGTCCAAGGGTTTAATTCGGGAAAGTCTAAGCCCATGTGTCGTGCCCGCCCTCCTTTTTCCTAAGAAGGATGGTAGCATGCGTATGTGTGTTGATAGCCGGGCAATAAACAAGATCACTATCAGGTACCGGTATCCTATTCCCCGATTGGAAGATCTATTGGATGAATTACACGAAGCCGCTATCTTTTCTAAGATTGATCTTAGAAGTGGCTATTATCAGATTCGCATTTTTGAAGGTGATGAATGGAAAACCGCCTTTAAGACTAAAAAAGGTTTATATGAGTGGCTTGTAATGCCATTCGGGCTTACTAATGCCCGAGCACTTTTATGAGACTCATGATCTAAGTTCTCAAGCCCCTCATTGGAACTTGTGTTGTTGTTTACTTTGATGATATCTTGGTCTATAGCAAGACCGAGGAGGAGGATGCCAAGCATTTGCAACAAGTTTTGGAGATTCTTTCACAAGAACAACTTTATGGCAATATGGAGAAATGCTTTTTCTTCACTCCTCAAGTGGTATTCTTGGGTTTCATTGTTTCCGCCCAAGGCCTCCAAGTTGATGAAAGCAAGATCAAGGCTATTCAAGAGTGGCCAACTCCTACATCCATCACTCAAGTAAGGAGTTTTCATGGCCTAGCCTCATTCTACCGGAGGTTCATTAGAAATTTCAGCACAATTATGGCTCCTATGACCGAGGTAATTAAAGGCAAAGAGTTTTCATGGAACGAGCAAGCACAACAAGCCTTTGAAGAGATCAAGAAGAAGCTCACTAGTTCCCCCGTTCTAGCCTTGCCCGACTTAACCAAAGTCTTTGAAGTAGAGTGTGATGCATCCGGCGTAGGAATTGGAGCTGTCCTATATCAAGAGAAGAGACCCATTGCCTTTTTCAGTGAGAAGCTCAATGATGCCAAGAAGAAGTACTCCACCTATGACAAGGAGTTTTATGCAATCATTAGAGCATTGGAGCATTGGCGTCATTACTTAGTTGGAGGTGAGTTCATCCTTCATTCCGACCATGAAGCTCTTAAATACATCCAAGGACAACACAAGCTCAACCCTAGACATGCTAAATGGGTAGAGTGTCTTCAGTCCTTCCACTTCACTATCCAACATAAGGCGGGAACTCTCAACAAAGGAGCTGATGCATTATCAAGAAGGTACTTATTACTCTCTACTTTGAGTACTAAAGTACTTGGATTTGAAGTTGTTAAAGATTTGTACCCAAAAGATGATGATTTCAAGGACATTTTTGAGAAGTGTCTTAAACACCCCCATGGGTTGTTCCACTTAGAAGATGGGTTCCTATTCAAAGGTTCACGCCTTTGTATACCTCAATGTGGATTTCGTGAACTACTTATCCAAGAGCTACATGGAGGAGCCCTAGCTGGCCATTTTGGTGTCGAGAAGACTAGATCGATGTTGAAGGAACACTACTATTGGCCTAAGATGTCAAGAGATGTAGAGCATTTCATCAAAAGATGTTCTACTTGTCAAATGGCTAAGAGCCATTCTTTGCCCCAAGGATTGTATTCTCCACTTCCCATTCCTCAAGCCCCTTGGGAAGATATTAGCTTGGATTTCATCACGGGTTTGCCTAGAACCCAAAGAAACAAAGACTCCATTATGGTGGTTGTGGATCGATTCTCCAAGATGGCGCATTTCATCCCTTGCCACACCACTAATGATGCTACTCAAGTGGCTAATCTTTACTTCAAGGAGATTGTGAGACTACATGGCATTCCAAAGAGCATGGTATCCGATCGTGACTCCAAGTTTCTTAGTCATTTTTGGCTAACTCTATGGCGCAAATTGGGTACTCAACTCAAGTTTAGCACTACTTGTCATCCCCAAACTGATGGACAAACTGAAGTCACCAATAGGACTTTGGGTACCTTACTTCGAGTCCTAGTGAAGAAGCATTTGAAGAATTGGGATGAGTTGCTACCACATGCCGAGTTTGCATTCAATCGAGTGCCTAGCAAGTCCACCCAACTCTCTCCATTTCAAGTTGTCTATGGCTACAATCCCAAGAGTCCCTTGGATCTTGTTCCCATTCCAACTCCCACAAAATTTAGTTGGGAAGCTGAAAAAAGAGCCAAGGAGATCCAAGATCTTCATGCAAGAGTTAGAGATAACATTGCCAAGGCTAATGAAAGAGCCATGCAAAGCGCCAACAAGCATCGCAAGGAGGTACATTTTCAGCCAGGAGATTTGGTATGGATTCACATAAGGAAGGAGCGTTTCCCTTCAAAGAGAAAATCTAAGTTGATGCCACGTTCCGATGGTCCATTTGAAGTCCTTGAGAAGGTTGGGCCCAATGCATACAAGGTTGATCTACCTGGAGATTATGAAGTTTCGGCTACCTTCAATGTCTCCGATCTTAGCCCCTATTTCGATGATGAGCCCCTTCCTAGTTTGAGGGCAAACTCTCACTTACCCGGGGGGAATGATGGAGACCATCATGAGAAGCCCAAGGACCATCAAGCTCAGCCCAAGGAGGACTCACTCAAGCTTCAAGAAGTCAAAGAAGTTGCAAAACTTTGCCGGAAATTGGCGTTCATGCCCGAAGAGGTAATGCCGCCTTCATCCCGAAATTTCCCGATTTTTTGTGTGCACTTTTGGCCTAACTAAAGTGGTCCCACAACTTGAGGCTCCACATGGTTTTGAAGTTTGAGATCTCAGCTTTCAAACAAGCCCAATTATGTTTAATTTGGACGTCGTTTGGTTGGGCTAAATATTACTCAAAGAAGACATGTCCTGTTCCAGTCCAGTTCTAATATAGGTGTAATATTCGGGCCGTAACTTTTTATCTACTTATCCAAATTGAGCAAATGAGCCCATTCTGGAAAATAGATTTCTAGGGCTTTCCAACAAGCCCAAAATCACCTTATTTGGACGTGTAAGCTGAGAGAAATACTCAGTTGAAGTGAAGGCTGCTGCATGGAGTTAATGCTGGGCAAGTGAAGAGACATAGGTTACATGGCATCACCTTGCTGACATCATGCACGACTTGGATGGATTTCTTCAGCTGATAGGAAGTCTAGAATGTTCATTGTAACCTCCCCCATTCCTTTAAGTTGTGTCTTTTTATTTTTCCTAAGTCTTTTCAATTTTCTAGCTTTAAATTGTTAGGAGTTTGTGTCTTTTGCTTGTCTTGTTGTTGCCTATATATAGTGGGGGTGTGAAGTGTCTCTCAATTCAGAGTTGTAAGCTTTTCCAAGAGTAGTACAAACACCTTGAGAGTGATTCTCATTTGTGTCCAAAAAAAAATCCCTAGTTCTATATCTTGAATTTTGGCAAGTTCAAGTGGTGTTCTAGGTTCTCTTTTCTTTTCCAATTGGAGTGATTCCTTGGTGAAGACGAGAGGATTTGCCCAAGATCAAGTCCTTGAGTGGCTCCGTGAAGGATTATCTCAAGTGCAAGGTCTTGTTTATCCTTTGTTCTTTTTGCTATTGTTTTCATTCCATCTCAATCAACCTTCCATTTTCTCTTTACTTTAGTTCAATTCTTATTTGGGTTTATTTGAGTTTGATTTGGTTCACTTACCACCCACATATACATCACCCTCATTATTGATGGTGGAAGTTGTGCCAATGTTGCTTCCAAGACTATGGTTGATAAGCTCAAGCTGCAAGTCTCTCCTCACCCCAATCCCTACACCATTCAATGGTTGAACCAAGGCAAGGGTTTGCAAATCACTCACCTATGTCTTGTTTCTTTTTCAATTGGGAAAAATTATAAGGATGAGTTATGGTGTGACATTGTCCCTATGGATGTTTGTCATATTTTGTTGGGTAGACCGTGGCTATTTGATAGAAGTGTCATCCATGATGGCCGGATGAACACTTATTCTTTCCAAAAAGACCACAAAAAGATTACCCTTACTCCACTCAAAATTCCCTCCACCACTAGACCCAAAGACAATCCTCACTTGGATGTCTTTCTCACCACTCTCCTCAAATCCGAGCACCATGAATTTGAGTCTTTCAAAGACTTGATTCTTCTACAAGAGGAACCTAAGCCACCATCTCCCACACATCCACTACTCACCCCTCTCCTTCAAACCTACCATCATGTCTTTCCACAAGAGATTCCACATGGCCTTCCCCCTCCTAGATCCATCCAACACAAGATAGACCTCATTCCCGGTTCCGTTCTTCCCAACAAGCCGGCCTACCGGATGTCTCCTAGTGAAACTCAAGAAATCCAAAGACAAGTAGATGACCTCTTGTCCAAGGGTTTAATTCGGGAGAGTTTGAGTCCATGTGCCGTGCCCGCCCCCCTTGTTCCTAAAAAGGACGGTAGCATGCGCATGTGTGTGGATAGCCGGGCTATTAACAAAATCACTACCAAGTATCGGTATCCTATTCCAGGATTGGAAGATCTACTTGATGAACTCCATGGAGCCGCTATCTTTTCCAAGATTGATTTACGAAGTGGCTACTATCAAATCCGGATCTTTGAAGGTGATGAATGGAAAACCGCCTTTAAGACTAAAGGAGGTTTGTATGAGTGGCTTGTGATGCCATTTGGGCTTACTAATGCCCCTAGCACTTTCATGAGGCTTATGAACCAAGTTCTAAAGCCCCTCATTGGTATTTGTGTTGTTGTCTACTTTGATGATATTTTGGTCTATAGCAAGACCGAAGAAGAGCATGCCCAACACTTGCAACAACTTTTGGAGATCCTTTCTCAAGAGCAACTCTATGGCAATATGGAGAAATGTTATTTCTTCACCCCTCAAGTGGTATTCTTGGGTTTCATTTTGTCCGCCCAAGGTCTTCAAGTTGATGATAGCAAGATCAAGGCTATCTAAGAATGGCCTACTCCTACATCTGTCACTCAAGTAAGGAGTTTCCATGGCCTAGCATCATTTTACCGGAGATTCATCCGAAATTTCAGCACCATTGTGGCTCCTATGACCGAGGTAATTAAAGGCAAAGAATTTTCTTGGAACGAGCAAGCACAACAAGCCTTTGAAGAGATCAAGAAGAAACTCACTAGTGCTCCCGTCCTGGCCTTGCCCGATTTTGCCAAAGTTTTTGAAGTTGAATGTGATGCATTCGGGGTAGGAATTGGAGCTGTCCTATCTCAAGAGAAGAGACCCATTGCCTTCTTTAGTGAGAAGCTCAACGATGCCAAGAAGAAGTACTCCACCTACGACAAGGAGTTTTATGCTATCATTAGAGCATTGGAGCATTGGCGTCATTATCTTGTTGGAGGAAATTCATTCTCCATTCTGATCATGAGGCTCTCAAGTACATTCAAGGACAACACAAACTCAGCCCTAGACATGCTAAATGGGTAGAGTATCTTCAGTCCTTCCATTTCGCCATCCAACATAAGGCGGGGACTCTCAACAAAGGAGCCGATGCACTCTCTCGTAGGTACTTGTTCCTCTCCACTTTGAGTACTAAAGTACTTGGTTTTGAGATTGTGAAAGACTTGTACTCCAAAGATGATGATTTCAAGGATATTTCTGAGAAGTGTTCTAAGCACCCCCATGGGTTGTTTCACTTAGAAGATGGATTCCTATTTAAAGGCTCACGCCTTTGCATTCCTCAATGCGGATTTAGAGAGCTCCTTATCCAAGAGCTGCATGGAGGAGCCCTAGCCGGCCATTTCGGTGTAGAGAAGACAAGAGCAATGTTGAAGGAACACTACTATTGGCCAAAGCTATCAAGAGATGTAGAGCATTTCATCAAAAGATGTTCTACTCGTCAAATGGCTAAGAGCCATGCGTTGCCCTAAGGTTTGCATTCCCCTCTTCCTACTCCTCAAGCCCCTTGGGAAGATATTAGTTTGGACTTCATTACGAGTTTGCCTAGAACCCAAAGGAACAAGGATTCCATTATGGTAGTTGTGGACCGATTTTCTAAGATGGCGCATTTCATGCCTTGCCACACTACTAATGATGCTACTCAAGTGGCTAACTTGTACTTCAAGGAAATTGTGATACTACATGGCATTCCTAAGAGTATGGTATCCGATCGTGACCCTAAGTTCCTTAGTCACTTTTGGCTCACTTTGTGGCGTAAATTGGGTACTTAACTCAAGTTTAGCACAACATGTCATCCCCAAACCGATGGACAAACTGAAGTCACTAATAGGACTTTGGGTACTTTACTACGAGTCCTTGTGAAGAAGCATTTGAAGAATTGGATGAGTTGTTGCCCCATGCCGAGTTTGCATTCAATCGAGTGCCTAGCAAGTCCACCCAACTCTCTCCTTCTCAAGTTGTCTATGGCTATAATCCTAGGAATCCGTTGGATCTTATTCCTATTCCCACTCCTACAAAACTTAGTTGGGAAGCCGAGAAACGAGCCAAGGAAATTCAAGAACTTCATGCTCGCGCTCGTGACAACATAGCCAAGGCTAATGAAAGAGCCATGCAAAGCGCCAACAAGCACCGGAAAGAGGTACATTTTCAGCCTGGAGACTTGGTTTGGATTCACCTGCGAAAAGAACATTTTCCTGCTAAGAGAAAATCTAAGTTGATGCCTCGATCCGATAGGCCCTTTGAGATCCTTGAGAAGGTTGGGCCTAATGCTTATAAGGTTGATCTTCCTGGAGATTATGGAGTTTCAGCTACATTCAATGTCTCCAACCTTAGCCCCTATTTTGATGATGAGCCCCTTCCTAGTTTGAGGGCAAACTTTCACTCACCTGGGGGGAATGATGAAGACCATCATGAACGGCCCAAAGACCATCAAGCCCAGCCCAAGGAAGACCCCATCAAGCTTCAAGAAGTCAAAGATGTGGCAAAACTCTGTAGAAAAGTTTTATTCCTTCCGGAAGAATTAGTGCCCGATTCGTCGCTGCGGAAGGTAATTGTTGTGGCAACTTTTGGATAAGCTCGAGTAGACCCACAACTTGAGGGCTCATATGCTTTGGAAGCTTAAGATTTCAGCTTTAAAATAAGCCCAAGTTTGTTTAATTTGGACGTCATTTGATTGGGCAAAATATCACTCAAAGATACGTTATTCTGATCCAGTCCAGTCTGAGATAGGTGCATTGTTTGGGCCATACCTTTTCCACCGCTTATCCAAATTGAGAAAATGAGCCCATTCTGAAAAATAGCCTTCCAGGGCTTTCTATGAAGCCCAAGAACGCGTGATTTGGCCGAGTATTCTGGAAGATATACTCTGTTGAAGTTGAAGCAGGTGCAAGGATTAATTCTGGGAATATGAAGAGTCTTCGGTTACATGTGATTGTGTGGCTGATATTGTGCACGTTTTAGATGCTTCTAGATGGGAATAATCAGCTGTAGAAATCCTAGAATATTCCTTGTAACCTCCCCCACCCCTTTTATGATGAGTCTTTTCATTTTACTTAGACTTTTCATTAACTAGTTTTAATTGTTAGGAGTTATTGAGTCTTTTGGTTGTCTTTTGCTGAGCTTATAAAAGGGGAGGGGCGTGTGATGCTTGTCATTCAGCTTGTACTCTAATTCCAAAAGCAATACAAGTACTTTAAGTGTGTTTCTCAAAAGTGCATCTAAAATTCCTAGTTCTATATCTTGAATTGTGGCAAATTCAAGTGGTGTTCTAGGTTCTCTATCTTCTCCATTGGAGTGATTCCTCGGTTAAGACAAGAGAATTAGCCCAAGATCAAGCCATTGAGTGGCTCCGTGAAGGATTATCTCAATTGCAAGATCTTGTTCTATCCTTTTTTTGTGTGTTGAAGATCTTCTTCCATTCCATCCATCTTTCATTTCTCTTTTCACTTTGGTTTGTTTTTGAGTTTGAGTTTGATTTGGTGATTTGGATCACTTACCACCCACACATACATCAAGCTTGGATTCCAGGTGGGTGTTCTCGCTTCCTAAGCTATTACTATTTCCAAAAATATTTTTCGGCAGATTGAGAGTGTGGGGGCTCGGTTCAATGGTTGAGGTTTCGAACCCTCAGCCCCACACCACCCCGACCGTCGCCGTCGGCGGTGGAGCAGGCCGGTGACCACCAACAGGGAGAGGCAGAACCGGATTTCTAACCACCCAAAAATCACCCAAATCGAGCCCTTAGCTTGGATTCCAGGTGGGTGTTCTCGCCTCCTAAGCTATTACTATTTTCAAAAATGTTTTTCGACAGATTGATGTTGCATGTCAAGTTAGGGTTCGTTAAATTCATTAGAAATGTCAAGAAGTGAGCTATTCATGTTTAGGTTCGATTCATTTGGTTGATTTATGCATGAGATTGTAATTCGAAGTGAATTATATGTGTTTAGCGTTAATTCGAATGCATGTAGTTAATTTATGCCTAAGTTCTTAATTCGAAACGAATTATATTTGTTTAGCTTTGATTCGAATCAATTTAGTTAATTTATGCTTGAGGTTTTAATTCGAAGTGAATTACATATGTTTAGCTTCCATTCGAATCAATGAATGTAAATCATGCTCGAAACGTTAATTCGAAGTAATTTAAATGTGTTTAGCGTCGATTCGAATCAATGAATGTAAATCATGCTTGAAATGTTAATTCAAAGTAATTTAAACGTGTTTAGCGTTGATTCGAATCAACGGACATAAATTATGCCTGAAATGTTATTTTAGGTGATTTATATATGTTTAGCTCCAATTCAAATCAAGTAATGTAAGTTATGCCTGAAATGTTAATTCGAAGTGATGTACATATGTTTAGCCTCGATTCGAATCAATGTAGTTAATTCATGCCTAAGGTTTTAATTCCAAACGAACTATATACGTTTAGCGTTAATTCAAATGCATATAGTTAATTCATGCCTAAGTTTTTAATTCGAAACGAATTATATATGTTTAGCGTTAATTCGAATGCATATAGTAACCCATGCCTGAAGATTTAGATTGAAGTGAGCTATACATGTTTATGATCGTCTCAAGCACGTATAATTAACTCATGCCTAATTAATAGTTTCGAAACGAAATATGAATGTTTAGAATCGACTTTAGTACATTTAGTTAATACGTACCTGAAAGTTTGGTTCGAACTAAACTATGCATGTTTAGGATCAAATTTAATATATTTAGTTAACGCATGTTTAAAGGGTTGGCTCAATAAGTGAGTGATACGACAAGGGATTGCCTAAGGTTTATTATGTCTTAATGACCTAGAAAGGGTTTAATGATAGCCTCGACATAATAAACAAACACCATGAGACCCGTTACGCTCAAAAGGCCTAAATAGCTTTGAATAGTAATTTCGATGCAAGTAATGAATGTTTAGACTCGTATCATGTCTAAGTGACCTTAACGGATTCGAATGGCAACATGGATGTGATCAATGAAAGTTTAGAGTTGTGTTATGTATAAATGACCAAATTAGCCTAAACGGTGAATCGTTTTATGTTTAAATAGAGACTTGATTCATGTTAAGCTTGAAAGGCATGAATAGTTAAGCTTGAATGGCATGAATGGGCCTAAATGCAACTTCGAATCGATACTTGTCTATTTAGTTGAATCATGCTTATAGAATAGCTTTAGAATGACATGTTTACATCCCCTAACTGCCATACATGAATGTAATCATATTTCAGGCCTAGTTAGCTCAACTTGGCTTACTAAATTAAGGTCGTATGAGTGTCTATATGTATAAATGTGTACGATGCGAAATGAAAACCGAGATGGTAGTTGGATGGTTTGAGGTAGAACTATGAGCGGTTCGAGGTTCTTGTGGTACGGTGCTTGTGAGGAGGGAGCGTGGGTTGTGAAATGAACGCAATCGTGTGGATTATGAGGCCATGTGTGGCTCATTGTATTGTTGAAATGATTATGAAGTGTTTGAATGTGAAACGTGTGAATCCCTTTCCCCCTGTTATGTCTAAGATGCATTATGCGTGAAAGTGTGGTGATTTGACAAAGAACGTTTCTCATGTTTTCAAACTAATAATAGCCATGATTAATAGCAAGCAATGGCCTATTTTCGCTATACAAATAATATTTGGGAGTGAACCTGCTTGAACGGGGGAATCCTAAAGAGTTTTATAGAGGCTTGAGTTGCATGATAAAGGATTTTGCCGTGAGAGGCAGCAAACTTATTAGTCGTTATGACCAGTTTCAATGGCTAAGATAAGTACTTAGGGACACTAGATGGGAGTGAGCCTGCTTGAACGGGGGAATCCCTAGCCAAGGGAGTAATCCCTAGAGACCCTGACGAGGGTTAAGGCCCAAAGTTAGTTGCTATCTCGGGGGTAAGAGCTTAGTGTGAGTTAATCTCACTGGGATTGAGTGTAGATCTCTCCCAACCAGCACTTTATGATGATCTTATGCCCAGAGTAGTTTCTTATTAAATAAGAAAAGCAGTTGGCGTTTCGCCTTTTTAAGTGTTTCAGAAAGAAAGTTTTTAAGGGTCATTATGAGACCAAGATGGAAGAGATTCTTTTAGAAGAATACGAGCCTCAAGAGGCTAAGAGAAGAGTTTTATGAGCCTCAAGAGGCTAAGCAAAGTGCTTTCAAGAAAAGAAGAAAGGTTTTCTATGCAAGTTATGTGCTTTTCTTAAGAATGAAATGAGAATGAGATTTCAAGCAAGGTTAAGTGAAGTATTTTCATGAAAAGAAAGAAGGATGCTTGTGCATTTCATATGAATGAAATCTAAGTAAAGCATGCTAATGAAAGCAAAGCCTTATGAGCATGTTCACGCATACCCTATGAATGAGACTTGACATATGTGTGTGCCTTATGCATATCATATGAATGAAATACCAAGACAAGAATGATTATGAAATAAAAGGATAACTTTATGTGCACATCATTCGAATGAGGTTTATGCATAGTTTAAACTGGAATGCTAAGAAGTTATATTATGATAGAGAAAGATCCCTATGCTTAGCCTATAAAAGGAAGTTTCTATGCTTAGCCTCGTCGCTTATTTAAGTGTTTAACTACCTTTTAGTAAAGATGTTTGGTCATTTAGATTCCTGGAAATGTGTTTAAGTGCTTAAGTGAAGTTTATGGTTAGTAACATTTCCATAAGAATTCTTGTGAATGCCTAATATGATAGTAAAGTATAGAAACGTGATATGTGACTAGTAAAGATATTATTGCCTGCAACGGTTTTGGTTTTAAGGGGGTTGGGGGACACTCACTGAGCGCGTGGTTGCTCATCCCACTACTCCTTCCCCTTTTCCCCAGGTTTTCTTTATAACAGGAAAAAGTTGAATCAGTTATGACAAGATGGAATCTGTTCATGCTTGTAAGATGTCGTTTGTACTCATTTGAGGGGATCTTACATGTTTAATGAAGTCACATTATGTATTCTCAGTTTGAAATGTTTGTAAAGAGGTATTCTGAGTTCATGTAATGCATATTGTTTATGAGTCACTCTGTACGGCCTTATGAGCTAACCATCTAGTCAGTTAGATGTCTTTTAGTTAAAGTTAGTTATGTTTTGGGATGTAAACCCCAATACTCCGGTTGTGTGAACCGTTGAGTTGTATCTTCCATTTCTTCTTTGTTCATGAATTAATCTGGTTGGTGTACTCCCAGCGGGTGGCTCGTTGAGTTATGAACTCCGGCGTGTAGCCGTTGAGTTTCTTTTAATGTTTTGCGCTTCCGTTGATTACAGGGACTTTTTGTGAGGCTTTTAGCCCAGAAACGGTCAGTTTTTAGGGGAAACTCTGTCCGTTTCGTCCCAGAATTTCAGTAAGAAGTTAGGAAAACGTAATGCTTCCGGCCCTAGGGGCCGGGGGTGTTATAATAGATGGTATCAGAGCATGGTCTTGCGGCCATAGGCCGCGACCTGAGTCTTGCATCTCATATAGTCGCCTAGGAACACGTGCTAATGTGACATATGTTTTGCTTTATATACAAATGTGAGCTTTGTATGATTGTTGCTGCACTTAAGTAGTTATGTATGGTTCGAGAAGGTCGATTGAGTAAAAGTGGCGAGTTGTGCGTTAGTATAAGAGTCAAACAGCTCTCCCCACACCTACAAGTGACGTAGTGAGTACTTCATTGATGCAATATGTTCCTAATGCGCTAACTGACTTTTAGGTAATCCGGTTGAGCCAATCGGATGTATGTGAGTCGTGTGTTAGGAAGTGAGCCCAATTCACTTGTATCGTGTGTGCTAAGTGATGTTTTGATTGATAAATATTTTCTTCATGTGCTCTGATAAGACAATCGATAGTTAAAACACGTCAATTAGACTCGAGCCGTCGAGCACTTGAAAATTCTTTTTTTAAGCTCGTCTTTGCCCCTAAAGTACGATTTGCTCCTCGGGTCCTATAATAGAGTGAGCAGACGTACTCGATGGTTGGTAGAGAGGGAGCTAGAAGCAGTTAACCATTCTTTTATTAAAAACAAAGAGATTCGAAATAGATAAGCTATTTTTCATCCTCTGAAACTCAAGATTTTGAGATGTTAATGTCGTTTTGACTATCGAGCCAAGGTTATCTTACACAGAAGAATTAGCTTTTCGTTAGTAATGATGAGGTAGTCTAGATTAACTAATACGCGCCCTTATGTTTATCAAATGTTGCTTGTAAATGTGTATGTGCTAAGATGTGTATGTCAATGGAATCTTTCATAATGAGCTAGGAAAGAAATGATAGGAAAATTTGTTGCTACGATTGATAATCCTATTAAATGGTACCTTCCGTTTTCGAATTCTGAATTTCTTGAGTATATTAGCGGCTACTCTTATATACATGCTTGTAAGACTAACTGCTAGTGATAGCACCGCGTTGAACATCACACAAGTGTACGTACTGCTCCCCTTGCTCGCCATTGTTGCTTAAACCGTGCAATACTTGCTTTCTATTATACAGATTATTATTCGTGAATGGGGTGAGATGTTTTGGCCCGAACGAACCCTGATATACCCAGAAAGCTCAAGGGAGAAAGAACCTAGCAGACTTTGGAATTGTACATCGTAGACGATCCCTCCTAAGGCCAGCGACCTACAATAAGACTCCTACGATCACCTGTAGGATAGATGTACCCCGTAAGACCAGTAGCGCCACTATTCTTACCCCTTCTTATCTGATTAATGGCTAGTCTCTAGTTACTTTGGACAAGCCCAGGGCATACCTCTGACCCTAGAATGCTAATGAGGATTTCTATCGTTTATACCCGTCTAGGTGACTTTTGTACAACATTATTGTGAACCATTGTGTTTTACAGCATGCCATGTTTTCATAAACGTTTGAAAGCCTATATCGTTATATGAAATGGCATGTATGGATATTCGTGTGCTTCATAAGTGAGAGGTATAGTAAATAAACCATTTGGTACGTGTTTAAATTACTTCTGGTTGAGTGCGCCACTAAGTTAGCCAAATAATTCAAGTTATGTGAGTGTTTGTTTCATGTAACTGTGCTTATCTAATGATAGCATAGCAACTGTGAACATACCTCATGACATGATTACGTGACTGTGGCCTTTGCATTCGAATGCTTACCCTTGTATGTATCCTTGCATGACGTGCTAAGATATTCGTATTGGTAGCGGAGTTACTCATTGTCTATATGCCTGAGTTCTATGTTTCATATGTTTGATTGAGTGGCTAAAAACTCATATGCCTAGCAAAAAGATCTTATGGCCATAAGGGTTTCATTCACATTTATTGGCCCTGTACCTTCTTTGCCTAGACCATATGACATGCCAGCGTACTTGCGACCATACTTGAATGCGTGACTTAAAGGGATATGAATGGATGTGTGTAAAACAATCCCTGATAGGCTATAACTAAGTATCCTGGCATAGTATGACTGAGTTAGCCGCATCAAGTCTTGCATGCTGAATTCTATGTGTACATGGTAGGTTTCATAGAGAACCTTGGATAGTGCTTTGCTAGCCATCATATATGCTACCAACGTTGTCTTACTATGCTTTTCTTAGCATGTTTGGCGTTACCTTCAACCTAGTTGTCTTATAGCCAGACACGATACCGTTTGGCATAGTACCACTACCATTTCTCGGGTTACTTCTATGTACATACATACTTGCTCGTAAGAACCTATGACAAGCGACATTGCGTTGGTTAAACTCAAAGTCTGTTTTCCTTATGAGATTGCAAATCCCCGAAGTGGCAATGCCCTGGGAAGCCACCTTACCCTGGCAGTTAAACCCTTGTGGAACGATAGTTAAGTTATGTAAGAGCAACATTAGGTATAAGGAATCCTTTGCTAAACCCGCCACAACCAAGAAACCATGTATCAACCTCCCATGCACAATTAATGCGTGGATACATACAAGTCTATTGCTGAGTCTTGTCCCACATCCCTGTCGTCTAACTTCCCAAGTTGTTTCCTTGCATGACTAATGGGTTGTATATTTATCCTCTTGTAAGTTGTGTACCATGTGTGTGTGATGGATTGATTCATGTTGCATGTGATTCTTGGTTTGAAAATGTTGAGTTATCGATTTCATGTGATGTCATTATGCTAAGATGATCCTACGTAACGCCTTGAGTTGCTCTTATCACTCTAGAGTGTCATGGGGTCTCAGAGTTAACCGTTATGACCCTTGTTCTTTGCGGCCTGAAGTCATAGCCTTGGACACCAACCCATAGCGATGCATGTGCATAGAGCTTCTTGTCATGATGCGAGTAGTGTGTAGGTGATTCAAGTCCTTGTCTCTTTCGAAAATGAGTTTAATATGGTTTTCCACGCCAACTCATTTGCCTCTTTTCAATGCGATTTGCCCTCGGTGCCTAAATAGAGCGAGTAGACGCTTGAAGAGATTGGCGAGGAGGAGACTGGATACCATAAGATAATTTTCTTTTGATTTAAAAAGAAGTAGTGATTGCAAAATGGAACCTTTTGAAAACCCACCGCGTAGATCTTAGTTGTGTGTGTGCATGCTAGGAAAGGCCGAATTTAAATTTAGAATTTCGGGGACGAAATTCTTTTAAGGGGGGAAGACTGTAAGACCCGCATTCTTTGTTTTCCATTAAGCTAACTGTATTACCCTTCTACGTTCTAAATTCGTATTTTTAGTAATTGTATGAGTTAAATTATTATCGATATGCTTTTGGGAGCTATAATTTTATTAAAAGGAGATTACTATTACTATTATTGATTTTAAAGTCAATTCGTGCCATTTATACTTTTAAATTATATCGATAGTTTAATTTAGTCATTATTCGATTTATTTAGTTGCTTCCCGAACGCCGGTAGGTTGTTAACCCTAGAATTAGTTTTGAGGTTTAATGAATTGAATCATGACGTATTTTGGAATGAATAATTGATGGAGGGTTATGTTATCGATTTGAGTTTAGAACAAGACGTTCGGGATTGGACTAGCGATTTAAGTTGATTGAGTTATTAACCAAATCAGTCAAAAACAAAAAAAACAAAACAAAAGAGGGGCTGAGCCCCCTTCTCTTTCACGATGGATGCGAGCAAGGCGGGGCCTCAAACCCCAACCTCCCCGGCGACCACCACGAAGAGGAGAGAGAGAGGGTTGATGTGCGGCGGTGACGGTGCGGCGCCACTCCAGCTCACACCGCAACTGCGAGCTCCCCGACAGCCACCAAGCGAGAGAGAGAGAGAGAGAGAGAGAGAGAGAGAGAGAGGCTGAGTGTTGGAGGGAGAAGGAGAGGGCACCGGCCGGCGACAACGCCAGTGCCGCGGTGCATGGTCAGCCACTCTGTGGACCGACGAAGCGAGAGAGAGGGATTGAGCGAGATTGAGAGTGTGGGGGCTCGGTTCAATGGTTGAGGTTTCGAACCCTCAGCCCCACACCACCCCGACCGTCGCCGTCGGCGGTGGAGTAGGCCGGCGACCACCAGCAGCAACAGCAGCAGGGAGAGGCAGAACCGGATTTCTAACCACCCAAAAATCACCCAAATCGAGCCCTTAACTTGGATTCCAGGTGGGTGTTCTCACCTCCTAAGCTATTACTATTTTCAAAAATGTTTTTCGGCAGATTGATGTTGCATGTAAAGTTAGGGTTCGTTAAATTCATTAGAAATGTCAAGAAGTGAGCTATTCATGTTTAGGTTCGATTCATTTGGTTGATTTATGCATGAGATTGTAATTCGAAGTGAATTATATGTGTTTAGTGTTAATTCGAATGCATGTAGTTAATTTCTGCCTAAGTTCTTAATTCGAAACGAATTATATTTGTTTAGCTTTGATTCGAATCAATTTAGTTAATTTATGCTTGAGGTTTTAATTCGAAGTGAATTACATATGTTTAGCTTCCATTCGAATCAATGAATGTAAATCATGCTCGAAACGTTAATTCGAAGTAATTTAAATGTGTTTAGCGTCGATTCGAATCAATGAATGTAAATCATGCTTGAAATGTTAATTCGAAGTAATTTAAACGTGTTTAGCGTCGATTCGAATCAACGGACGTAAATTATGCCTGAAATGTTATTTTAGGTGATTTATATATGTTTAGCTCCAATTCAAATCAAGTAATGTAAGTTATGCCTGAAATGTTAATTCGAAGTGATGTACATATGTTTAGCCTCGATTCGAATCAATGTAGTTAATTCATGCCTAAGGTTTTAATTCCAAGCGAACTATATACGTTTAGCGTTAATTCAAATGCATATAGTTAATTCATGCCTAAGTTTTTAATTCGAAACGAATTATATATGTTTAGCGTTAATTCGAATGCATATAGTAACCCATGCCTGAAGATTTAGATTGAAGTGAGCTATACATGTTTATGATCGTCTCAAGCACGTATAATTAACTCATGGCTAATTAATAGTTTCGAAACGAAATATGAATGTTTAGAATCGACTTTAGTACATTTAGTTAATACGTACCTGAAAGTTTGGTTCGAACTAAACTATGCATGTTTAGGATCAAATTTAATATATTTAGTTAACGCATGTTTAAAGGGTTGGCTCAATAAGTGAATGATGCGACAAGGGATTGCCTAAGGTTTATTATGTCTTAATGACCTAGAAAGGGTTTAATGATAGCCTCGACATAATAAACAAACACCATGAGACCCGTTACGCTCAAAAGGCCTAAATAGCTTTGAATAGTAATTTCAATGCAAGTAATGAATGTTTAGACTCGTATCATGTCTAAGTGACCTTATGATGTAAGTCTCAAGGGTAGGAACAACCCAAGCCAACTTACAACAAGAACACAACCAAAACAAGTGGGAAACTCTCGAACCAGGGGTGGCACGGTCGTGCTTCAAGGCACGGGGGCACCGTGCCAACTTGCTGCCTAAGCACGCCTAGTTTGTGATTTTCACGGTTTTTGAGATGGCTTTTGTGTTTGGGCTCAAAACTGAATCAAAGCAAGAATTCTTGGCCTTGATTAAGCTTGAAATGAATATGAAAAGAAAAAAAAGAAGAGAGGAATGAAGTTCACTGATTAGAACATGAAAAAAAGGAGAGCTTTGGTTTAAGGAACCCAAAGCTAACTTCATGAACTTTAAGTGAATTCAATGGAATCTGGATAGTTCTAAGCCTTGTGATTAGATAAGATACACCACTAATCACTTAGCTTAGGGCCCTTAATCTTGGATTAGGATAAGATACACCACCTAACCAAAGATCAAGACTCACTTGGTCACCACCTTAATCGGCCACAATTAAGGATAAGCAAGTTAAGTGTTTAAGAAATCACAAGACACAAAGTCTTTGCTCTCAACTTTAATACTCAAAACTTGTTGTTTTTACAAAAGAGCAGCCAAGGCACTTATATAGCCTTGTGATTACATGAAAAGAGCTTTCCTTCTAGGCAAGGAAAGTCATTAAACTAATCCTATGCTTAGTAATACACGGTTTAAGCTAAAATATACATAAGCTGAAAGTTTAAGCTAAAAATACAAGATTTCCTTCTTAAACTCTTTCCTAAGTATTAAGAAACCTTGTTGACTCAATTTCCCTTCAAGGAAGGTAAGAGAGCATGGCTGCCACCTCAAAAAGGACTGAAAATTGCATGTGTGCCATGTCATGCTTGAGTGGTCGAATGAGAGCTTGCAAAATGGTGGCGTTTCACTAGCTCCACGTGTCTCTCTCTCAAGTAGCTGAGTGGTGCTTAATCAAGCAGCTCAAAATGACCTGCTTGGCAGCCTTCCACCTTAAGCAAACCCCTTGAAGGAGGAAAACCACCAGGCTAAGCAACCGGGTGTCAAGCAGCCGGTTTCTGCCTCCACTTGCAACGCATGTTTGACACCTCCAATGATGACTAATTGCTACGTTTCTTACATGGTTGGAAACCTCAAGATGTCTAGATTACCTCCTTTTTGAATCATAGCAATTGGACGTCATTTGCCCCTTGAATCAGCCTGATTTCCCAAACCGTGCAGATTGGACTCCAAAACAGCACAGGTTTACTAATTAGCGTAGTTCACTAACCAATTGAACTCCAAATCTGGTAATTCCAATTGGAAATGAAAGCTAAGATCTTGGGGACCCAAAATATGTAAAAATTCAAGACTTAAGCTAAACTATATCATAAGAAATAAAAAGAACAAAACCGGGTTCATCCTGGCCCTGCTGGGCAGTTTTGACACCTTGGGTTTAATTGCTGATTTGAACGACCAAATGAAGTCCAAATTGGATGAAACTTGATTTGTTGGAAAGCTAACATCTTGATCTTCAAATCCATCAAAAAATATTAGACATAAACCCTTAGTATGTTTGAGAAATTAAGCACACAAAAACGGGTTAGCTGCTGGATTTAACCCTTGCCCTGCAGTTTCAATGTTTAATCAAAACTTGGATGATTTATTCATCCTTAAACCAGCATAATAAGATTACCTAATTTGATTTGATTCTTTTTTAAACAAAAGGGATGGAGGGATTTCCATCATACTCCCCTTGTTAAAAATGATTTGCCCTCAAATCATAGTAGGTAATGAACTCCTCTTTTGCTTCAATTCTGGTTGAAATAAAATCAACCATGAAAACAAGTCTCTTTTGAACTTAGAGACTTTCTTCTTTACCTTCCCCTTGTTGATTGGAATGGTGGACGTAGGGGGCTCCTTGAACATGATTGGAACCACTTTCTCACATGCTCTTAATTCAGGATTAGGAACTGTAAGGAATGATTCTGAATTGAATTGACAGAAGGTTCGTTTGAGTGTTTTGGGTGTGGGTGGAGTGGGGGAAAAGGTTGATGGTTCACCAAAAGTCATGAAAAGAATATTTTGATTCTCTTTGTATTTTGGTGGGTGGTAAGTGTCTAAGGTGAGCATTTCACCTTCATCCGCCTCAATCACTATCTTCTCGAGATCATCTTCTTTATCCTCTTTCTTTTCCTCTTCTATTTCGACCTCCTCAGTTGCCTTCCATTCAGCCAAGGTAACATACCTTCGGTTTGTACAATCTGATGCTAAGTGACCAAAGCCTTGGCACTTAAAACACCTTGGGATGTTTTTAGGAAGGGGTTTTGGTGTGAGTTGTGGGGGTAGGCCCTTTGGTGGAGTTTGGTTTTTTTGTGGAGAAGGGGAAAGGGATGCCGTGGGTTGAGGGACATAAGATGAACTCTTCTTGTTTAAGGTTTGTTCATATGGTGAGGGATTTGGATTTTCATGCCGTGAGGGCGGTTTGCTCTTCTTTTGCTGCTCAATCTTGTGAGCTAGCACACATACTTCATCAAAAGAAGTGTAAGCTTACAAATCAACAACATTAGCATACCTAGGATCAAGACCTCCCAAGTATCTAATAATTGTTTGTTCTTCTGGCTCTTGCAAATCACACTTAATCACAAGCTTTTCAAATTCACGAGTGTATTCTTCTACACTCAAATTACCTTGGTTCAAATGGTGGAGTTGTGAGTAGCAATCTTGAACATAGGTAGAAGGAAGAAATCTAGCCTTGAGCTTTGACTTCATCTTCTCCCAAGTTCTGATTTTGGACCTCCTTTCTCTTACTCTTTTGGCACACAAGTTAGTCCACCATAGAGAAGCATACTTTCGAAGCCTTAAAGCAATCAGCTTCACCTTCTTGTCTTCTGGGATGTCCTTGTACTCAAAAACTCTTTCAACTGTGTGTAACCAATCCAAAAAATCTTCAGGATCAAGCTTGCCTTCAAATTCTGGAATTTCAACCTTGAAATCATTTGCACTAGCTTGATTCCGTGAGTCTTGTCTAGTCATTCTCAATGGTTCATCTTCACTAGATGAATCAAGAGTATGGCTAAACACTTGTTCTTGCCTCCATGGTTCGGATTGGATGGGTTCTTCACACGCCTTTTGCTTTTGCTTCATGTAGTTTCCAAGTTGTTTTCTCAAGTACTCATTTCGAGCCTTGAGTTCTTGATTACTCACACTCATTTCTTGCATTTGCTTGGAAGAACCTCAAGCTTCTCTTCCACAGACATGCTAGTACTCATTGTGATCGCAGGAAGGAACGGTTTTATGCTTGACTGTGTTTGGATTGAATTTGGGAGCGTGGGGTTCAGGCAAGGATCTGAACTTGCTCTGATACCAAAAATGATGTAAGTCTCAAGGGTAGGAACAACCCAAGCCAACTTACAACAAGAACACAACCAAAACAAGTGGAAACTCTCGAACCAGGGGTGGCACGGTCGTGCTTCAAGGCACGGGGGCACCGTGCCAACTGCTGCCTAAGCACGCCTAGTTTGTGAGTTTCACTGTTTTTGAGATGGCTTTTGTGTTTAGGCTCAAAACTGAATCAAAGCAAGAATTCTTGGCCTTGATTAAGCTTGAAATGAATATGAAAAGAAAAAAAGAAGAGAGGAATGAAGTTCACTGATTAGAACATGAAAAAAAGGAGAGCTTTGGTTTAAGGAACCCAAAGCTAACTTCATGAACTTTAAGTGAATTCAATGGAATCTGGATAGTTCTAAGCCTTGTGATTAGATAAGATACACCACTAATCACTTAGCTTAGGGCCCTTAATCTTGGATTAGGATAAGATACACCACCTAACCAAAGATCAAGACTCACTTGGTCACCACCTTAATCGGCCACAATTAAGGATAAGCAAGTTAAGTGTTTAAGAAATCACAAGACACAAAGTCTTTGCTCTCAACTTTAATACTCAAAACTTGTTGTTTTACAAAAGAGCAGCCAAGGCACTTATATAGCCTTGTGATTACATGAAAAGAGCTTTCCTTCTAGGCAAGGAAAGTCATTAAACTAATCCTATGCTTAGTAATACACGGTTTAAGCTAAAATATACATAAGCTGAAAGTTTAAGCTACAAAATACAAGATTTCCTTCTTAAACTCTTTCCTAAGTATTAAGAAACCTTGTTGACTCAATTTCCCTTCAAGGAAGGTAAGAGAGCATGGCTGCCACCTCAAAAGGACTGAAAATTGCATGTGTGCCATGTCATGCTTGAGTGGTCGAATGAGGAGCTTGCAAAATGGTGGCGTTTCACTAGCTCCACGTGTCTCTCTCTCAAGTAGCTGAGTGGTGCTTAATCAAGCAGCTCAAAATGACCTGCTTGGCAGCCTTCCACCTTAAGCAAACCCCTTGAAGGAGGAAAACCACCAGGCTAAGCAACCGGGTGTCAAGCAGCCGGTTTCTGCCTCCACTTGCAACGCATGTTTGACACCTCCAATGATGACTAATTGCTACGTTTCTTACATGTTTGGAAACCTCAACATGTCTAGATTAACCGCCTTTTTAAATCATAGCAATTGGACGTCATTTGCCCCTTGAATCAGCCTGATTTCCCAAACCGTGCAGATTGGACTCCAAAACAGCACAGGTTTACTAATTAGCTTAGTTCACTAACCAATTGAACTCCAAATCTGGTAATTCCAATTGGAAATGAAAGCTAAGATCTTGGGGACCCAAAATATGTAAAAATTCAAGACTTAAGCTAAACTATATCATAAGAAATAAAAAGAACAAAACCGGGTTCATCCTGGACCTGCTGGGCAGTTTTGACACCTTGGGTTTAATTGCTGATTTGAACGACCAAATGAAGTCCAAATTGGATGAAACTTGATTTGTTGGAACGCTAACATCTTGATCTTCAAATCCATCAAAAAATATTAGACATAAGCCCTTATTATGTTTGAGAAATTAAGCACACAAAAACGGGTTAGCTGCTGGATTTAACCCTTGCCCTGCAGTTTCAATGTTTAATCAAAACTTGGATGCTTTATTCATCCTTAAACCAGCATAATAAGATTACCTAATTTGATTTGATTCTTTTTTAACAAAAGGGATGGAGGGATTTCCATCACCTTAACGGATTCGAATGGCAACATGGATGTGATCAATGAAAGTTTAGAGTTGTGTTATGTATAAATGACCAAATTAGCCTAAACGGTGAATCGTTTTATGTTTAAATAGAGACTTGATTCATGTTAAGCTTGAAAGGCATGAATAGTTAAGCTTGAATGGCATGAATGGGCCTAAATGCAACTTCGGATCGATACTTGTCTATTTAGTTGAATCATGCTTATACAATAGCTTTAGAATGACGGGTTTACATCCCCTAACTGCCATACATGAATGTAATCATATTTCAGGCCTAGTTAGCTCAACTTGGCTTACTAAATTAAGGTCGTATGAGTGTCTATATGTATAAATGTGTACAATGCGAAATGGAAACCGAGATGGTAGTTGGATGGTTTGAGGTAGAACTATGAGAGGTTCGAGGTTCTTGTGGTACGGTGCTTGTGAGGAGGGAGCGTGGGTTGTGAAATGACCGCAATCGTGTGGATTATGAGGCCATGTGTGGCTCATTGTATTGTTGGAATGATTATGAAGTGTTTGAATGTGAAACGTGTGAATCCCTTTCCCCCTGTTATGTCTAAGATGCGAGAGAGAGGGATCGAGCGAGATTGAGAGTGTGGGGGCTCGGTTCAATGGTTGAGTTTTCGAACCCTCAGCCCCACACCACCCCGACCGTCGCCGTCGGCGGTGGAGTAGGCCGGCAACCACCGGCAGGGAGAGGCAGAACCGAATTTCTAACCACCCAAAAATCACCCAAATCGAGCCCTTAGCTTGGATTCCAGGTGGGTGTTCTCGCCTCCTAAGCTATTACTATTTTCAAAAATGTTTTTCGGCAGATTGATGTTGCATGTCAAGTTAGGGTTCGTTAAATTCATTAGAAATGTCAAGAAGTGAGCTATTCATGTTTAGGTTCGATTCATTTGGTTGATTTATGCATGAGATTGTAATTCGAAGTGAATTATATGTGTTTAGTGTTAATTCGAATGCATGTAGTTAATTTATGCCTAAGTTCTTAATTCGAAACGAATTATATTTGTTTAGCTTTAATTCGAATCAATTTAGTTAATTTATGCTTGAGGTTTTAATTCGAAGTGAATTACATATGTTTAGCTTCCATTCGAATCAATGAATGTAAATCATGCTCGAAACGTTAATTCGAAGTAATTTAAATGTGTTTAGCGTCGATTCGAATCAATGAATGTAAATCATACTTGAAATGTTAATTCGAAGTAATTTAAACGTGTTTAGCGTCGATTCGAATCAATGGACGTAAATTATGCCTGAAATGTTAATTCTAGGTGATTTATATATGTTTAGCTCCAATTCAAATCAAGTAATGTAAGTTATGCCTGAAATGTTAATTCGAAGTGATGTACATATGTTTAGCCTCGATTCGAATCAATGTAGTTAATTCATGCCTAAGGTTTTAATTCCAAGCGAACTATATACGTTTAGCGTTAATTCAAATGCATATAGTTAATTCATGCCTAAGTTTTTAATTCGAAACGAATTATATATGTTTAGCGTTAATTCGAATGCATATAGTAACCCATGCCTGAAGATTTAGATTGAAGTGAGCTATACATGTTTATGATCGTCTCAAGCACGTATAATTAACTCATGCCTAATTAATAGTTTCGAAACGAAATATGAATGTTTGGAATCGACTTTAGTACATTTAGTTAATACGTACCTGAAAGTTTGGTTCGAACTAAACTATGCATGTTTAGGATCAAATTTAATATATTTAGTTAACGCATGTTTAAAGGGTTGGCTCAATAAGTGAATGATGCGACAAGGGATTGCCTAAGGTTTATTATGTCTTAATGACCTAGAAAGGGTTTAATGATAACCTCGACATAATAAACAAACACCATGAGACCCGTTACGCTCAAAAGGCCTAAATAGCTTTGAATAGTAATTTCGATGCAAGTAATGAATGTTTAGACTCGTATCATATCTAAGTGACCTTAACGGATTCGAATGGCAACATGGATGTGATCAATGAAAGTTTAGAGTCATGTTATGCATAAATGATCAAATTAGCCTAAACAGTGAATCGTTTTATGTTTAAATAGAGACTTGATTCATGTTAAGCTTGAAAAGCATGAATAGTTAAGCTTGAATGGCATGAATGGGCTTAAATGCAACTTCGAATCGATACTTGTCTATTTAGTTGAATCATGCTTATACAATAGCTTTAGAATGACATGTCTACATCCCCTAACTGCCATACATGAATGTAATCATGTTTCAGGCCTAGTTAGCTCAACTTGGCTTACTAAATTAAGGTCGTATGAGTGTCTATATGTATAAATGTGTGTACAATGTAACCGTCGGTTGCAGCGCACTGGTAATTGCTAATTGCTTACTCGGTAAGTTAAGCATGGGTAAGTTTATGTAAGTTTACATATTGCTTTTCAGTATACCATGATGATTAGAATGCTAAATTGCGAAATGAAAACCGAGATAGGAGTTGGATGGTTTGAGGTAGAATTATGAGAGGTTCGAGGTTCTTGTGGTACGGTGCTTGTGAGGAGGGAGCATGGGTTGTGAAATGACCGCAATCGTGTGAATTGCGAGGCCATGTATGGCTCATTGTGTTGTTGAAATGATTATGAAGTGTTTGAATGTGAAACGTGTGAATCCCTTTCCTCCTTTTATGTCAAACATGCATTATGCGTGCAGTATGATGATTTGACAAAGAACGTTTCTCGTGTTTTCAAACTAATAATAACCATGATTAATAGCAAGCAATGGCCTATTTTCGCTATACAAACAGTATTTAGGAGTGAACCTGCTTGAACGGGGGAATCCTAAAGAGTTTTACAAAGGCGTGAGTTGCATGATAAAGGATTTCGCTGTGAGAGGCAGCAAACTTATTAGTCGTTATGACCAGTTTCAATGGCTAAGATAAGTGTTTAGGGACAATAGATGGGAGTGAACCTGCTTGAATGGGGGAATCCCTAGCCTAGGAAGTAATCCCTAGAGACTCTGATGAGGGTTAAGGTCCAAAGTTAGTTGCCATCCCGGGAGTAAGAGCTTAGTGTGAGTTAATCTCACTAGGATTGAGTGTAGATCTCTCCCACCCAGTACTTTATGATGATGTTACGTCCAGAGTAGTTTCTTATTAACTAAGAAAAGCAGTTGGCATTTCGCCTTTTTAAGTGTTTCAGAAAGAAAGTTTTTAAGGGTCATTATGAGACCAAGATGAAAGAGATTCTTTTAGAAGAATATGAGCCTCAAGAGGCTAAGAGAAGAGTTTTATAAGCCTCAAGAGGCTAAGCAAAGTGCTTTCAAGAAAAGAAGAAAGGTTTTCTATGCAAGTTATGTGCTTTTCTTAAGAATGAAATGAGAATGAGATTTCTAGTAAGGTTAAGTGAAGTATTTTCATGGAAGGAAAGAAGGATGCTTGTGCATATCATATGAATGAAATCTAAGTAAAGCATGCTAATGGAAGCAAAGCCTTATGAGCATGTTCACGCGTACCCTATGAATGAGACTTGACATATGTGTGCGCCTTATGCATGTCATATGAATGAAATACCAAGACAAGAATGATTATGAAATAAAAAAGATAACTTTATGATGTATATTTTCAAGGGCCTCATTTTCATTCTTTCAACTCAACTTCATGGGAGGTAAGCTCCATACAAATTCAAGCATGGCAAGGCTTTTCTTTGGTCCCACAATTTGAGTTTCATGACAAAAGACACTTTATGGAGTTTTATTTGAACTTCAAAGTGCCTTATCCGAAGGGGTTTTCCAAATGGGGATCACAAGTACCATCCATTTCAAAGGATGATGGGGACCATCGTGCCCAAGCTTCATCCACACATTCAGCAAACCCTCACACCCATTCAACCCCCAAGGAGGCCAAAGAAGTTCATGCCTTGGTCAGAAAACTCATGTACACAGCAGAAGATGCACTGTCCAGTTCGTCCAGTTTCTGGCCCGGTTTTGTGTCGCTGTTGGAGCAAAATATAGAGAGGGAAATTTCCTGCACGCACCACCCCCTTAAAGCTTAAGATCTTAGCTTTCGAACAAGACCTTTTGCAAAGCATTTGGAGTCCATTTGGTCAGTCAACCAAGCCAAAACCTGAGACAGCGCACTGCAGGGCGCAATCCAGCACAGTCCGAAATAAGGCCCTAATTGGTGGACTTCCTCAACTCCAACTTTTGTCAAATTTTACAGCATGAAAGGGGACATAAATATTTATTAGATCATGGGTTCAAATCCCATCCAAAGCACCCCCTTGTGTTGGTATTAACCAGCCGAAAGGACAAGAGAAACACCCCTTTACCCGGTTCTTCCCAAACCGGTACAAGGGTCTGATTTTCTTGGGTTTTACTTGTCCCCTTGCCTCCCCACTTGCTGAATGAGTCATTTTGCTGCATTCAAGGATCCATGTAAGCTTGACACCTCATTTGGGAGGCATTATAACCCCTAATGAGGTAGATTAAGCTAGGTAGTGAGGTGTTTAGCTAGCATTGGTTGACTAGATGTGTAACTCTTCCCCAAATGTACTTAGCTATTGATTTTGCTGCTTGGAAGGGGAGGGGAGTTCGGCCATCAAGCTTAAAAACCCAGCTTGGCCTTCATTTTCAAGATAACTTTGAATATATGAGCTTGTGAGTTTTCAAACTCTCTCCACAAAAATTTCCTAGTGTTGTATCTTGAGCTTGGCAACTCAAGTGGGTCTCTAGGTCTTCTTAATTCAACTAAGAAGGTGATTAAATTCTATAACTTAGTTGAAGGAAGAAGAATTGCCCAAGTGTGCAAACCAAGGTGGGTTATCATCACCCTTGCTAGTCCACTTGATCTATCTTGGTTATTGGTTCTCTTTTCTTGCTTCCTTCTCAAATGCATTCTTGATTCACTTTAGCAAATACTTGCCTTAGTGAAGCTTGAATACATCACTTTATGTGCACATCATTCGAATGAGGTTTCTTGCATAGTTTAAACTGGAATGCTAAGAAGTTATATTATGATAGAGAAAGATCCCTATGCTTAGCCTATAAAAGGAAGTTTCTATGCTTAGCCTCATTGCTTATCTAAGTGTTTAACTGCCTCTTAGTAAAGATGTTTGGTCATTTAGATTCCTGGAAAAGTGTTTAAGTGCTTAAGTGAAGTTTATGATTAGTAACATTTCTATAAGAATTCTTGTGAATGCCTAGTATGATAGTAAAGTATGGAAACGTGATATGTGACTAGTAAAGATATTATTGCCTGCAACGGTTTTGGTTTTAAGGGGGTTGGGGGGCACTCACTGAGCGTGTGGTTGCTCATCCCGCTACTCCTTCCCCTTTTCCCCAGGTTTTCTTTATAACAGGAAAAAGTTGAATCAGTCATGACAAGATGAAATCTGTTCATGCTTGCAAGGTGTCGTTTGTACTCATTTGAAGGGATCTTACATGTTTAATGAAATCACGTTATGTATTCTCAGTTTGAAATGTTTGTCAAGCGGTATTCTGAGTTCATGTAATGCATATTGTTTATGAGTCACTCTGTACGGCCTTATGAGCCAACCATCTAGTCAGTTAGATGTCTTTTGGTTAAAGTTAGTTATGTTTTGGGATGTAAACCCTAATACTCCGGTTGTGTGAACCGTTGAGTTGTATCTTCCATTTCTTCTTTATTCATGAATTAATCTGGTTGGTGTACTCCGAGCGGGTGGCTCATTGAGTTATAAACTCCGGCGTGTGTCTGTTGAGTTTCTTTTAATGTTTTGCGCTTCCGTTGATTGCATGGGCTTTTTGTAAGGCTTTTAGCCTGAAAACTATCAGTTTTTAGGGGAAACTCTGTCCGTTTCGTCCCAGAATTTCAGTAAGAAGTTAGGAAAACGTAATGCTTCCGGCCCTAGGGGCCGGGGGTGTTACAAGAAGGAAACCTCATTTCGTGTTTTCTGAAGGCCTATTTAAGTGCCTTAGTTGTTCATTTTGAAAAATAGATTTGAATTTCGAATTTAAGATAAAGACTTTGTGTCCTGAGTTTCCTTTAAACACTTAACTTGCTTATCCTTAATTAGGTCGATTAAGGTGGTCTCCAAGTAAAGTCTTAACTCTTAATTAGGTGGTGTTTCTGTATCCTAATTAAAGTTAAGGGCCCTAAACTAGTGTTTGGTAGTGTTTCTGTATCCAAACATCAGTTTTGAACTATCCATCTACCTTGATATTCCTCACGGGTTTTGATGGTATATTTTGAAGGGCATCATTTTCATTCTCTAAACTCAACTTCAAGGGAGGTAAGTTTCAAACATGTTCATGCATGCCAAGGCTCCTCTTTGGTTCCAATATTTGAATTTCATGACAAAAGACACTTTATGGAGTTTTATTTGAACTTTAAAGTGCCTTTTACAAACGGGTTTTCCAAATGAGAATCAAGAGTACCTTGCATTTCAATAATGAAGACCATCACGCCCAAAACCCTAATGCCTCTGGAGAAGTCAAGGAAGGTCAGAAGAAGGCCAAGGTGGCCAAGGAGATTGCAACGATGGTCCGAAATGCCTTAAATCACAGCCCCCTTTTCATGCCCAGTTTAACCGAACGCATATCCAGTTTTGTAAGTCTGTTGCAGCAAGAAATAATGGGCAATTCTCATGAAGGCCTTCCCCTTATTCAAGATTAAAGAATAAGCTTTCCAACAAGACCAACCACGCATTATTTGGAGTCCATTTGGTTGGTCATCCTTAGCCCACAAAATAAAGTGCCGAAATCCAGTTCAGTTTGGATAGTCTGCATTTTTCGGCCCATACCTTTCAAACGGCTAATCCAAAATCCAGTGAAAACACTTTCCTTAGAAACTAGACTCTTCAAGCTTTCCAAGGAATCAAGAATCACCGAATTTGGATCACAAACCAGAAAGTTATGCTCAAATGAATTTGGCCTTGCTGTAGGTGTGAACGCATTCAATGCAAAACGCATGAACCATGCATCTTCACGACATTTGCTGCATGCATCTTCCTTTAAGCTATATTCCCCCTTTCTATCATGGCTGGGACTTGCCTTTTCAAGTGGGAACATGTATCTCCAAGGCTGCTAGGTTCATTTCGTTCAAGAGACACAAGCCGGGTTCATGGTTCTCTACTGAGTGCAGTGTTTCTTCCCCAGTCATTCCCCTTGACTTGTATTTTCATTTGTGTCTTTTCATAAGTGAGCTTGTATTTTTTTCAAGTGTAAGGCCAACTCTATATAAGGCCATATTGTCGAGTTATTTGGCATCAGATCATTCAGCAAATACAAAGCAAGTTTCAGAATTGAGTTGTTCACTCACTCCTCTTAAACCCCTAGTTCTATATCTTGAGAAGTGGCTCTCTCAAGGGGTGTTCCAGGTCCCTCTTTCTCAATTAGGTGGTGATTAACTTCTGTATCCTAGTTGCATTAAGGGATTGCCCAAGTTCTTGACTTGAGTTGCTCCATTTGGATTATCTCTTGTCGAGTTCTTGAACTATCCTATCCTTTCCTTGTTATCGCAAATACAAAAACACAAACCTAGCCTTGCTTAGTCATTTGGGCTCTCTCCTATATACATCATTTGGTATCAGAGCCTAGGTTGCCTACTTAACCAAGCTTCTAAACCCAAACACATCCACAAATCAGTCCCATACACATCAGGTCCTACCATGAGTTCTAGCATGAGTATTAAAAGGTGTTCTAAGTGTCAAGGCTTTGGTCATGCACCCTCGGACTGCCCCAACAAGGAATTCATCACCTTGACCGAATGGGAAGCAGCCATGAAGGTAGAAAAAGAAGTTAGCTATCCAATTGTCTTAAATGGAGAAGGCCATTATCAAGAAAATAGTGACGTTAACTTTAATCTACCTCCCATCTTTGATGCCTATGATGAAGTAGATAATGAGGTAAATTGGAGCCTACCTCCAAGAATTGAAGAGCATGAAGTTGAAGAACTCGAAGTACCCGAGTTAAAGCCTTGTTGGGTTATTGAAGAATTTAAGGAACTCTTGCTTCCAGAAGAATGGCCTCATTCACAACAAGAATTGAGGACAATTCTTTTCGAAGAGAGAGGGATTGATGTATATTTTCAAGGGGATCATTTTCATTCTTTAAACTCAACTTCAAGGGAGGTAAGTTTCAAACAAGTTCACGCATGGCAAGGCTCCTCTTTGGTTCCAATATTTGAATTTCATGACAAAAGACACTTTATGGGGTTTTATTTGAACTTCAAAGTGCCTTTTCCACGCGGGTTTTCCAAATGGGGATCAAGAGTACCTTACATTTCAATAATGGAGACCATCATGCCCAAAAGCCTAATGCCTCTGGAGAAGTCAAGGAAGGTTAGAAGAAGGCCAAGGAGGCCAAGGAGATTGCAACCATGGTCCGGAATGCCTTAAATCACAGCCCCCTTTTCATGCCCAGTTCGACCGAACGCATATCCGGTTTTGTAAGTCTGTTGTAGTAAGAAATAATGGGAAATTCTTATAAAGGCCTTCCCCTTATTCAAGCTTAAAGAATAAGCTTTCCAACAAGACCAACGACGCATTATTTGGAGTCCATTTGGTTGGTCACCTTTAGCCCACAAAATAAAGTGCCGAAATCCAGTCCAGTTTGGACAGTCTACACTTTTCGGCCCATAACTTTCAAACGGCTAATCCCAATCTAGTGAAACCACTTTCTTAGAAACTAGACTCTTCAAGCTTTCCAAGGAATCAAAAATCACCGAATTTGGATCACAAACCAGAAAGTTATGCTCAAATGAATCTGGCCTTGCTGTAGGTGTGACTGCATTCAATGCAAAACGCGTAAACCATGCATCTTCGCGACCTTTGGTGCATGCGTCTTCCTTTAAGCTACATTCCCCCTTTCTATCCTGGCTGGGACGTGTCTTTTCAAGTGGGAACATGTATCTCAAAGGTTGCTAGGTTCATTTCGTTCAAGAGACACAAGCCGGGTTCATGTTTCTCAACCGAGTGCAATGTTTCTTCCCTAGTCATTCCCCTTCACTTGTATTTTCATTTGTGTCTTTTCATAAGTGAGCTTGTATTTTTTTCAAGTGTAAGGCCATATTGCCAAGTTGTTTGGCATCAGATCATTCAGCAAATACAAAGCAAGTTTCAGAATTGAGTTGTTCACTCACTTCTCTTAAACCCCTAGTTCTATATCTTGAGAAGTGGCTCTCTCAAGTGGTGTTCCAGGTCCCTCTTTCTCAATTAGGTGGTGATTAACTTTTGCATCCTAGTTGCGTTAAGGGATTGCCCAAGTTCTTGACTTGAGTGGCTCCATTTGGATTATCTCTTGTCGAGTTCTTGAACTATCCTATCCTTTCCTTGTTATCGCATATACAAAAACACAAACCTAGCCTTGCTTGGTCATTTGGGCTCTCTCCTATATACATCATTTGGTATCAGAGCCTACGCTGCCTACTTAACCAAGCTTCTAAACCCAAACACATCCACAAATCAGCCCCATACACATCAGGTCCTACCATGAGTTCTAACATCAGCATTAAAAGGTGTTCTAAGTGTCAAGGCTTTGGTCATGCACTTTCGGACCGCCCCAACAAGGAATTCATCACCTTGACCGAATGGGAAGCAGCCATAAAGGTAGGAAAAGAAGCTAGCTATCCATTTGTCTTAAATGGAGAAGGCCATTATTAAGAAAATAGTGACGTTAACTTTGGTCTACCTCCCATCTTTGATGCCTATGATGAAGTAGGTAATGAGGTAAATTGGAGCCTACCGCCAAGAATTGAAGAGCATGAAGTTGAAGAACTCGAAGTGCCCAAGTTAAAGCCTTGTTGGGTTGTTGAAGAATTTAAGCAACTCTTGCTTCCAGAAGAATGGCCTCATTCACAACAAGAATTGAGGACAATTCTTTTCGAAGAGAGAGGGATTGAAGTATATTTTCAAGGGGATCATTTTCATTCTTTAAACTCAACTTCAAGGGAGGTAAGTTTCAAACAAGTTCATTCATGGCAAGGCTCCTCTTTGGTTCCAATATTTGAATTTCATGACAAAAGACACTTTGTGGAGTTTTATTTGAACTTCAAAGTGCCTTTTCCAAACGGATTTTCCAAATGGGGATCAAGAGTACCTTACATTTCAATAATGGAGACCATCATGCCCAAAAGCCTAATGCCTTTGGAGAAGTCAAGGAAGGTCATAAGAAGGCCAAGGAGGCCAAGGAGATTGCAACCATGGTCCGGAACACAGCCCCTTTTTCATGCCCAGTTCGACCGAACGCATGTCCGGTTTTGTAAGTTTGTTGCAGCAAGAAATAATGGGCAATTCTCATGAAGGCCTGTCCTTTATTCAAGCTTAAAGAATAAGCTTTCCAACAAGACCAACCACGCATTATTTGGAGTCCATTTGGTTGGTCATCTTTAGCCCACAAAATAAAGTGCCGAAATCCAGTCCAGTTTGGACGGTCTACACTTGTCGGCCCATAACTTTCAAACGGCTAATCCCAATCTAGTGAAACCACTTTTCTTAGAAACTACACTCTTCAAGCTTTCCAAGGAATCAAGAATCACCGAATTTGGATCACAAACCAGAAAGTTATACTGAAATGAATCTGGCCTTGCTGCAGGTGTGAACGCATTCAATGCAAAACGCGTGAACCATGCATCTTCACATCCTTTGCTGCATGCATCTTCCTTTAAGCTACATTCCCCCTTTCTATCATGGCTGGGATGTGTCTTTTCAAGTGAGAACATGTATCTCCAAGGCTGCTAGATTCATTTCGTTCAAGAGACACAAGCCAAGTTCATTGTTCTCAACTGAGTGCAATGTTTCTTCCCTAGTCATTCCCCTTGTATTTTCATTTGTGTCTTTTCATAAGTGAGCTTGTGTTTTTTTCAAGTGTAAGGCCAACTCTGTATAAGGCCATATTGCCGAGTTGTTTGGCATCAGATCATTCAGCAAATACAAAACAAGTTTCAGAATTGAGTTGTTCACTCACTTCTCTTAAACCCCTAGTTCTATATCTTGAGAAGTGGCTCTCTCAAGTGGTGTTCTAGGTCCCTCTTTCTCAATTAGGTGGTGATTAACTTCTGTATCCTAGTTGCGTTAAGGGATTGCCCAAGTTCTTGACTTGAGTGACCCCATTTGGATTATCTCTTGTTGAGTTCTTGAACTATCCTATCCTTTCCTTGTTATCGCAAATACAAAAACACAAACCTAGCCTTGCTTGGTCATTTGGGGTCTCTTCTATAAACATCAGGTTTCAAGTGCACTTTGCTAGTTTTCAGTTTACATTGAATTCTGGTTTGAGTTTGCAATTAATCCCTTGAAGATACATCAAGTTCCTTTTCCTTTTCCCATTTAGAATCCCTTTATTCTAAATCCCATCCCTGCCTCACTTGTTTGCTGCCTCACAAACAGCCCCTAATGTGCCACTTTCCTTGGTTTTTTCCTTGATTGTATTCTTCTTTGGTTTTAAGCTTTCACTCTTAATTTGAGTTTTGGCTTGAACCCTTGGCAGGTACATCATATTTGGTATTAGAACAAGTTCAGATCCTTGCCTGAACCCCACGCTCCCAAATTAGATCCAAACACAAACAGCCTACTTACGTTTCAAATCAATCCACAAAGAACCCTAGACCTCATCCTTCATCCCATCTTCAATGAACTTGGAGAAAGAACTAGCTTTTATTGATATTGGATATGCTTGCTTTGCAATTCCAAAATTTCGTAGCGAAAAGGAAGAGTTCACAGGTTGGTTATCTAAGGTGGAACGAGTTTTTACTTGTTGCATCCTTAATGACGGACAGAAGTTCAAAGTGGTTATTTCAAGATTGAGAGGTTGTGCACTTCAGTGGTGGAATAAGTACGAGTTCGAGTGAAAAAAGAAAGGAAAAAAGAAGGTGAGAACTTGGAAGAAATTAAGTAGTAAGTTGAAGGATTCCTTTTGTCCATCCACTTACATGCCCATGAAAGAAAGTATCTCCATTAAGCTCACAAGTTCATTCCCTTCACTCCACAAAAAAGCCCAACTACACCAAAGAACCTTTTCCCCCCACCCACACAAAGACCCCTTCCTAAAGGAGCTCGAAAATGTTTTAAGTGCTAAGGATTTGGTCACTTAGCATCCGAATGTCCCAACCTAAGAAATGTCAACCTAGCTGAATGGAAGGCCATGGAAGAGGTTCAATCAGAAGAGAAAGTTGAAGACCATGATGGAGATGATCTTGAAGAAGTCATGGTAGAAGCTGATGAAGGCTCCATGCTCCCCCTGGACACCCACCATCCACCTAAAAGCCATGAGCATCTCGGCCTTCCCACCACTTTTCATGAACCACCATCCTTTTTTTCCGCTCCACCCACACCCAAAACACTCAAATACAATTTCTGTCAACTCATTTTAGAACCTTTACTTAATGCTCCTAATTCTGAATTACGAGTACTTAAGGAAGTGGTTCAAACCAAAATCAAAGAGTCCCCTACGTCCACCATTCAAACCAGAAAGGGGAAAGGAAAGATGAGAGTCTCTAAGTTCAAAAGAGACTTGTTTTCATGGTTGATTTTATTTCAGCCAGAAATGAAGAAAGAAGAGGAGTTCTTTACCTAATATGATTTAAGGGCAAATCATTTTTAACAAGGGGAGTATTGATGCATATTCCCATATGCATCATTTTTATTTAAGGTCAACTTCCAAGAAGAAAAGTGTCAAACAAGAGCGTGCATGGGAACTCTTATATTTTCTCTTGTTATGTGAGTTCAAGGACTTTAGACACCATGAAGTAGTCAAGCAAGTGGCGAAAATCTGGATAAAACTCATATTCCTTCCGGAAGAATTGGTGCCCGATTCATCCCTGCGGAAGGTAATTTTTTTTGTGCTCATTTTTTGGACTAGCTCAAGTGGACCCACAACTTGAGGGGCCACATGGTTTTGAAGCTTAAGATGTCAGCTTTAAAATAAGCCCAATTTTATTTAATTTGGACGTCATTTGATTGGGCAAAGTAGCACTCAAAGGGAAGTTGTCCTGCTCCAGTCCAGTTCTGATATAGGTGTAATGTTCGGACCATAACTTTTGATCTACTTATCCAAATTAAGCAAATGAGCCCATTCTGGAACATAGATTTCCAGGGCTTTCCAACAAGCCCAGCATCACCTGAGTTTGACATGTGCACTGAGAGTTATGCTCAGTTGAAGTGGAGGCTGCTGCAAGGATTAAATGCTGGGCAAATGAAGAGACTTTGGTTACATGACATCATGTGGATGACTTCATGCACGACTTGGAGGGTTCTAGATGGATGTCTTCAGCTGATTGGAAGCCTAGAATATTCTTTGTAACCTCCCCCACCCCTTTATGTTGAGTCTTTTCCATTTTCCAAGCCTTTTTAATTTTCTAGTTTTAATTGCTAGGAGTTTTTAAGTCTTTTGGTTATCTTTGTTTAGCCTATAAATAGGTGGGTTATGTAGTTGCATTTGAATTCAAAGTTGTAAGCTTTTCTGATGGAGGTCCATCCTCAAGGTCTAAAAATGTTTCATTGATCCAAAATAATCAAGAAATCAACTCCAAAGTCACGGCCATGAGTCACTTGATGGCAAACACACAAGGTGATACACCCGGGTTCTCATCCAGATTTTTACCCGGTTTTTGCTATCTTATTACATCGGCCTAAAGCATATTTTGGTGTCCGTTTTTTGGATGATTATCAAGTTCAGGATGTTAACTTTTAAGTCCAATTGGTTTCATATCATTTGGAATTCATTTGGTTACTTAAAACAGTTCATCTCTTGAACCTGTCCGGATTGCACTGCAAAATGCACGGTTTTGGTTTTCTGGTTTGTTCAGGGGGCAAATGACGTCCAAATGCTACGATTCCAAATGGAGGGTAAACTAGACATCTTGAGGTTTCCAACCATGTAAGAAACGTAGCAAATAGTCATCATTTGAGGTGTCAAACATGCGTTGCAAGTGGAGGCAGAAACTGGCTGCTTGACACCCGGTTGCTTAGCTTGGTGGTTTTCCTCCTTCAAGGGGTTTGCTTAAGGTGGAAGGCTGCCAAGCAGGTCATTTTGAGCTGCTTGATTAAGCCCCACTCAGCTACTTGAGAGAGAGACACGTGGAGCTAGTGAAACGCCACCATTTTGCAAGCTCTCATTCGACCACTCAAGCATGACATGGCACACATGCAATTTTCAGTCCTTTTGAGGTGGCAGCCATGCTCTCTTACCTTCCTTGAAGGGAAATTGAGTCAACAAGGTTTCTTAATACATAGGAAAGAGTTTAAGAAGGAAATCTTGTGTTTTGTAGCTTAAACTTTCAGCTTATGTATGTTTTAGCTTAAACCGTGTATTACTAAGCATAGGATTAGTTTAATGACTTTCCTTGCCTAGAAGGAAAGCTCTTTTCATGTAATCACAAGGCTATATAAGTGCCTTGGCTGCTCTTTTGTAAAAACAACAAGTTTTGAGTATTAAAGTTGAGAGCAAAGACTTTGTGTCTTGTGATTTCTTAAACACTTAACTTGCTTATCCTTAATTGTGGCCGATTAAGGTGGTGACCAAGTGAGTCTTGATCTTTGGTTAGGTGGTGTATCTTATCCTAATCCAAGATTAAGGGCCCTAAGCTAAGTGATTAGTGGTGTATCTTATCTAATCATCTAGCTTAGAACTATCCTACATTCATTAAACACACTTGAAGTTCATAAGCAAGCTCTAGGTTTCTCTCCTCTTAAACCATGAGCCTCTTTGGTGATCTTCTTAGTGTTTTTCATTCCCCATTACTTTCCTCACTTCCTTTACTCCTTTGATTCCTCTTTTCCACACAAAATCAAGCCTTGACTTAGCTGATTGCATCGAACTTCCTTTAACCTTCAAAGCCATCTCAAACCGTGGAAAGGGACTTACCTAGGCAAGCTAGGCAGTGAATTGGCACGGGCACCCCGTGCCATCAAGCACGGCCGTGCCACCCCTGGCCGTGAGAGTTTGCTTGTTTTCTAGCCTCTTTTGACGTGAGTTTACTTGGGTTGCTATCCTTCCCTTGGACTTACATCATTTTTGGTATCAGAGCAAGTTCAGAACTTGGCCTGAACCCCACGTCATTCCCAGCTTATCTCTGAAGTCATTTCAAACACAATCAAACACAAGCCGTTCATTCCTGCGATTACAATGAGTACGAGCATGTCTGTGGAAGAAAGGCTTGAGGTTCTTTCAAGCAAATGCAAGAAATAAGTGTGAGTAATCAAGAACTCAAGGCTCGAAATGAGTACTTGAGAAAACAGCTTGGAAACTACATGAAACAAAAGCAAAAGTTCCAAGAGCCACCCAGCATTCAAATTAGGACGGATTATGGCCATGAAAAGGAAGCTAGCAATGCATCTTCATTCTCTGAAGAGGATGTACCATTCGAAAGAACACAAAAAAGGACACGACCTACTTTCAACTCTAATGAATTCAAGGTTGAAATTCCTGAGTTTGAAGGTAAGTTAGATCCTGATGAGTTCATTGAATGGTTGCAAACAGTGGAACGCATCTTTGAGTTTAAGGAGATTCCAGAGGATAAGAAAGTCAAGATAGTTGCTCTTAGACTAAGGAAATATGCCTCCTTATGGTGGACAAACCTTAATGCTAAGAGAACTAGGGAGAGGAAGAGTAAGATTACTACTTGGGACAAGATGAAAGCCAAGATGAAGGCACGGTTTTTGCCTTCCACATATGTCCAAGATCAATACATGCTCTTTCACCATTTGAATCAGGGTAAGATGAGGGTTGAAGAATATACTCGTGAGTTTGAGAAACTCATGATCAAATGTGACATTCATGAGCCTGAAGAACAAACCATGGTTCGTTACCTAGGAGGGCTTGATCCTAGGATAGCCAACGCGGTTGAATTGCAAGCCTTCACCACTTTTGATGAGATCTGTGTCTTAGCTCACAAAGTGGAACAACAAAGAAGGTCTCGATTTCATACCTGTGAAGAAGTTCCCACATTCCTTCCTCAAGAACAACCATTCAACAAGGGGAGCCCAAACCTTGTCCCTAAACCCATGGCCCCCCCCCCCACTTCCTACTCCACAAAAGAACCAAACACCACTACAAAGCCTACCCCCGCAACTTAAACCCAAGCATGGCACTTCCGGATGTTTTAAGTGCCAAGGATTTGGACACATAGCCGCCGATTGTGTCAATCGAAGAAGCATCACTCTGGCTAAGTGGGAGGCAATTGGAAAGGAAGAAAAGGAGGAAGAAACTCAAGAAGAAGACCTTGAAGAAATTGAGATCACTGCTGATGAAGGTGAAATGCTACTCTTGGAGAAGATGTCTCCAAATTTTCATGAAGAAGAGCATGAACAACATATGAATATTCATGTTTGTATGTTATTCATTCCAAAGGAGCAAGACCATATCCCATCCTTTCCCCACAAAATCATTCCATTCACATCTATCCAGGATCTCGCATGCTCAGGCCCTAAACTTGCTCAATTTACTCTCCCAAAGCAAAATCCAAACCCACCCCCCATCCATTCATTTCAACACCCACTTCAGTTTCACATGGCTGATGTGAGGAATACAGAAGCAAAATTTAAACCAAGCTTATTTGAAGAGTTGATCCTTTTTCAGCCTAGTTCACCTTTGTTTGCTGTTGGGTAGTACGTCCTTTCTGATTTGAGGATCAAATCTTCCCAACAAGGGGAGAATGATGGAGGTCCATCCTCAAGGTCTAATTATGTTTCATTGATCCAAAACAATCAAGAAATCAACTCCAAAGTCACAGCCACGAGTCACTTGATGGAAAAGGCGCACGGTGATGCACCCGGGTTCTCATCCAGATTTTTACCCGGTATTTGTTATCTTACTACATCGGCCTAAGGCACATTTTGGTGCCTGTGTTTTGGATGATTATCAAGTTCAGGATGTTAGCTTTTAAGTCCAATTGGTTTCATGTCATTTGGAATTCAATTGGTTACTTAAAACAGTTCATCTCTTGAACCTGTCCGGATTGCACTGCAAAATGCACGGTTTTGGTTTTCTGGTTTGTTCATGGGGCAAATGACGTCCCAATGCTACGATTCCAAATGGAGGGTAAACTAGACATCTTGAGGTTTCCAACCATGTAAGAAACGTAGCAAATAGTCATCATTTGAGGTGTCAAACATGCGTTGCAAGTAGAGGCAGAAACTGGCTGCTTGACACCCGGTTGCTTAGCTTGGTGGTTTTCCTCCTTCAAGGGGTTTGCTTAAGGTGGAAGGCTGCCAAGCAGGTCATTTTGAGCTGCTTGATTAAGCACCACTCAGGTACTTGAGAAAGAGACACGTGGAGCTAGTGAAACGCCACCATTTTGCAAGCTCTCATTCGACCACTCAAGCATGACATGGCACACATGCAATTTTCAGTCCTTTTGAGGTGGCAGCCATGCTCTCTTACCTTCCTTAAAGGGAAATTGAGTCAACAAGGTTTCTTAATACTTAGGAAAGAGTTTAAGAAGGAAATCTTGTGTTTTGTAGCTTAAACTTTCAGCTTATGTATGTTTTAGCTTAAACCGTGTATTACTAAGCATAGGATTAGTTTAATGACTTTCCTTGCCTAGAAGGAAAGCTCTTTTCATGTCATCACAAGGCTATATAAGTGCCTTGGCTGCTCTTTTGTAAAAACAAGTTTGAGTATTGAAGTTGAGAGTAAAGACTTTGTGTCTTGAGATTTCTTAAACACTTAACTTGCTTATCCTTAATTGTGCCCGATTAAGGTGGTGACCAAGTGAGTCTTGATCTTGATTAGGTGGTGTATCTTATCCTAATCCAAGATTAAGGGCCCTAAACTAAGTGATTAGTGGTGTATATTATCTAATCATCTAGCTTAGAACTATCCTACATTCATTAAACACACTTGAAGTTCATAAGCAAGCTCTAGGTTTCTCTCCTCTTAAACCATGAGCCTCTTTGGTGATCTTCTTAGTGTTTTTCATCTCCCATTACTTTCCTCACTTCCTTTACTCCTTTGATTCCTCTTTTCCACACAAAATCAAGCCTTGACTTAGCTGATTGCATCGAACTTCCTTTAATCTTCAAAGCTATCTCAAACCGTGGAAAGGGACTTACCTAGGCAAGCTAGGCAGTGAATTGGCACGGTCACCCCGTGCCATCAAGCACGGCCGTGCCACCCCTGGCCGTGAGAGTTTGCTTGTTTTCTAGCCTCTTTTGACGTGAGTTTACTTGGGTTGCTATCCTTCCCTTGGACTGACATCATTTTCCAAGAGTAGTACAAACACCTTGAGAGTGATTCTCATTTGTGTCCAAAAAAAATCCCTAGTTCTATATCTTGAATTTTGGCAAGTTCAAGTGGTGTTCTAAGTTCTCTTTTCTTTTCCAATTGGAGTGATTCCTTGGTGAAGACGAGAGGATTTACCCAAGATCAAGCCCTTGAGTGGCTCCACGAAGGATTATCTCAAGTGCAAGGTCTTGTTTATCCTTTGTTCTTTTTTTGTTATTATTTTCATTCCATCTTCATCAACCTTCCATTTTCTCTTTGCTTTGGTTCAATTCTTATTTGGGTTTATTTGAGTTTGATTTGGTTCACTTACCACCCACATATACATCAATTGGTATCAGAGCCTAGGTTGCCTACTTGACCAAATTTCCAAACCCAAACACATCCACAAATCAGCCTTATACACATCTGGTCCTACCATGAGTTCTAGCATGAGCGTTAAAAGGTGTTTTAAGTGTCAAGGCTTTGGTCATGCACTCTCGGACTGCCCCAACAAAGAATTCATCACCTTGACCGAATGGGAAGAAGCCATGAAGGAAGAAAAAGAAGTTAGCTATCCATTTGTCTTAAATGGAGAAGGTCATTATCAAGAAAATAGTGACGTTAACTTTGATCTACCTCCCATCTTTGACGCCTATAATGAAGTAGATAATGAGGTAAATTGGAGCCTACCTCCAAGATTTGATGAGCATGAACCTAGCCCCATTCAACCTTCCCAAACCCCCAAATCACAAAAAGTCTTACAAAAGAACCTCTTACTCACCTCTCTTATCCCAACCGAGTCTAACCCTAGTTTCTACCCTCCCCTTACCCTCTTTTATCAACCCCATGATCATACTGCTCTTCAAGAGATGCCCTATAATTTTTGTCCACAAAGAACCCCATTCCATAAATATGCCCTCTTGTATGAGAAGAAAAAAGAACTCCCGAGTTTGAGGACAAACTCAAAACCACCCGAGGAGTATGATGCATATTCCCATATGCATCATTTTTATTTAAGGTCAACTTCCAAGAAGAAAAGTGTCAAACAAGAGCGTGCATGGGAACTCTCATATTTTCCCTTATTATGTGAGTTCAAGGACTTTAGACACCATGAAGAAGTCAAGCAAGTGGTGAAAATCTGGATAAAACTCATATTCCTTTCGGAAGAATTGGTGCCCGATTCATCCCTGCGGAAGGTAATTTTTTTTGTGCTCATTTTTTTGGACTAGCTCAAGTGGACCCACAACTTGAGGGGCCATATGGTTTCGAAGCTTAAGATGTCAGCTTTAACATAAGCCCAATTTTATTTAATTTGGACGTCATTTGATTGGGCAAAGTAGCACTCAAAGGGAAGTTGTCCTGCTCCAGTCCAGTTCTGATATAGGTGTAATGTTCGGACCATAACTTTCGATCTACTTATCCAAATTAAGAAAATGAGCCCATTCTGGAAAATAGATTTCCAGGGCCTTCCGACAAGCACAGAATCACCTGATTTGGACATGTGTGCTGAGAGTTATGCTCAGTTGAAGTGGAGGCTGCTGCAAGGATTAAATGCTGGGCAAATGAAGAGCCTTTGGTTACATGACATCATGTGGATGACATCATGCACGACTTGGAGTGTTCTAGATGGATGTCTTCAGCTGATTGGAAGCCTAGAATATTCTTTGTAACTTCCCCCACCCCTTTATGTTGAGTCTTTTCCATTTTCCAAGCCTTTTCAATTTTCTAGTTTTAATTGTTAGGAGTTTTTAAGTCTTTTGGTTATCTTTGTTTAGCCTATAAATAGGTGGGTTATGTAGTTGCATTTGAATTCAGAGTTGTAAGCTTTTCCAAGAGTAGTACAAACACCTTGAGAGTGATTCTCATTTGTGTCCCAAAAAAATCCCTAGTTCTATATCTTGAATTTTGGCAAGTTCAAGTGGTGTTCTAGGTTCTCTTTTCTTTTTCAATTGGAGTGATTCCTTGGTGAAGACGAGAGGATTTTGCCCAAGATCAAGTCCTTGAGTGGCTCCGCGAAGGATTATCTCAAGTGCAAGGTCTTGTTTATCCTTTGTTCTTTTTTTGTTATTATTTTCATTCCATCTTCATCAACCTTCCATTTTCTCTTTACTTTGGTTCAATTCTTATTTGGGTTTATTTGAGTTTGATTTGGTTCACTTACCACCCACATATACATCAAGTATGATGGAAATCCCTCCATCCCTTTTGTTTTAAAAAGAATCAAATGAATTAGGTAAGCTCAATATGCTGGTTTAAGGATGAATAAATCATCCAAGTTTTGTTTAAACATTGAAACTATAAGGCAAGGGTTAATTCCAGCAGCTAACCTGTTTTTGTGTGCTTAATTACTCAAACATACTAAGGGCTTAAGTCTAATGTTCATTGACGGATTTGAAGTTCAAGATGTTAGCTTTCCAACAAATCAAGTTTCATCCAATTTGGACTTCATTTGGTCGTTCAAATCAGCAATTAAACCCAAGGTGTCAAAACTGCCCAGCAGGACCAGAATAAGCACGGTTTTGATTAATCCATAACTTAAGCTATATGATGGGTCAAGTCTTGAAATTATACATTTTTGGAATCCCCAAGATGTCTACTTTCAAGTCCAATTAGAATCATCCGATTTGGAATTCAATTGGTTGGTTAAATCAGCTCATTTTCAGTCCTATGCTGTTTTGGGCTAGATTCTGCACGGTTTGAATATTCAGCCTCTTTCAAGGGGCAAATAACGTCCAAATGCTTTGATTCAAAAATTATGGTAAACTAGACATCTTAAGGTTTCCTTCCATGCAAAGAAAGCTCAAATTACTCAGCATTTGGGGTGTCAACCATGAAGCACAAGACAAGGCAGAAACCGGCACCTAGACACCCGGTTACTTAGCTAGGTGGTTTTCCCTCCTAGATGGGTTTGCTAGAGGTGTGTGCTTGCCTACTTGGTCACCTTGAGTTGCTTGGTAAGCTGCTACTCAGCCACATAGGAGTGAGACACGTGGAAGCAAGAATAAGGTGACACTTGGCAAGCTATGAACCGGCCACACTCACTCTACATGGCAGCCATGCATTCATGAGGTATCTCAAAGGGGAACAACCAAAGCAAACCAAATCAGAATGTAAGGAGAACAAACGGATTCAAGCTTCCTTTGTAAACGCAAGCTCAAACTAGGATAGTTTTGTGAGTGGAACCAAATCTAGCACCTCACTTGGATACAGAAACACCACCAAGTTTAGTACTAGGGCCGTTAACAACTCCTTGGATACAGAAACACCACCAAGGAGAGGTTAAGACTCTTGCTAGATCACCACCCTATCCGGCCAAAGATAGAGATAAGCTAGAAGAGAGTTTTGAGAGTTCAAAGGAGCTAAGGCTCAACTTCATTCAAATGCATCAACTCTGAACATACAAGGCAGCAAGGGAGGTCTTATAAACCTCCTAAACACAAGCATTCAGCTTACAAAGTCAAATTAGAAGCTAAACTAGGCTAAAACCCGAAAATCAAAACAACACCAAAAACGGTTAGATTAAACCGTAGCTTGACAACACTTAATTGTTGATCTTGAGGCTGAGTTGTCGGCTTGGGAGGCTTGGGAGGACATAATCAGCTTCAAGGCATTTAATCATGACCTTTGCAAGTGGATTAAACCTTGATAAGAGCAAAAACACCTCAAAAAAGAACAAAATGCAGCTGGCTGTCTTTTACCCGGGTAAAAGGGAGTTTCTTCCCTTAATTTGCTGGTTAATAGCTCCTTAGGTGTGTAATTTGGCTGAGGTTTTTTTATGGCCACTTGATAATATTTTTAATGCACTTTCAAGCCATAAAAGTTTCAGCCCAAATGGAGGAGCTTTGGTCGTCCAAACAGACCCATTTCCAGAACTAGGCAGAACTGAAACAGTTTTGAGCACTTGACTTCAACAGCTGATTTGAGGTAGCAAATGACCTCCAAATGACTTGCAATTGGTCTTATTGGAAAGAACACATCTTAAACTTAAAGTTAGGCCTCCTGCATCCCAATCATAGTGATGGAGTCCTACCTAGCCAAGACCTTGATCAAGATGTGACAAGTCCAAATCGTCCAAGAACAAGGTCCCAAACCAAGAAGATGGCTCACCTTTGGCAAGAAGTTGAAAACAGCATAAACGGGTTAATCGGCCAGCATAAACCCGGTTTTGTGCATCTGATTTCCTAAGCCATATGATGGCTTAAGGCCATTATTTTTGCATTTTTGGAATCGTCAGGATGTTAGCTTCCAGGTTCAAGCATTGATTTCAAATCATGCACACAAGAGGATGGAGGATCAAAGGCATTTTCCTAACCGGTCAGATTTGGTCCGATTTTGCACGGTTGAAAGTTTAGGTGTGATTACCCTACTTAAACCTTGTTTAAACTTAATTTCTTGAATGGGGGGGTTTTTACACACCTTGAACTTCCGCCCCACGGCTAAAACCCAGATCATACCCATTTTTGCTTTGGTTAAACTTGGTCTGAAAACCGGGTACAAAGCTGCCCTTGAACCCGGTTTAGTGTCACGGCTGCACTTTACCTCCACCGGTGGGTTTCCTTCTCTTCAGCTGAATGAGCACCCCTTTCAATGTTCGCACACATCCAAGACAGCCTAGGGAAGAAAACAACCAATGAAGGAAGGGCTGCAAGTAGGCTTGTCTCTTGAATCTCATTGGTAGACAAGGAAGGTGCTAGCTTGCTTCTCATTGGACAGCCGCAAAGGGAGGTTCACTTTTCGGCTGTGCACAAGGCTTTTGCTGAGTTTCCAAGTTGTTTAGGCCTAAGTACAAGATAATCAAGTTGTATTAATCATTTGTCTTGCTTTCCTAGTTAGCTTAATGCACTTTGTTTAGTCTTAAGGGAGATTATCAATCGGTTAGTCTTAACCGGGTGTGATTAGGCCTTAATACCTTTCCTACCTAGGAAGGAAAGGTAGAGGTGCTTGTGTGAGAGTTTGCTAGCTTGGTTATTTTGCTGCATATGTAAAACCCACACGGCCACAAGAAAACACACTTCAGTTTTTATGAATGAAAAGTTTAGTAGAGAGCTTTGAAAGCTTCCTCTCAAATTCTTACTTGCTTATCTTAGTTTAGGCCAAACTAAGTGGTGTCCAAGTGAGTCTTAACCTTGATTAAGTAGTGATTCTGTATCTTAATCAAGCTTAAGGGCCCTAAACTCAAAGGTTAGTGGTGTTTCTGTATCTAATCCTAGAGTTTAGTTCTATCTCAATCCGCTTGATTAGCTTGAATCTTCAAGTTAATCTCTTTCGCTCATCGTGTTCTTCATCTTCAATCTCTTTTACTTAAGTGTTCTTCGTACCCCCCATTAATCCACTCTCCTTACCTTCTCCCCCATCCAATTCCATGAGTTCAAGCCCACCAAGAAGCTAGAAACACAACCAAAACTCAAGAACATCCAAACCGGCCAAAACTAGGCATTCCTAGTTCTCGTGGGCAGAACATTGGCACGGGGTGGCCGTGCATATTACCATGACCGTGCCACTTCTGTTCGTGACTTTCTTCCAAGTTTCAGCCCCCTTTGGTGTGTGGTTGGCTTGGGTCTTCTTTCCCCTCGCACCTTTACATCATATTTGGTATCAGAGTTGTGTTTCATCTTGGCCTGGTATTGAATCCACGCATCCAAACTTCCTTCTTCTCCATCTCTCAAACACTAGTCAGTTTTGGTTTTTCCTTTGAACAAACACAAACATGAGTACTAGTATGAGCATAGAAGAGAAGCTTGATGCCATTTTGAAGATTAATCATGAGGTTACTTCTTCTAATCAAGAACTCAAGGCACAGAACGAGTACCTACGCAAGCAATTGGGTATTTTCCTCAAACAAAAGCAAAAGCTCAATGAGGAACCATCCCATTCTGCTTCACAAGGCCGAGAGCAAGTGTTCAGTCACAACCTTGAATCCTCAAGTGATGAAGAGCCATTCAGGCGACCACGGCAAGAGCAAAGAGGACAAGGTAACTCTAGTGATTTTAGAGTTGAGATTCCAGAGTATGAAGGCAAGCTTGATCCAGAAGATTTCTTGGACTGGCTGCACACAGTGGAGAGGGTATTCAAATATAAGGACGTTCCAGAAGAAAAGAAAGTCAAGTTGGTGGCATTGAGACTACGTAAGTATGCTTCTTTATGGTGGACCAACTTGTGTGCTAAGAGAGTTAGGGAACGTAAGACTAAAATCAGAACTTGGGAAAAGATGAAAACCAAGTTGAAGGCTAGATTTTTACCCCCCACGTATGTTCAAGATTGTTATTCACAACTTCATAATCTGAACCAAGGTAATCTTAGTGTTGAAGAGTACACTAGAGAGTTTGAAAAGCTTGTGATTAAATGTGATTTGCAAGAACCGGAAGAGCAAACGATTGTAAGGTACTTGGGAGGACTTGATCCTAGGTACTCTAATGTTGTTGAATTGCAAGCTTATACTACATTTGATGAGGTTTGCGTGCTAGCTCACAAGATTGAGCAACAAAAGAAAACTAAGCAAACTTTTAAGCTTCCACATCAAAAGCCTCCAATTCGGAACCAACCATTTAACAAGAGGAGTTCCCAACCAGTTTCTAAGCCACAAAATTCCTTTCCTTTCAATCCACAAAGAACCCAAGCGCCACAAAAGGCCCCAGCAACCCCAATTCGACCAAACTCCAATCCTATGAGCACTAGAAGATGTTTTAAGTGCCAAGGACTAGGCCACATTGCTTCAGAGTGCCCAAACCGCAAGGTCATCACTTTGGCCGAATGGAGATCCGTGGATGAGCAAGAAAAGGAAGGTGAAATTGAAGGTGAAACTGAAGACGAACATGAGGAAAGTCAGGAAGAGGTTGAGGAGGAAGCTGATGAAGGAGAGATGTTAGTTTTGAGGAGGGTCTTGAACGGCCAAAAGAGCACCAAGGATGAGTAAAGAGAAAACATTTTTCATACTAGGTGCACGGTTCAAGGCAAGGTATGTTCATTGATTATTGATGGTGGGAGCTGTGCAAACGTGGTATCCCTTACCATGATTGAGAAGCTAGGCTTGCAAGCTACGGCCCATCCTCACCCTTACAACATACAATGCCTGAATCAAAGCAAAGGGGTTCAAGTCAATTCACGGTGCCTCATTTCATTATCCATTGGTAAGAACTATCAAGACCAACTTTGGTGTGATGTTATACCTATGGATGCATGCCATGTATTGTTGGGAAGGCCATGGATGTATGACCGAAGGGTAACCCATGATGGTTTCATGAATACATACTCCTTGTCTAAGGGAGGAAAGAAGATTACCCTAAAGCCATTATCACCATCCGAACTCCTCAAAAACAAACCCACAAAAGGCCATGAACATTCTGGTTGTTTACTCACTTTTAGTGAAACTCTTTTGAAGGCTTCGAATCATGAATTCAAGGCTTTTAAGGAGTGGATCCTAATCATACAAGATGAACCAGAATCCCCATTACCAACCCACCCATTTGCCAAATCACTCATCCAAACTTTCTGTCATTTGTTTCCAGAAGAGATACCCTCGGGTTTACCCCCTAAACGGGACATTCAACATCACATAGATCTCATTCTAGGTTCAGTTCTTCCAAACAAGCCGGCTTACAGAATGAACCCAAAGGAAACCATGGAAATTCAGCGGCAAGTAGAGGAGTTGATTTCAAAGGGACTTATACGTGAGTCCTTAAGCCCCTGTGTCGTACCTGCTTTGTTGGTTCCCAAAAAGGATGGCAGCCAACGAATGTGTGTGGACAGTAGAGCCATAAACAAGATCACCACCAAGTATAGGTATCTTATACCTAGGCTTGAAGACATGCTGGACGAATTACATGGCTCTAAAGTCTTCTCTAAAATTGATCTTCGAAGTGGTTACTACCAGATCAGAATAAGGGAGGGAGATGAATGGAAGACTGCATTCAAGACTAAAGGAGGTTTATATGAGTGGCTAGTTATGCCATTCGGTCTTTCCAACGCTCCTAGTACATTCATGAGGTTGATGAATCAAGTATTCAGACCCTATATTGGCAAGTTCGTGGTGGTTTACTTCGATGACATTCTTATCTATTCCAAGGACGAGCAAGCACATCAAAATCACCTCAATCAGATCATGCATATCCTTGAGCGTGAGCAATTATATGGTAATCTTAAGAAGTGTACCTTCTTTACTCATGAGGTTACATTCTTAGGTTACATTGTTTCTAGTGAGGGCATTAAGGTTGATGAAGGGAAGATAGAGGCTATTCGCACTTGGCCTTAACCACAAAGTATACATGATGTCAGAAGTTTTCATGGCTTGGCTTCGTTTTACAGAAGATTTATTCGAAACTTCAGCACCATCATGTCCCCTATGACCGAAGTGCTAAAGGGTTCATTATTCCAATGGAATCCTAAGGCACAAACTGCCTTCGAAGAAGTAAAGAAGAGACTTACTCAAGCACCGGTCCTTTCATTGTCGTGCTTTGAGAAGGTTTTTGAGGTTGAATGTGATGCATCAGGAGTAGGAATTGGTGGAGTTTTAACTCAAGAAGGCAAGCCATTGGCCTTCTTCAATGAAAAACTATGCGACTCAAGAAGAAAATACTCCACATATGACAAAGAATTCTATGCTATCATTCAGTGCCTAGAGCATTGGAGTCATTACTTAGTGGCTAGTGAGTTTATACTTCATTCAGATCACGAGGCTTTGAAGTACATTCAAGGCCAGCATAAACTTAACTCACGCCATGCTAAGTGGGTTGAATTTCTACAGTCATTCCACTTCACTATTAAGCGCAAGTCGGGAAAGTTGAATCAAGGCGCGGATGCATTATCAAGGAGACATCTCCTTATGTTCCAGTTGGATGCTCTTATTCTTGGCTTTGAGCATCTCAAGAGTTTATATGCTGAAGATGAAGACCTTGGGAATCTCTATGCTGCATGTTTGACGCATCCCAAGGGAGATTTCCTAATCCAAGAAGGCTACCTATTCAAGGGAGTGCGATTGTGCATTCCAAAGTGTAGCACTCGTGAGCTTCTAATCAGGGAAATTCATGGGGGTTCCTTGGCGGGTCATTTTGGAGAGTCAAAGACCTTAACCATGTTAAGGGAGCATTACTACTGGCCAGGGATGGAGAAGGATGTTCAAGACATCCTTAGGAGGTGTGGAACGTGCCAAGCAGCCAAGAGCCATACCCTACCTCACGGCTTATACACCCCATTGCCCGTACCAACTCTACCTTGGGTAGACGTGAGTATGGACTTCATTTTGGGTCTACCTATGACTCAAAGGGGAAAGGATTCAATCTTCGTGGTGGTAGATAGATTTTCGAAGATGGCACATTTCATTCCCTGCTGCAAAACCAATGATGCTACACTCATAGCCGAGCTCTATTTTAAAGAGGTAACAAGGTTACATGGTATTCCTAAGTCCATTGTTTCGGATAGGGATACAAAATTCCTAAGTCATTTTTGGATTACCCTCTAGAAGAAGCTTGGTACTAAGTTGCTGTTTAGTACTACCTGTCATCCCCAGACTGATGGCCAAACAGAAGTAACTAATCGAACCCTCGGAACTCTCCTAAGGGCTTTGATTAAACCAAATGCTAAGGCCTGGGATTTACTCTTACCACATGCTGAGTTTGCATGCAACAAGGCACCTAGTAAGGCTACTGGTCTTTCACCATTCAAGGTGGTGTATGGGATTGATCCTTTGAGTCCAAATGATCTCACCCCACGGCCCCAAGACCAAAAGCCCCATGTTGATGCAACACAAAGAGTAAAAGAGATTCAAAAGCTCCATGAGTTAGTGAAGGCATGAATTGAGAAGACTAATGCAGCCTATGAAGCACACGCCAACAAGCATAGGAGAAAGATTGTCTTTCGACCAGGAGACTTGGTATGGATCCATTTGAGAAAGGAACGTTTTCCTTCTAAGAGGAAAAACAAACTCATGCCACGAGCTGAGGGTCCATTTGAAGTCTTGGAGAGAGTCAACGACAATGCTTATAAGATTGACCTCCCTGGTGATTTTGAGGTTTCAGCTACCTTTAACGTAGCTGATTTGAGCCCCCTCTATCCGGACACTTCCCCATCAGATTTGAAGATCAAATCTTTTCAACAAGGGGAGGATGATGGAGTCCTACCTAGCCAAGACCTTGATCAAGATGTGACAAGTCCAAATCGTCCAAGAACAAGGTCCCAAACCAAGAAGATGGCTCACCTTTGGCAAGAAGTTGAAAACAGCACAAACGGGTTAATCGGCCAGCATAAACCCGGTTTTGTGCATCTGATTTCCTAAGCCATATGATGGCTTAAGGCCATTATTTTTGCATTTTTGGAATCCTCAGGATGTTAGCTTTCAGGTTCAAGCATTGATTTCAAATCATGCACACAAGAGGATGGAGGATCAAAGGCATTTTCCTAACCGGTCAGATTTGGTCCGATTTTGCACGGTTGAAAGTTTAGGTGTGATTACCCTACTCAAACCTTGTTTAAACTTAATTTCTTGAATGGGGGGGTTTTTACACACCTTGAACTTTCCCCCCCACAGCTAAAACCCAGATCATACCCATTTTTGCTTTGGTTAAACTTGGTCTGAAAACCGGGTACAAAGCTGCCCTTGAACCCGGTTTAGTGTCACGGCTGCACTTTACCTCCACCGGTGGGTTTCCTTCTCTTCAGCTGAATAAGCACCCCTTTCAATGTTGGCACACGTCCAAGACAGCCTAGGGAAGAAAACAACCAATGAGGGAAGGGCTGCAAGTAGGCTTGTTTCTTGAATCTCATTGGTGGACAAGGAAGGTGCTAGCTTGCTTCTCATTGGACAGCCGCAAAGGGAGGTTCACTTTTCGGCTGTGCACAAGGCTTTTGCTGAGTTTCCAAGTTGTTTAGGCCTAAGTACAAGATAATCAAGTTGTATTAATCATTTGTCTTGCTTTCCTAGTTAGCTTAATGCACTTTGTTTAGTCTTAAAGGAGATTATCAAACCGGTTAGCTTAACCGGGTGTAATTAAGCCTAATACCTTTCCTACCTAGGAAGGAAAGCTAGAAGTGCTTGTGTGAGAGCTTGCTTAGCTTGATTATTTTGCTGCCTATGTAAGACACACACGGCCAAAAAGGAAACACTTCAGATTTCGGTTGAATGAAAATCATAGAGAGCATTTGAGGCTTTCACTCCAAACTCTTGCTTGCTTATCTTAGTTTAGGCCAAACTAAGTGGTGTCCAAGTGAGTCTGAACCTTGATTAAGTGGTGACTCTGTATCTTAATCACGCTTAAGGGCCCTAAACTCAAAGACTAGTGGTGTTTCCGTATCTAATCCTAGAGTTTAGCTTTATCTGAACCCATTTGATTAGCTTGAATCATCAAGTTAATCTCTTTCATCCATTGTGTTCTTCATTTCCAATCCCTAATACTTGAGTGTTCTTCGTTCTCTTCCATTAATCTACTCTTTCTACCATCATTCCCAACCTTTCTCATGAGTTCAACCCACCGAAAGACTAGAAACACAATCCAAGCTCAAAAGCACCTAAACCGGCTAAGACTAGGCTCTCCTAGTTTCCGTGGGCAGAACCTTGGCACGGTGTGACCGTGCCCATCAGCCCTGCCGTGCCACTTCAGCTCATTTTCTTCCTTCAAATTTCAGCCCCCTTGGTGTGAAGTTGCCTTGGGTCCTCGTTTCCCTTGCACCTTTACATCTCATAGCCATTGGAAGGTCACGTAATAATGTGAACAAAATCGGGTTTGTTCACGGGCTGAAAACAGGATGAAGGCTGAAAATGACTAAGGTAAACTAGGCATGTTTTTTGCACTTTAGCCATTGAATCCGATTGTTTTGGACCACCTTGAAGGTAGGTATTCATGGTCATGGATGGATCTCCATCATCCTCCCCTTGTTGAGGAGAATTTGCCCTCAAATTGTCCTTGGACTCATGGTGTAAGACCTTGCGAAGTAGCTCTTTAGCAGTGAGGAGTAAGTCCGAATGCTCTCGGTTCCTTTGGGGCTTAATTTTGTGGAGTTGGGACGGGCTTTGGGAGGCAAGGGTGATCTTCTTTCCATCCTTTTGAAAGGTATAAGTATTCAAATAGCCATCATGCATTACCTTTCAGTCAAACAACCATGGCCTTCCCAACAAAAGATGACATGCATCCATGGGGATGATGTCGCACCACAACTCATCTTGGTAACTTTTACCAATGGAAAATGAAATCAAGCACCTCGAATTTACTTGCAATCCTTTGCCTTGATTGAGCCATTGGATGTTGTAAGGATGGGGGTGAGCCGAGGCTTGGAGATTGAGTCTCTTCACCATGCTAAGTGAGGCCACGTTCGCACAACTGCCACCATCGATAATCACGGAGCACACTTGGCCATGGACCGTGCATCTTGTGTGAAATAGGTCTTCCCTTTGGTCCTCCTTGTCTCCTTTATGGCTACTTAAGGCTCTCCTCAACACAAGTAACTCTCCTTCGTCCGCCTCCTCCACGACCTCCCCCATGAAATACACCTCCTTGTCCTCCTCCTCCTTTTCCTCCTTAGTCGCTTCCCATTCGGCCAAGGAGATGACTCTCCTATTTGGACATTCTGAGGCTATGTGGCCTAGACCTTGACACTTAAAACATCTTCTTGTGTTCAAGGTTGTGGGGTTTGGACGGTTTGGAAGGGTTAGGCTCTTTTGAGGAGCTTGGTTCTTTTGTGTGGTGGGAGGGATCGGAACCGTGGGTTTAGAAGGTGGGAAAGAGCTCCCCTTGTTGAAAGGTTGGCTCTCGGGAAAGGTTTCGAGAAAGTCTCTTTTGAGGGGTTTGCCTTTCTTTTGTTGTTCAACCTTGTGGGCTAAAACACAAACCTCATCAAAGGTAGTATATTGTTGTAATTCTACCACATGAGCATATTTAGGACCTAACCTTCCCAAATACCTCACTATGGTTTGCTCTTCGGGCTCCCTCAAGTCACACTTGATCAACAACTTCTCAAACTCCATAGTATACCCCTCAACACTCATGTTACCTTGGACAAGGTTGTGAAGTTAGGAGTAGTTATCTTGTAGGTAAGATGGGGGTAAGAAACGGGCTTTAAGTTTGGCTCTCATTTTCTCCCATGTTCGAATCTTTCCCTTTCCTTGCCTAGCTCTTTCGGCACATAAGTTAGACCACCAAAGAGAAGCATACTTACGGAGTCTAATAGCAACAAGCTTCACTTTCTTTTCCTCCGGGATCTCCTTGTAGTCAAAAATCCTCTCTACGGTTTGAAGCCACTCCAAGAACTCGTCGGGGTCAAGCTTCCGGATGTATATTTTCAAGGGGATCATTTTCATTCTTTAAACTCAACTTCAAGGGAGGTAAGTTTCAAACAAGTTCATGCATGGCAAGGCTCCTCTTTGGTTCCAATATTTGAATTTCATGACAAAAGACACTTTATGGAGTTTTATTTGAACGTCAAAGTGCCATTTTCAAACGGGTTTTCCAAATGGGGATCAAGAGTACCTTGCATTTCAATGATGGAGACCATCATGAGAAGCCCAAGGACCATCACGCTCAGCCCAAGGAGGACTCACTCAAGCTTCAAGAAGTCAAAGAAGTTGCAAAACTTTGCCGGAAATTGGCGTTCATGCCCGAAGAGGTAATGCCGCCTTCATCCCGAAATTTCTCAATTTTTTATGTGCACTTTTGGCCAAACTAAAGTGGTCCCAAAACTTGAGGCTCCACATGGTTTTGAATCTTATGATGTCAGCTTTAAAATAAGCCCAATTTTATTTAATTTGGACGTCATTTGATTGGGCAAAGTAGCACTCAAAGGGAAGTTGTCCTGCTCCAGTCCAGTTCTGATATAGGTGTAATGTTCGGACTATACCTTTTGATCTACTTATCCCAATTGAGCAAATGAGCCCATTCTGGAAAATAGATTTCCAGGGCTTTCCAACAAGCCCAGAATCACCTGATTTGGACGTGTGTGCTGAGAGTTATGCTCAGTTGAAGTGAAGGCTGCTGCATGGAGTTAATGCTGGGCAAATGAAGAGACTTTGGTTACATGACATCATGTGGATGACATCATGCACGACTTGGATGGATTTCTTCAGCTGGTAGGAAGTCTGGAATGTTCATTGTAACCTCCCCCATCCCTTTAACTTGTGTCTTTTTATTTTTCCAAGCCTTTTCAATTTTCTAGTTTTAATTGTTAGGAGTTTTTAAGTCTTTTGGTTATCTGTGTTTAGCCTATAAATAGGTGGGTTATGTAGTTGCATTTGAATTCAGAGTGGTAAGCTTTCCCAAAGTGAAATACAATTACCTTTGAGTGTGATTCTCAAAAGTATTCCAAATCCCTAGTTCAATATCTTGAATTTTGGCAAGTTCAAGTGGTGTTCTAGGTTCTCTTCCTTTTCCAATTGGAGTGATTCCTTGGTGAAGACAAGAGAATTTGCCCAAGATCAAGTCCTTAAGTGGCTCCGTGAAGAATTATCTCAAGTGCAAGGTCTTGTTTATCCCTTTGTCCTCTTTTGTTATTATTCTTCGATCCATCTCAATCTATCTTCCATATTCACTTTTCTTTGGTTTGATTCTTGTTTGGAATTTGTTTGAGTTTGATTTGGTTCACTTACCGCCCACATATACATCATTTGGTATCAGAGCCTAGGTTGCCATGTGACCAAGTTTGCAGCCCAAACACATTTCCCAAACAAAAACACAAAAACAACTCAAACCAGCAAAACCGTGCAAAAACCAAGCATCCGCGGGCAGCAATTTGGCACGGCCACACCGTGCTCCCTAGCACGACCATGCCACCCTTGATTTTTAGTATTTTCAAAGCAGCACTCAAGCACGGTTCCCCAGTGCCCCATTGCATGACCGTGCCCTCCCTCCTCTTCTCCAAAACAGCCTTTTTCTAGCCTAAACACATAACCCACAAAGACCCCTTAAGCATTCATCCATCATGATTTCTCTTGGGAACTTGAGAAAAGAGATTGCTTTGATTGAAAAGAAGATGGTCATCCTTGAAACTCCAAAGTTTCGTGGCCAAAAAGAAGATTTCCCTTACTGGATTTCCAAAGTGGATCAAGTCTTCACTCACTACAATATTGACGAGCAAGAGAAGTTTAAGGTGGTTATCAAGAAGCTCCGAGGCCCTGCGCTTGAATGGTGGGAAAAGTACAAGTATAAGAGGAAGAAGAGAGGAAAAAGTAAGATCAGAACATGGGATAAGTTGAGAGGTAAACTAAAGTATGCTTTTGCTCCAACCTCTTACTTACAGAAGCATCTTTTTCTTACCTTTGAGGGAAATGGCTTTAATTCCTCTTCTAAAGGCATCCATTTCAACAAGGGGAGTCCCATGAGTGCTTGTATCTCTAACTCTACTTCCTTCCTTTGCTTGGAGAAACCTAACCCCAACAAAGATGAAAAGATCCTTGGGGAGGAAGCTTCAAGCCTAGTTGACCTACCTCCTGTTTTTCGTGACTATGGTGATGAAGAGACCTTTGAACTTGAGGGACAAGAAGACTATTCATGTCCTTTGTCACTTGTGCTAGATCACCATTTAGATAAGGGAATAGCATGTGTTGCTCACTTTAATCCTTGTTATGACAATTTCATTGTTCCATTATCCCCACAATTAGAACCTGAACTAACCAAACTTATAACCATGGGGGGACAAATGGGAAACACAAGTGAGGGATAACCAAGAGGGATAGATAAGGAAGGCGAACATGGAGAACCCTTGATCTTTAAAGAAGGATGTTATGAAAATCATGGCGAATTGTGACCTACCTCCAATATTTGATGAGCTTGAAAATGAAGAACTCCAAGTGTCCGATTTGGAGCTATGTGGGGTTGTCGAAGGAATTGAGGAACTCTTGAGTCAAGAAGAATGCCCTCATTCACAACAAGAATTGAGGACAATTCTTTTCGAAGAAAGAGGGATTGATGTATATTTTCAAGGGTATCATTTTCATTCTTTCAACTCAACTTCATGGGAGGTAAGCTCCATACAAATTCATGCATGGCAAGGCCTTTCTTTGGTTCCAATATTTGAATTTCATGACAAAAGACACTTTATGGAGTTCTATTTGAACGTCAAAGTGCCTTTTTCAAACGGGTTTTCCAAATGGGGATCAAGAGTACCTTGCATTTCAATAATGATGGAGACCATCGTGAGAAGCCCAAGGACCATCAAGCTCAGCCCAAGGAGGACTCACTCAAGCTTCAAGAAGTCAAAGAAGTTGCAAAACTTTGCCGGAAATTGGCGTTCATGCCCGAAGAGATAATGCCGCCTTCATCCCGAAATTTCCCGATTTTTTGTGTGCACTTTTGGCCTAAATAAAGTGGTCCCACAACTTGAGGCTCCACATGGTTTTGAAGCTTAAGATGTCAGCTTTAAAATAAGCGCAATTTTATTTAATTTGGACGTCATTTGATTGGGCAAAGTAGCACTCAAAGGGAAGTTGTCCTGCTCCAGTCCAGTTCTGATATAGGTGTAATGTTCAGACCATAACGTTTGATCTACTTATCCAAATTGAGCAAATGAGCCCATTATGGAATATAGATTTCCAGGGCTTTCCAACAAGCCTAGAATCACCTGATTTGGACGTGTGTGCGGAGAGTTATACTCAGTTGAAGTGGAGGCTGCTGCAAGGATTAAATGCTGGGCAAATGAAGAGACTTTGGTTACATGACATCATGCGGATGACATCATGCACGACTTGGATGGATTTCTTCAGCTGATAGGAAGTCTAGAATGTTCATTGTAACCTCTCCCATCCCTTTAAGTTGTGTCTTTTTATTTTTCCTAAGTCTTTTCAATTTTCTAGTTTTAATTGCTAGGAGTTTTTAAGTCTTGTTTAGCCTATAAATAGGTGGGTTATGTAGTTGCATTTGAATTCAGAGTGGTAAGCTTTCCCAAAGTGAAATACAATTATCTTTGAGTGTGATTCTCAAAAGTATTCCAAATCCCTAGTTCTATATCTTGAATTTTGGCAAATTCAAGTGGTGTTCTAGGTTCTCTTCCTTTTCCAATTGGAGTGATTCCTTGGTGAAAACAAGAGAATTTGCCCAAGATCAAGTCCTTGAGTGGCTCCGTGAAGGATTATCTCAAGTGCAAGGTCTTGTTTATCCCTTTGCCCTCTTTTGTTATTATTCATCGATCCATCTCAATCTATCTTCCATATTCACTTTTCTTTGGTTTGATTCTTGTTTGGAATTTGTTTGAGTTTGATTTGGTTCACTTACCACCCACATATACATCACTTCCCTTCAAATTCCGGGACCTCCAACTTGATATCTTCGAAACTTGGAGTACTCCTCCTATTTCTTCTTGGTCTTCTAAAAGACTCATCATCACTTGAAGATTCAAGGTGATGACTTGCTTCTTGGTTATCTTCACCTTGGTCGGATTCGGAGGAGTTGGAGGAACGGGAACTGATGTAATCCTTAGAGAATCACAAGAATTAGGTGAAGAACACTTATGAAAACAAGAGAAGGAATGTGTGTTTCTCAAGTTTAGATTAAGTGTTTAGGTTTGTTTGAGATGGAATTAAGTTAACTGATTAGGAATCCACCTAATCCTTAACTTAGGGTCCTTAACTTTGACTAAGAATCCACCTAATCAAAAATTAAGATTTCCAAGATCACCCCCTTAAGTGACCAACTTAAGGATAAGCAAGGAAGGGATGAAAGATTAAGACTTCAAGTCTTAAGCTTAACACAAATTTTTGTATTCAAAGTTGAGTGTTTTCAAAAAGAAGGCTACAAGGCCATTAAATAGGCAAGGATGGCCGATCATAAGAGGTTTCCTCCCTAGGAGGGTAACCTTCTATGCTAAGTAAAATAGCTTACATCCGGTTCTAATATAATCCTAAACAACCGGTGTAATACCTTGACAAACAATTGAATACTAACTTTGCTAGCTAATTAATCAAGAATACAAGCTTTCCTTTTGCTGAAGGAAGTCCATTTCGGCGCCCACCATAGGGAGAAGGGAAAAATCTGAAGTTAACATGTGTCCTTGAAGTGGTCAAATCCAATTTTGCCTTGTGTTCTTCTCCCATTGGTTCACATGCGTCACATTCATTGGACCACCATGGAGTACGTGTGTAGGCTTATGACTGGACCCAAGATGTTGTTTTGAGGCTAAGCAAACCCTCTTTGCTAGGTAAAACCAGCCGGCTAAGCAAGGGATATGATTGGACCAAAATAAAGGTCCATCCGTACAGCGACACTCAGCTGCTTGTCGTGGTCCAATCGGGGCGATTTTTACCTTGTTAGAAAGCTGCTGAAGACTAGTTTAATCTCCAATTTGAATCATCTCATTTGGACTTCTGTAGCTCCCGTGATTAGCAAAATATTGAAGGTATATCACTGCAGGACAAAATCTGGATAGCCCGTGAAGATGCTTGAATTTCGTGGACCAAATGAACTCCAATTAACTTGAAACCACTTGGAATTGAAAGCTGAAATCCAGCTCTTGAAGGGAAGCAAAAAAATTGGACTTTTAAAACATATTTATGCCTCCATAATTAAGTAAACAAAACTAGGCTTAACATCGGATGATATCCCGGGTAAAGCAAAATGATCTTGCCTTGCCAAATGACTTTGAATCAAAGATTGGACTGATTTTCTGGGATCATTTGGGACCTCATGGACTAGATGATTAATCGTGGATGGTCCTCCATCAGGAACTCCTCATCTCTTTCCGTCTTCGCTTCATGGATTCTCCAAGTTGGCGATTCAGATACTCATTTTGGCCCTTGATTTCTTCATTTTGTATCCTCAATGACTCGTAATTCTTCATGAGGACTTCGAACTTCTCCTCCAAGGTCATGCTAGTTGCACTCATGTTGGAACAAGTTAGAATACCACAAACTGGTAGTGGCACGGCCGTGCTCAGTAGCACGGGGTGACCGTGCTTAGGTTCTGGATTTTGGGTGAAAGTCAGAATGTGGCTGGGGGAAGAAGTGGCACGGTCGTGCGTCTTGGCACGGAGGGGCCGTGCTGAAGTTCTGTTCAGTGAAAAATGTGGGGCACGGTTTTGGTTTTCTTTGTGGGGAAAATGTGTTTGGGTGATTGGAAGGGTGTTGGGCAGGAAGCTTAGGCCTAGGGAAGCCTTAGCTCTGATACCAAATATGATGTATCTCAAAGGGGAACAACCAAAGCAAACCAAATCAGAATGTAAGGAGAACAAACGGATTCAAGCTTCCTTTGTAAACGCAAGCTCAAACTAGCATAGTTTTGTGAGTGGAACAAAATCTAGCACCTCACTTGGATACAGAAACACCACCAAGTTTAGTACTAGGGTCGTTAACAACTCCTTGGATATAGAAACACCACCAAGGAGAGGTTAAGACTCTTGCTAGATCACCACCCTATCCGGCCAAAGATAGAGATAAACTAGAAGAGAGTTTTGAGAGTTCAAAGGAGCTAAGGCTCAACTTCATTCAAATGCATCAACTTATGAACATACAAGGCAGCAAGGGAGGTTTTATAATCCTCCTAAACACAAGCATTCGGCTTACAAAGTCAAATTAGAAGCTAAACTAGGCTAAAACCCGAAAACCAAAACAACACCAAAAACGGTTAGATTAAACCGTAGTTTGACAACATTTAATTGTTGATCTTGAGGCTGAGTTGTCGGCTTGGGAGGCTTGGGAGGACATAATCAGCTTCAAGGCCTTTAATCATGACCTTTGCAAGTGGATTAAACCTTGATAAGAGCAAAAGCACCTCAAAAAGAACAACATGCAGCTGGCTGTCTTTACCCGGGTAAAAGGGAGTTTCTTCCCTTAATTTGCTGGTTAATAGCTCCTTAGGTGTGTAATTTGGCTGAGGCTTTTTATGGCCACTTGATAATATTATTAATGCACTTTCAAGCCATAAAAGTTTCAGTCCAAATGGAGGAGCTTTGGTCGTCCAAACAGACCCATTTCCAGAACTGGGCAGAACTGAAACAGTTTTGAGCACTTGACTTCAACAGCTAATTTGAGGTAGCAAATGACCTCCAAATGACTTGCAATTGGTCTTATTGGAAAGAACACATCTTAAACTTAAAGTTAGGCCTCCTGCATCCCAATCATAGCCATTGAAAGGTCACGTAATAATGTGAACAAAACCGGGTTTGTTGACGGGCTGAAAACAGGATGAAGGCTAAAAATGACTAAGGCAAACTAGGCATGTTTTTTGCACTTTAGCCACTGAATCCGATTGTTTTGGACCACCTTGAGGGTAGGTATTCATGGTCATGGATGGATATCCATCAATTCATCAACCTTTTGAGGTGGCAGCCGTGTGAAACTTACCTCTCTTGAAGGGAAAATGAGTCAACAAGGTTTCTTAATGCTTAGAAAAGAGTTTAAGAAGGAAATTTTGTGTTTTGTAGCTTAAACTTTCAGCTTATGTATATTTAAGCTTAAACCGTGCACTACTTAGCTTAGGATTAGCTTAATGACTTTCCTTGCCTAGAAGGAAAGCTCATTTCGTGTTTTCTAAAGGCCTATTTAAGTGCCTTAGTTGTTCATTTTGAAAAACAGATTTGAATTTCGAATTTAAGAGAAAGACTTTGTGTCTTAAGTTTCCTTTAAATACTTAACTTGCTTATCCTTAATTAGGCCGATTAAGGTGGTATCCAAGTAAAGTCTTAACTCTTAATTAGGTGGTGTTTCTGTATCCTAATTAAAGTTAAGGGCCCTAAACTAGTGTTTGGTGGTGTTTCTATATCCAAACATCAGTTTTGAACTATCCATCTGCCTTGATATTCCTCACGGGTTTCAAGTACACTTTACTAGTTTTCAGTTTACATTGAATTCTGGTTTGAGTTTGCAATTAATCCCTTGAAGATACATCAAGTTCCTTTTCTTTTCCCATTTAGAATCCCTTGATTCTAAATCCCATCCCTACCTCACGTTGTTGCTGCCTCACAAACAGCCCCTAACGTACCACTTTCCTTGGTTTTTTCCTTGATTGTATTCTTCCTTGGTTTTAACCTTTCACTCTTAATTTGAGTTTTGGCTTGAACCCTCGGTAGGCACATCAGCTAGGTAGGATTCCATCATTAACTAAACTAATTACAACTGATGGAGGTCTGGCGGTCATCCCTCACTTCCAGAATGTTTAGGCAAGAACCAAAAATCAAAAACAAGCCTAGACATCAAAATACACCATGCTGTCAGGTCAAATTGCACTTAACCGTGAAATCTGGTCATGGTCACCTAATTTTGAGGTGACTTAAGTCCTTGATTTTGGTGCTCTCATAAACCCTAGGATGTTAAGTTTCTAATAAAACAAGTTTCAGCCTCATTGGAGTTCATTTGCTCATCCAAAATCTATGTTTAAGTCAAACTGCCCTGAAGACAGTTTACATCCAGATTTTACCCAGTTTTGGAGATCATATTTCTTAATCTTCCATGAGGTTTAAGTGTCCAATTTTTGCATCCCTGAAAAGATTAACATCTTAGCTTTCATTTCCAATTGGAATTACCAGATTTGGAGTTCAATGGGTTAGTGAATTAAGCTAATTAGTAAACCTGTGCTGTTTTGGAGTCCAATCTGCACGGTTTTGGGAATCAGGCTGAATCAAGGGGTAAATGACGTCCAATTGCTATGATTCAAAAAGGAGGGTAATCTAGACATCTTGAGGTTTCCATCCATGTAAGAAACGTAGCAATTAGTCAGCATTTGATGTGTCAAGCATGCCTGACAAATTGAGGCAGAAACTAGCTAGTTGACACCCGGTTACTTAGCCTAATAGTTTTCCTCCTTCAAGGGGTTTGCTTAAGGTGTGTACCTACCTACTAGGTCACCTAGAGCTTCTTGGTAAGCTGCCACCCAGCCACATAGGTGAGTGACACGTGGAAGCAGGAAGAAGGCGACACATGTCAAGCAAAGAACCGGCCACACACAAGCTACTTGGCAACTATGCATTCAAAGCTCTTTTGAAGTGGCAGCCGTGCCTCTCTTACCTTCCTTGAAGGGAAATTGAGTCAACAAGGTTTCTTAATACTTAGGAAAGAGTTTAAGAAGGAAATCTTGTGTTTTGTAGCTTAAACTTTCAGCTTTTGTATGTTTTAGCTTAAACCATGTATTACTAAGCATAGTGATGTATGTGTGGGTGGAAAGTGATCCAAATCAAACTCAAACTCAAAACAAACCAAAGTGAAAAGAGAAATGAAAGATGGATGAGGATGGAAGAAGATCTTCACCACACAGAAGGTGAACCAGATCTTGAAATTTGAGATAATCCTTCACGGAGCCACTCATGACTTGATTTTGGGCTAATTCTCCTGTCTTAGACCAAGGAATCACTCAGGGAGCAGATAGAGAACCTAGAACCCTTGAATTTGCTCACATTCAAGATATAGAACTAGGAATGTTAGTGCCTTTTGAGAAACATCTCGACCAAGTACTTGATAGTGCTTTGAAATCTCATAACAAATCTGATGACAAGCATCACACGCCACCTCTGCTTTTATAGGCTCAGCAAAAGACAATCAAAGGACTCAAATAACTCCTAACAATTAAAACTAGCTAATGAAAAGTCTAAGAAAAATGAAAAGACTCATCATAAAAGGGTTGGGGGAGGTTACAAGGAATATTCTAGGATTTTTGCAGCTGATTACATCAATCTAGAAGCATCTAAAACGTGCACAATATCAGCCACACAAATATATGTAACCTAAGACTCTTCATTTTTCCAGAATTAATCCTTGCAGCTGCCTTTTACAAGCTCAGCAAAAGACAACCAAAAGACTCAATAACTCCTAACAATTAAAACTAGCTAATGAAAAGTCTAAGTAAAATGAAAAGCCTCATCATAAAAGGGGTGGGGGAGGTTACAAGGAATATTCTAGGATTTCTACAGCTGATTATTCCCATCTAGAAGCCTCCAAAACGTGCACAATATCAGCCACACAAATACATGTAACCGAAGACTCTTCATTTTTCCAGAATTAATCCTTGCAGCTGCCTCAACTTCAACAGAGTATATCTTCCAGAATACTTGGCCAAATCACGCGTTCTTGGGCTTGATAGAAAGCCCTGGAAGTCTAGTTTCCAGAATGGGCTCATTTGCTCAATTGGGATAAGCGGTTTAAAAGTTATGGCCCAAACAATGCACCTATCTCAGACTGGACTGGATCAGAATAATGTACCTTTGAGTGATATTTTGCCCAATCAAATGACGTCCAAATTAAACAACCTTGGGCTTATTTTAAAGCTGAAATCTTAAGCTTCCAAAGCATATGGGCCCTCAAGTTGTGGGTCTCCTTGAGCTTGTCCAAAAGTTGCCACAGAAATTACCTTCCGCAGGGACGAATCGGGCACTAATTCTTCCGAAAGGAATAAAACTTTTCTACAGAGTTTTACCACGTCTTTGACTTCTTGAAGCTTGATTGGGTCTTCCTTGGGCTGGGCTTGATGGTCTTTGGGCCGTTCATGATGGTCTCCATCACATAGGATTAGTTTAATGACTTTCCTTGCCTAGAAGGAAAGCCCTTTTCATGTAATCACAAGGCTATATAAGTGCCTTGGCTGCTCTTTTGTAAAACAACAAGCTTGAGTATTGAAATTAAGAAAAGACTTTGTGTCTTGTGTTCCTCTCAAACACTTAACTTGCTTATCCTTAATCAGGCCGATTAAGGTGGTGTCCAAGTGAGTCTTAATCGTTGATTAGGTGGTGTATCTGTATCCTAATCAAAGGTTAAGGGCCCTAAGCTAAGTGATTAGTGGTGTATCTTATCTAATCACAAGGCTTAGAACTATCCAGATTTCATTGAATTCACTTAAAGTTCATGAAGTTAGCTTTGGGTTCCTTAAACCAAAGCTCTCCTTTTTCATGTTCTAATCTGTGAACTTCATTTCTCTCTTCTTTTTTTTTTCTTTTCATATTCATTTCAAGCTTAATCAAGGCCAAGAATTCTTGCTTTGATTCAGTTTTGAGCCCAAACACAAAAACCACTTCAAACCGTGAGAAATCACAAACTTAGGCGTAAAAGGCAGAAGATTGGCACGGCCACACCGTGCCCTTAAGCACGACCGTGCCTCCCTTGGTTCGTGAGTTTTCCACTTGTTTTGGTTGTGTTCTTGTTGTAAGTTAGCTTGGGTTGTTCCTACCCATGAGACTTACATCAATTTTGGTATCAGAGCAAGTTCAGATCCTTGCCTGAATCCCACGCCATTCCTATCCTCTCTCTGAGTTCCATTCAAACACAATCAAACACAAGTTGTTCATTCCTGCGATCACAATGAGTGCTAGCATGTCTGTGGAAGAAAGACTTGAGGTTCTTTCCAAGCAAATGCAAGAACTGAGTGTGAGTAATCAAGAACTTAAGGTTCGGAATGAGTACTTCAGGAAACAGCTTGGAAACCACATGAAACAAAAACAGAAACTTCAAGAATCACCAAGCATTCGGATTGGAACAGATTATGGCTATGAAGAGGAAGCTAGCAATGCGTTATCTGAAGAGGAAGTGCCATTTGAAAGAATACAAAGAAGAGCACGGCCTACTTTCAACTCTAATGAGATCAAGGTTGACATTCCTGAGTTCGAGGGTAAGTTAGATCCTGATGAGTTCATTGAATGGTTACAAACAGTGGAACGTATCTTTGAGTTTAAGGAGATTCCGGAGGATAAGAAAGTCAAGATAGTTGCTCTTAGACTAAGGAAATATGCCTCCTTATGGTGGACAAACCTCAATGCTAAGAGAACTAGAGAAAGAAAGAGCAAGATCAATACTTGGGACAAATTGAAATCTAAGATGAAGGCACGGTTCCTGCCGTCCACTTATGTCCAAGACAACTACATGCTCTTTCACCATCTCATTCAAGGCAAAATAAATGTAGAAGAATACACACGTGAGTTTGAGAAACTCATGATTAAGTGTGACATTCATGAGCCTGAAGAACAAACCATGGTTCGTTACCTAGGAGGGCTCGATCCTAGGATAGCCAATGTGGTTGAATTACAAGCCTTCACCACTTTTGATAAGGTTTGTGTCCTAGCTCACAAAGTGGAACAACAAAGAAGATCTCGGTTTCATAATCGTGAAGAAGTTCCCACATTCCTTCCTCAAGAACATCCATTCAACAAGGGGAGCCCAAACCTTGTCCCTAAACCCATGGCCCCCCGACTTCCTACTCCACAAAAGAACCAAACACCACTACAAAGCCTACCCTCGCAACTTAAACCCAAACATGGCACTTCCCGATGTTTTAAGTGCCAAGGATTTGGACACATAGCCGCCGATTGTGTCAATCAAAGAAGCATTACTCTGGCTGAGTGGGAGGCAATTGGAAAGGAAGAAAAGGAGGAAGAAACTCAAGAAGAAGACCTTGAAGAAATTGAGATCACTGCTGATGAAGGCGAAATGCTACTCTTGGAGAAGATGTCTCCAAATTTTCATAAAGAAGAGCATGAACAACATATGAATATTCATGTTTGTATGTTATTCATTCCAAAGGAGCAAGACCATATCCCATCCTTTCCCCCCAAAATCATTCCATTCACATCTATCCAGGATCTCGCATGCTCAGGTCCTAAACTTGCTCAATTTACTCTCCCAAAGCAAAAACCAAACCCACCCCCCATCCATTCATTTCAACACCCACTTAAGTTTCACATGGCTGATGTGAGGAATACAGAAGCAAAGTTTAAACCAAGCTTATTTGAAGAGTTGACCCTTTTTCAGCCTAGTTCACCTTTGTTTGCTTTTGGGCATTACGTCCTTGGTGAATTTGAGGACAAATTCTTCTCAACAAGGGGAGAATGATGGAGGTCTGGTGGTCATCCCTCACTTCCAGAATGTTTAGGCAAGAACCAAAAATAAAAAACAAGCCTAGACATCAAAATACACCATGCTGCCAGGTCAGATTGCACTTAACCGTGAAATCTGGTTATGGTCACCTAATTTTGGGGTGACTTAAGTCCTTAATTTTGGTGTTCTCATAAACCCGAGGATGTTAGGTTTCTAATAAAACAAGTTTCAGCCTCATTGGAGTTCATTTGCTCATCCAAAATCTATGTTTAAGTCAAACTGCCCTGAAGACAGTTTACATCTAGATTTTACCCGGTTTTGGAGATTATATTTCTTAATCTTCCATGCGGTTTAAGTGTCCAATTTTTGTATCCCTGAAAAGCTTAAGATCTTAGCTTTCATTTCCAATTGGAATTACCAGATTTGGAGTTCAATTGGTTAGTGAATTAAGCCAATTAGTAAACCTGTGCTGTTTTGGAGTCCAATCTGCACGGTTTTGGGAATCAGGCTGATTCAAGGAGCAAATGATGTCCGAATGCTATGATTAAAAAATGAGGGTAATCTAGACATCTTGAGGTTTCCATCCATGTAAGAAACGTAGCCATTAGTCAGCATTTGATGTGTCAAGCATGCGTGACAAGTTGAGGCAGAAACCGGCTAGTTGACACCCGGTTACTTAGCCTAGTAGTTTTCCTCCTTCAAGGGGTTTGCTTAAGGTGTGTACCTGCCTACTAGGTCACCTAGAGCTGCTTGGTAAGCTGCCACCCAGCCACATAGGTAAGTGACACGTGGAAGCAAGGAGAAGGTGACACGTGGAAGCAAAGAACTGGCCACACACAAGCTACTTGGCAGCCATGCATTCAAAGCTCTTTTGAAGTGGCAGCCGTGCCTCTCTTACCTTCCTTGAAGGGAAATTGAGTCAACAAGGTTTCTTAATGCTTAGGAAAGAGTTTAAGAAGGAAATCTTGTGTTTTGTAGCTTAAACTTTCAGCTTATGTATGTTTTAGCTTAAACCATGTATTACTAAGCATAGGATTAGTTTAATAACTTTCCTTGCCTTGAAGGAAAGCCCTTTTCATGTAATCACAAGGCTATATAAGTGCCTTGGCTGCTCTTTTGTAAATCAAGAAGCTTGAGTATTGAAATTAAGAAAAGACTTTGTGTCTTGTGTTCCTCTCAAACACTTAACTTGCTTATCCTTAATTAGGCCGATTACGGTGGTGTCCAAGTGAGTCTTAATCATTGATTAGGTGGTGCATCTGTATCCTAATCAAAGGTTAAGGGCCCTAAGTTAAGTGATTAGTGGTGTATCTTATCTAATCACAAGGCTTAGAACTATCCAGATTCCATTGAATTCACTTAACGTTCATGAAGTTAGCTTTGGGTTCCTTAAACCAAAGCTCTCCTTTTTCATGTTCTAATCTGTGAACTTCATTCCTCTCTTCTTTTTTTTTCTTTTCATATTCATTTCAAGCTTAATCAAGGCTAAGAATTCTTGCTTTGATTCAGTTTTGAGCCCAAACACAAAAACCACTTCAAACCGTGAGAAATCACAAATTTAGGCGTGAAAGGCAGAAGATTGGCACGGCCACACCGTTCCCTTAAGCACGACCGTGCCTCCCTTGGTTCGTGAGTTTTCCACTTGTTTTGGTTGTGTTCTTGTTGTAAGTTAGCTTGGGTTGTTCCTACCCTTGAGACTTACATCAATTTTGGTATCAGAGCAAGTTCAGATCCTTGCCTGAATCCCACGCCATTCCTATCCTCTCTCTGAGTTCCATTCAAACACAATCAAACATAAGTTGTTCACTCCTGCGATCACAATGAGTGCTAGCATGTCTGTAGAAGAAAGACTTGAGGTTCTTTTCAAGCAAATGCAAGAACTAAGTGTGAGTAATCAAGAACTTGAGGCTGGAGATGAGTACATGAGGAAACAGCTTGGAAACCACATGAAACAAAAGCAGAAACTTCAAGAACCACCAAGCATTCGAATTGGAACAGATTATGGCTATGAAGAGGAAGCTAGCAATGCGTTATCTGAAGAGGAAGTGCCATTCGAAAGAATACAAAGCAGAGCACGGCCTACCTTCAACTCTAATGAGATCAAGGTTGACATTCCTGAGTTCGAGGGTAAGCTAGATCCTGATGAGTTCATTGAATGGTTACCAACAGTGGAACGCATCTTTGAGTTCAAGGAAATTCCAGAGGATAAGAAAGTCAAAATAGTTGCTCTTAGACTAAGGAAATATGCCTCCTTATGGTGGACAAACCTTAATGCTAAGAGAACTAGAGAAAGAAAGAGCAAGATCAATACTTGGGACAAGTTGAAATCTAAGATGAAGGCCCGGTTCTTGCCGTCCACTTATATCCAAGACAATTACATGCTCTTTCACCATCTCACTCAAGGCAAAATGAATGTAGAAGAATACACACGTGAATTTGAGAAACTCATGATTAAATGTGACATTCATGAGCCTGAAGAACAAACCATGGTTCGTTACCTAGGAGGGCTTGATCCTAAGATAGCTAACGTGGTTGAATTGCAAGCCTTCACCACTTTTGATGAGATTTGTGTCCTAGCTCACAAAGTGGAACAACAAAGAAGGTCTCGGTTTCATAACCGCGAAGAAGTTCCCATATTCCTTCCTCAAGAACAACCATTCAACAAGGGGAGCCCAGACCTTGTCCCTAAACCCATGGCCCCCCCACTTCCTACTCCACAAAAGAACCAAACACCACTACAAAGACTACCCCCGCAACTTAAACCCAAGCATGGCACTTCCCGATGTTTTAAGTGCCAAGGATTTGGACACATAGCCGCCGATTGTGTCAATCGAAGAAGCATTACTCTGGCTGAGTGGGAGGCAATTGGAAAGGAAGAAAAGGAGGAAGAAACTCAAGAAGAAGACCTTGAAGAAATTGAGATCACTGCTGATAAAGGCGAAATGCTACTCTTGGAGAAGATGTCTCCAAATTTTCATAAAGAAGGGCATGAACAACATACGAATATTCATGTTTGTATGTTATTCATTCCAAAGGAGCAAGACCATATCCCATCCTTTCCCCACAAAATCATTCCATTCACATCTATCCAGGATCTCACATGCTCAGGTCCTAAACTTGCTCAATTTACTCCCCCAAAGCAAAATCCAAACCCACCCCCCATCCATTCATTTCAACACCCACTTAAGTTTCACATGGCTGATGTGAGGAATACAGAAGCAAAGTTGAAACCAAGCTTATTTGAAGAGTTGATCCTTTTTCAGCCTAGTTCACCTTTGTTTGCTTTTGGGCATTACGTCCTTGGTGAATTTGAGGACAAATTATTCTCAACAAGGGGAGAATGATGGAGGTCTGGTGGTCATCCCTCACTTCCAGAATGTTTAGGCAAGAACCAAAAATCAAAAACAAGCCTACACATCAAAATACACCATGCTGCCAGGTCAAATTGCACTTAACTGTAAAATCTGATCATGGTCACCTAATTTTGAGGTGACTTAAGTCCTTGATTTTGGTGTTCTCATAAACCTTAGGATGTTAGGTTTCTAATAAAACAAGTTTCAGCCTCATTGGAGTTCATTTGCTCATCCAAAATCTATGTTTAATTCAAACTGCCCTGAAGATAGTTTACATCCAGATTTTACCCGGTTTTGGAGATTATATTTCTTAATCTTCCATGAGGTTTAAGTGTCCAATTTTTGCATCCCTGAAAAGCTTAAGAGCTTATCTTTCATTTCCAATTGGAATAACCGGATTTGGAGTTTAATTGGTTAGTGAATTAAGCTAATTAGTAAACCTGTGCTGTTTTGGAGTCCAATCTGCACGGTTTTGGGAATCAGGCTGATTCAAGGGGAAAATGACGTCCAATTGCTATGATTCAAAACGGAGGGTAATCTAGACATCTTTAGGTTTCCATCCATGTAAGAAACGTAGCAATTAGTCAGCATTTGATGTGTCAAGCATGCGTGACAAATTGAGGCAGAAACTGGCTAGTTGACACCTGATTACTTAGCCTAGTAGTTTTCCTCCTTGAAGGGGTTTGCTTAAGGTGTGTACCTGCCTACTAGGTCACCTAGAGCTGCTTGGTAAGCTGCCACCTAGCCACATAGGTAAGTGACACGTGGAAGCAAGAAGAAGGCAACACATGTCAAGCAAAGAACTGGCCACACACAAGCTACTTGGCAGCCATGCATTCAAAGCTCTTTTGAAGTGGCAGCCATGCCTCTCTTACCTTCCTTGAAGGGAAATTGAGTCAACAAGGTTTCTTAATGCTTAGGAAAGAGTTTAAGAAGGAAATCTTGTGTTTTGTAGCTTAAACTTTCAGCTTATGTATGTTTTAGCTTAAACCATGTATTACTAAGCATAGGATTAGTTTAATGACTTCCCTTGCCTAGAAGGAAAGCCCTTTTCATGTAATCACAAGGCTATATAAGTGCCTTGGCTGCTCTTTTGTAAAACAACAAGCTTGAGTATTGAAATTAAGAAAAGACTTTGTGTCTTGTGTTCCTCTCAAACACTTAACTTGCTTATAGTTAATTAGGCTGATTAAGGTGGTGTCCAAGTGAGTCTTAATCATTGATTAGGTGGTGTATCTGTATCCTAATCAAAGGTTAAGGGCCCTAAGTTAAGTGATTAGTGGTGTATCTTACCTAATCACAAGGCTTAGAACTATCCAGATTCCATTGAATTCACTTAAAGTTCATGAAGTTAGCTTTGGGTTCCTTAAACCAAAGCTCTCCTATTTCATGTTCTAATCTGTGAACTTCATTCCTCTCTTCTTTTTTTTTCTTTTCATATTCATTTCAAGCTTAATCAAGGCCAAGAATTTTTGCTTTGATTCAGTTTTGAGCCCAAACACAAAAACCACTTCAAACCGTGAGAAATCACAAACTTAGGCGTGAAAGGCAGAAGATTGGCACGGCCCCCCCGTGCCCTTAAGCACGACCGTGCCTCCCTTGGTTCGTGAGTTTTCCACTTGTTTTGGTTGTGTTCTTGTTCTAAGTTAGCTTGGGTTGTTCCTACCCTTGAGACTTACATCAACAACCAGAATATTAAGGAAAACAAAACAAATGATGTACTTAACCTTAATACAACTTAATTAAGCTAACACATCAGGTTGCTTAGCAAAAATGTGGAGAAAAGCAGTCGTAAAGTAAGTTTTCTTTTCGGCTAGCTAATCAGATTGCAAGGTGTGATTTCTTCCTTTTTGCTCTCATTGGTTGGACACTTCCCAATGCTTCAAAGCAGCAAATCATGGTGTTCCTAGCCGCTACACTCGTGATTGAAGCAAGCAAGCAAAGGAGCAGCTGAGCAAACCCACTTGAGGAGGAAAAACATGTAGCTGCTAACTGGGTTCACCAAAACAGTTTTTAGCCCGGTTTTGTGTCCTTGTTTCAACCAATTAAAAGTGAGCATGATTTTAATTTCCAAAGTCACGGCCATGAGTCACTTGATGGAAAACACACAAGGTAATGCACCCGGGTTCTCATCCAGATTTTTACCCAGTTTTTGTTATCTTATTACATCAGCCTAAAGCACATTTTGGTGCCCGTTTTTTGGATGATTATCAAGTTCAGGATGTTAGCTTTTAAGTCCAATTGGTTTTATATCATTTGGAATTCAATTGGTTACTTAAAACAGTTCATCTCTTGAACCTGTCTGGATTGCACTGCAAAATGCATGGTTTTGGTTTTCTGGTTTGTTCATGGGGCAAATGACGTCCAAATACTACGATTCCAATTAGAGGGTAAACTAGACATCTTGAGGTTTCCAACCATGTAAGAAACGTAGCAATTAGTCATCATTTGAGGTGTCAAGCATGCGTTGCAAGTTGAGGCAGAAACCGGCTGACTGACACCCGGTTACTTAGCCTAGTAGTTTTCCTCCTTCAAGGGGTTTGCTTAAGGTGGAAGACTGTCAACTAGGTCATTTTGAGCTGCTTGATGAAACACCACTCAGCTACTTGTGAGAGAGACACGTGGGACAAGTGAAACACCACCATCTTGCAAGCTTTCATTCGACCACTCAAGCATGACATGGCACACATGCATTTTTTAGTCCTTTTGAGGTGGCTAGCCGTGCACTCTTGCCTTCCTAGCTGGGAAATTGAGTCATTTACATTCCTTAGTGCAAAGGAAAAGGCTTAGGAAGATAAATTAAGTGCTTTGTAATATAAACTTTCAGCTTTGCTTTGTATTAGATTAAACCGTGTGCTAGGTAGTGATTAGCAAGCTTAATGACTTTCCTCCCTAGGAAGGAAAGCTCATTCGTGTACTCTCAAGGCCATATAAAAGCCTTGTGTGTTCATTTGAAGAAAATAGAGTTGATAAATCAGTTGAGAGTAAAGACCTTGTGTCTTGTGATTTCTTAAACACTTAACTTGCTTATCCTTAATTGTGGCCGATTAAGGTGGTGACCAAGTGAGTCTTGATCTTTGATTAGGTGGTGTATCTTATCCTAATCCAAGATTATGGGCCCTAAGCTAAGTGATTAGTGGTGTATCTTATCTAATCATCTAGCTTAGAACTATCCAAAATTCATTAAACACACTTGAAGTTTTTAAGCTAGCTCTTGGTTTCTCTCCTCTCAAACTGTGAGCTCCCTCTTGCTCTTCTTAGTGTTTTGAATACTCCTTTTCTTTCCTCACATCCTTTACTCCTTTGTTTACTCACTTCCACACAAAATCAAGACCATGACAAAGCTAATTGCATCAAACTTCCATTAATCTTCAAAGCTACCTCAAGCCGTGAAGAAGGAACTTCCTAGGCGAGCTAGGCAGCAAGTTGGCACGGTCCCCCCCGTGCCTTCAAGCACGACCGTGCCCCCCCTGGCTGATGTATATTTTCAAGGGGATCATTTTCATTCTTTAAACTCAACTTCAAGGGAGGTAAGTTTCGAACAAGTTCATGCATGGCAAGGCTCCTCTTTGGTTCCAATATTTGAATTTCATGATAAAAGACACTTTATGGAGTTCTATTTGAACGTCAAAGTGCCTTTTCCAAACGGGTTTTCCAAATGGGGATCAAGAGTACCTTGCATTTCAATGATGGAGACCATCATGAGAAGCCCAAGGACCATCAAGCTCAGCCCAAGGAGGACTCACTCAACCTTCAAGAGGTCAAAGAAGTTGCAAAACTTTGCCGGAAATTGGCGTTCATGCCCGAAGAGGTAGTACCGCCTTCATCCCGCAATTTCCCGATTTTTGTGTGCACTTTTGGCCTAACTAAAGTGGTCCCACAACTTGAGGCTCCACATGGTTTTGAATTTTAAGATCTCAGCTTTCAAACGAGCCCAATTATGTTTAATTTAGACGTCGTTTGGTTGGGCTAAATATTACTCAAAGAAGACATGTCCTGTTCCAGTCCAGTTCTGATATAGGTGTAATATTCGGGCGATAACTTTTTATCTACTTATCCAAATTGAGCAAATGAGCCCATTCTGGAAAATAGATTTCCAGGGATTTCCAACAAGTCTAGAATCAGCTGATTTGGGCGTGTGTGCTGAGAGTTATGCTCAGTTGATGTGGAGGCTGCTGCAAGGATTAAATGCCGGGCAAATGAAGAGACTTTGGTTACATGACATCATGTGGATGACATCATGCACGACTTGGAGTGTTCTAGATGGATGTCTTCAGCTGATTGGAAGCCTAGAATATTCTTTGTAACCTCCCCCACCCCTTTATGTTGAGTCTTTTCCATTTTTCAAGTCTTTTCAATTTTCTAGTTTTAATTGTTAGGAGTTTTTAAGTCTTTTGGTTATCTTTGTTTAGCCTATAAATAGGTGGGTTATGTAGTTGCATTTGAATTCAGAGTTGTAAGCTTTTCCAAGAGTAGTACAAACACCTTGAGAGTGATTCTCATTTGTGTCCAAAAAAAAAAAAAATCCCTAGTTCTATATCTTGAATTTTGACAAGTTCAAGTGGTGTTCTAGGTTCTCTTTTCTTTTCCAATTGGAGTGATTCCTTGGTGAAGACGAGAGGATTTGCCCAAGATCAAGCCCTTGAGTGGCTCCGCGATGGATTATCTCAAGTGCAAGGTCTTGTTTATCCTTTGTTCTTTTTTGTTATTATTTTCATTCCATCTCAATCAACCTTCCATTTTCTCTTTACTTTGTTTCAATTCTTATTTGGGTTTATTTGAGTTTGATTTGGTTCACTTACCACCCACATATACATCAATTGGTATCAGAGCCTAGGTTGCCTACTTGACCAAGCTTCCAAACCCAAACACATCCACAAATCAGTCCCATACACATCAAGTCCTACCATGAGTTCTAGCATGAGCATTAAAAGGTGTTCTAAGTGTCAAGGCTTTGGTCATGCACCCTCGGACTGCCCCAACAAGGAATTCATCACCTTGACCGAATGGGAAGCAGCCATGAAGGAAAAAAAAGAAGTTAGCTATCCATTTGTCTTAAATGGAGAAGGCCATTATAGTGACGTTAACTTTGATCTACCTCCCATCTTTGATGCCTATGATGAAGTTGAAGAACCCTTGTTCTTTAATGAAGGACGCCAAGAAGATAATGAGGTAAATTGGAACCTACCTTCGAGATTTGATGAGCATGAAGTTGAAGAACTCCAAGCATCCGACTTGGAGCCATGTGGTGTTGTTCAAGGATTTGAGCAATTCTTGACTCAAGAAGAATGGCCTCATTCACCACAAGAATTGAGGACAATTCTTTTTGAAGAGAGAGGGATTGATGTATATTTTCAAGGGGATCATTTTCATTCTTTAAACTCAACTTCAAGGGAGGTAAGTTTCAAACAAGTTCATGCATGGTAAGGCTCCTCTTTGGTTCCAATATTTGAATTTCGTGACAAAAGACACTTTATGGAGTTCTATTTGAACGTCAAAGTGCCTTTTCCAAATGGGTTTTCCAAATGGGGATCAAGAGTACCTTGCATTTCAATGATGGAGACCATCATGAACAGCCCAAAGACCATCAAGCCCAGCCCAAGGAGGACTCACTCAAGCTTCAAGAAGTCAAAGAAGTTGCAAAACTTTGCCAGAAATTGGCGTTCATGCCCGAAGAGGTAATGCTGCCTTCATCCCGAAATTTCCCGATTTTTGTGTGCACTTTGGGCCTAACTAAAGTGGTCCCACAACTTGAGGCTCCATATAGTTTTGAAGTTTAAGATCTCAGCTTTCAAACAAGCCCAATTATGTTTATATTGGACGTCGTTTGGTTGGGCTAAATATTACTCAAAGAAGACATGTCCTGTTCCAGTCCAGTTCTGATATAGGTGTAATATTCGGGCCTTAACTTTTTATATACTTATCCAAATTGAGCAAATGAGCCCATTCGGGAAAATAGATTTCCAGGGCTTTCCAACAAGCCCAAAATCACCTTATTTGGAAGTGTGAGCTGAGAGAAATGCTCAGTTGAAGTGAAGGCTGCTGCATGGAATTAAATGCTGGGCAAATGAAGAGACTTTGGTTACATGACATCATGTGGATGACATCATGCACGACTTGGATGGATTTCTTCAGCTGATAGGAAGTCTAGAATGTTCATTGTAACCTCCCCCATTCCTTTTAGTTGTGTCTTTTTATTTTTCCTAAGTCTTTTCAATTTTCTAGTTTTAATTGCTAGGAGTTTTTAAGTCTTTTGGTTATCTTTGTTTTGCCTATAAATAGGTGGGTTATGTAGTTACATTTGAATTCAGAATTGTAAGCTTTTCCAAGAGTAGTACAAACACCTTGAGAGTGATTCTCATTTGTGTCCCAAAAAAAAATCCCTAGTTCTATATCTTGAATTTTGGCAAGTTCAAGTGGTGTTCTAGGTTCTCTTTTCTTTTCCAATTGGAGTGATTTCTTGGTGAAGACGAGAGGATTTGCCCAAGATCAAGTCCTTGAGTGGCTCCGCGAAGGATTATCTCAAGTGCAAGGTCTTGTTTATCCTTTGTTCTTTTTGTTATTGTTTTCATTCCATCTCAATCAACCTTCCATTTTCTCTTTACTTTGGTTCAATTCTTGTTTGCAATTTGTTTGAGTTTGATTTGGTTCACTTACCACCCACATATACATCACTGGCCATGAGTGTTTGTTTGTTTTCTAGTATCCCTTGACGTGAGTAACTTGCGCTGCTTCTTTCCCTTGAGACTTACATCATTTGTGGTATCAGAGCAAGTTCAGAACCTGGCCTGAACCCCACGCCATTCCCAGCCTATCTCTGAAATCATTTCAAACACAGTCAAGCATAAACCGTTCCCTCCTGCGATCACAATGAGTGCTAGCATGTCTGTGGAAGAAAGACTTGAGGTTCTTTCCAAGCAAATGCAAGAACTAAGTGTGAGTAATTAAGAACTTAAGGCTCGAAATGAGTACTTTAGGAAACAGCTTGGAAACCACATGAAACAAAAGCAGAAACTTCAAGAATCACCAAGCATTCGGATTGGAACAGATTAGGCTATGAAGAGGAAGCTAGCAATGCGTTATCTGAAGAGGAAGTGCCGTTTGAAAGAATACAAAGAAGAGCACGGCCTACTTTCAATTCTAATGAGATCAAGGTTGACATTCCTGAGTTCGAGGGTAAGTTAGATCCTGATGAGTTCATTGAATGGTTACAAACAGTGGAATGTATCTTTGAGGCCAAGGAGATTCCAGAGGATAAGAAAGTCAAAATAGTTGCTCTTAGACTAAGGAAATATGCCTCCTTATGGTGGACAAACCTTAATGCTAAGAGGACTAGAGAAAGGAAGAGTAAGATTGCTACTTGGGACAAAATGAAAGCCAAGATGAAGGCACGATTTTTGCCTTCTACGTATGTCCAAGATCAATACATGCTCTTTCATCATTTGAATCAAGGCAAGATGAGTGTTGAAGAATATACTCGTGAGTTTGAGAAACTCATGATCAAATGTGACATTCATGAGCCCGAAGAGCAGACCATGGTTCGTTACCTAGGAGGGCTTGATCCTAGGATAGCCAACGTGGTTGAGTTGCAAGCTTATGCCACCTTTGACGAAGTGTGTGTCCTAGCACACAAGGTGGAGCAACAAAGAAAGTCTAGGATGAATGTTCGTGATTCATTCAAGCCCTATTCTGCACCAAACCGTGGGCAACCCTTAAACAAGGGGAGTACCACACCTGAGCCTAAATCATCTACCCCTTTCCCATCTAACCCACAAAAGAACCAAGCTCCTCAAAGGCCAGCACCACCAAACCCCCCACGTCCAAACCCATACCCCGTAAGCCAAAGAAGGTGTTACAAGTGCCAAGGCTTAGGACATATTGCTTCTGATTGTCCTAGTTGAAAGGTAGTCACCTTAGCTGAATGGGAAGCCATAGAGGGAGAATTTTCCGAGGAGAAAGAAGAGGAAAAGGAAGAAGATGCTGGGGGCGATCATGAGGATGATCAGGAGGAGTTTGTGGAAAACGCAGATGAAGGTGAGATGCTAGTAATTCGAAGGGTATTGAGCAATCAACGAGTTGCTAAGGATGAACAACGTGAGAACATCTTTCACTAACGGTGTACAGTCCAAGGCAAAGTGTGTTTGTTAATCATCGATGGAGGAAGTTGTGCCAACGTTGTTTCATTAAGCATGATTGAGAAACTGAACCTTCAGTCCACGGCACACCCACACCCATACAACATTCAATGGTTAACTCAAGGCAAGGGATTACAAGTTAACTCACGTTGCTTGATTTCATTCTCTCTTGGTAAGAACTACCAAGATGAACTTTGGTGTGATGTATCCCCATGGATGCTTGTCATATTCTGTTACGACGACCATGGATGTATGACCGGAAGGTTATGCATAATGGTTATCTTAATACTTATTCTTTTACCAAAGATGGCAAGAAGATTACCCTGAATCCTATGTCACCATCCGAACTCCACAAAATGAAACCACAAAAAAGCCAAAATCAATCTGACTTGCTTTTGACATATGTTGAACCACTTTTAAAGGCCTCTCAACATGAGTTCAAAGCCTTGAAAGAATGGATATTGCAAGTACAAGATGAGCCACAAACACCACTTCCATCCCATCCCATAGCCAAGGTCATATTGAATCAGTTCAGTCACCTATTTCCAGATGAGATACCTTTGGGTTTACCCCCAAAGCGTGATATTCAACATCATATTGACCTTATCCCAGGATCTATTCTACCTAATAAACCAGCCTACAGGACAAATCCCAAAGAAACTCAAGAGATTCAGCGTTAAGTTGAAGAACTGATATTCAAGGGATTGGTATGAGAATCCTTAAGTCCGTGTGCTGTTCCTGCTTTTTTGGTTCCGAAAAAGGATGGTAGTATGAGGATGTGTGTTGACAGTAGGGCCATAAACAAGATCACTATCAAGTATAGGTACCCTATACCTAGGCTTGAAGATATGTTGGATGAGTTACATGGCTCTAAGGTGTTTAGCAAGATTGATTTAAGGAGTGGTTATTATCAGATTCGTATTAGGGAGGGCGATGGATGGAAGACTGCTTTCAAGACTAAGGGCGGATTATACGAATGGTTAGTCATGCCTTTCGGTCTTTCCAATGCCCCTAGTACGTTTATGAGGTTGATGAATCAAGTATTTCGGCCATACTTGGGCAAATTTATGGTCGTTTACTTCGATGATATATTGGTGTTCAGTAAGAATGAGCAAGAACATCAAGATCACTTAACTCAAGTGATGCTCGTTCTTGAAAAGGAGAAGTTATTTGGGAACCTAAAGAAGTGTACCTTCTTTACTCATGAGGTTACCTTCTTAGGTTATATTGTTTCTGAAAATGGTATTAAGACGGATGAAAGCAAGATTGAGACTATTCGAACTTGGCCTGTTCCTAAAAGTATTCATGATGTTCGAAGCTTTCATGGCTTGGCTTCTTTCTATAGGAGATTCATACGCAAACTGAAGTTCTTAAGGGTTCCTCGTTCACTTGGAATCCTAAAGCCCAAGCAGCCTTTGAAGAAGTGAAAGAGAGGCTAACTCAAGCACCGGTTTTAGCTCTACCATGTTTTGAGAAGGTCTTTGAAGTTGAATGCGATGCTTCTGGAGTTGGTATTGGAGGCATTCTTACTCAAGAAGGACCCTTTGGCCTTCTTCAGTGAGAAGTTATGTGATACCAGGAATAGATATTCAACTTATGACAAGGAGTTCTATGCCATCGTTCGATGCCTAGAACATTGGAACCATTATTTGATTGCCAGTGAGTTCATTCTGCACTCAGATCACGAGGCTTTGAAGTATATTCAAGGCCAACATAAGTTAAACTCACGCCATGCTAAATAGGTTGAGTTCCTGCAGTCCTTTCACTTTACTATCAAGCATAAGTCCGACAAGTTAAATCAAGGCGCCGATGCCCTTTCTCGGCGTTATCTATTGATGTTCCAATTAGATGCTTGTATCCTTGGATTTGAGCATCTAAAGGCTTTATACCAGGATGATGAAGATTTTGGGGTGTTATACTCTGAGTGTACTAAACATCCCAAAGGGGATTTCTTAATTCAAGAAGAGTTTCTCCTTAAAGGCGCTCGGTTATGTGTCCCCAAATGCAGCACTCGTGAGTTGTTGATTCGAGAAGTCCATGCTGGATCTTTAGCTGGTCATTTTGGCGAAGACAAGACCCTAATCATGCTTAGGGAACATTATTATTGGCCAGGCATGGAGAAAGACGTTCAAGACATCATTAGAAGGTGCAGTACGTGTCAGATAGCGAAGAGTCATTCGCTCCCTTAGGGATTATACACGCCACTTCCTATTCCTATGTTGCCATAGGTAGACGTTAGTATGGATTTCATACTTGGTTTACCAAAAACACAAAGGAATAAAGATTCTATCTTTGTGGTCGTGGATCGATTTTCAAAGATGGCTCATTTCATTCCCTGCAACAAGACTAATGATGCCACTCATGTTGCTGAGCTGTATTTCAAGGAGGTCATGAGACTTCATGGAATTCCTCGTTCCATCGCCTCAGATCGAGATACCAAGTTCCTAAGTCACTTTTGGATTACTTTGTGGAAAAAGTTGGGTACCAAACTCAAATACAGTACCACTTGTCATCCACAAACCGATGGGCAAACCGAGGTTACTAATTGAACCCTTGGTACTCTATTAAGGGTCTTGATTAAAAACCACACAAAAGGTTGGGATCTGTTACTTCCACATGCTGAGTTTGCCTACAATAGGACTCCAAGCAAGGCTACTGGTCTATCACCCTTTAAAGTGGTCTATGGGATTGATCCCCTAAGTCCACTTGATCTTGTTCCTCGACCATTAGATCAAAAGCCAAGTGCGGATGCCGCTACTAAGGTGGAAGAAATCCAGAAGTTGCATGAGTTAGTAAAGGCCAAGATTGAGAAAACTACACTTTCATACACGGCCCAAGCTAACAAGCACAAAAGAGAGAAGCCTTTTAAGCCAGGTGATTTGGTTTGGATTCATCTCCGTAAAGAACGTTTTCCTTCCAAAAAGAAAACTAAATTGATGCCTAGAGCGGATGGTCCATTCGAGATTTTGGAGAAGATTAACAATAATGCTTAGGTGGAGTTACCAGGAGATTATGGAGTATCAGCAACGTTTAATGTTGCTGATTTAAGCCCTTATGAAGCAGATGGTTACCTTTCTGATTTGAGGATCAAATCTTCCCAACAAGGGGAGAATGATGGAGGTCCATCCTTAAGGTCTAATAATGTCTCATTGATCCAAAATAATCACGAAATCAACTCCAAAGTCACGGCCATGAGTCACTTGATGGAAAACACACAAGGTGATGCACCCGGGTTCTCATCCAGATTTTTACCCGGTTTTTGCTATCTTATTACATCGGCCTAAAGCATATTTTGGTGCCCGTTTTTTGGATGATTATCAGGTTCAGGATGATAACTTTTACGTCCAATTGGTTTCATATCATTTGGAATTCATTTGGTTACTTAAAACAGTTCATCTCTTGAACCTGTCCGGATTGCACTGCAAAATGTACGGTTTTGGTTTTCTGGTTTGTTCATGGGGCAAATGATGTCTAAATGCTACGATTCCAATTGGAGGGCAAACTAGACATCTTAAGGTTTCCAACCATGTAATAAACGTAGCAATTAGTCATCATTTGAGGTGTCAAGCATGCATTGCAATTTGAGGCAGAAACCGACTGACTGACACCCGGTTACTTAGCCTAGTAGTTTTCCTCCTTCAAGGGGTTTGTTTAAGGTGGAAGACTTCCAACTAGGTCATTTTGAGCTTCTTGATGAAACACCACTCAGCTACTTGTGAGAGAGACACGTGGAGCAAGTGAAACACCACCATTTTGCAAGCTCTCATTCGACCACTCAAGCATGAAATAGCACACATGCATTTTTCAGTCCTTTTGGGGTGGCTAGCCGTGCACTCTTGCCTTCCTAGCTAGGAAATTGAGTCATTTACATTCCTTAGTGCAAAGGAAAAGGCTTAGGAAGATAAATTAAGTGCTTTGTAATATAAACTTTCAGCTTTGGTTTGTATTAGATTAAACCGTGTGCTAGGTAGTGATTAGCAAGCTTAATGACTTTCCTCCCTAGGAAGGAAAGCTCATTCGTGTACTCTCAAGGACATATAAAAGCCTTGTATGTTCATTTGAAGAAAATAGAGTTGATAAATCAGTTGAGAGTAAAGACCTTGTGTCTTGTGATTTTTTGAACACTTAACTTGCTTATCCTTAATTGTGGCCGATTAAGGTGGTGACCAAGTGAGTCTTGATCTTTGATTAGGTGGTGTATCTTATGCTAATCCAAGATTAAGGGCCCTAAGCTAAGTGATTAGTGGTGTATCTTATCTAATCATCTAGCTTAGAACTATCCAAAATTCATTAAACACACTTGAAGTTCTTCAGCTAGCTCTTGGTTTCTCTCCTCTCAAACCGTGAGCTCCCTCTTGATCTTCTTAGTGTTTTGAATCCTCCTTTTCTTTCCTCACATCCTTTACTCCTTTGTTTACTCACTTCCATACAAAATCAAGACCATGACAAAGCTAATTGCATCAAACTTCCATTAATCCTCAAAGCTACCTCAAGCCGTGAAGAAGGAACTTCCTAGGCGAGCTAGGCAGCAAGTTAGCACGGTCCCCCCGTGCCTTCAAGCACGACTGTGCCCCCCCTGGCCGTGAGTGCTTGTTTGTTTTCTAGTATCCCTTGACGTGAGTAACTTGGGTTGCTTCTTTCCCTTGAGACTTACATCAATGAGGGGAATCCTTAGGGTGTGTACAAACCCCCTGCAAAGAAATCAAGGTTAAATCATATTTAAGTGGGAGATTTCTACTAAAACATTTTGCTATGCAGTTTTGGACCAAATTTGGCAGGTTGAACAAAATGCCTTGATCCCTTGACTTCGAATGTGCATGATTGACTTTAAATGCTTGGACCTGAAAGCTAACATCTTAAGGATCCGAAAAATGCAAAAATATGAAACTTAAGCCACAATGTTGCTTAAGAAATTAGATGAACAACATTAGCTAAATTCTAGTTATTCAACCCGGTTGCTACTTTTTGGCTCTTCCCCAAAATTTAAGCCATAACTTGGACTTTGGAACTTGCATTGGACCTTGTTGGACTCTTAGGATCCTCATCCATGTCTTGGCTGAAGGGGACTCCATCAGAGTCATTATTTGATTGCAAGTGAGTTTATCCTCCATTATGACCATGAAGCTTTGAAGTATATTCAACGCCAACACAAATTAAACTCACGTCATGCTAAGTGGGTTGAGTTTCTCTAGTTATTTCATTTTATAATAAAGCATAAATCTGGGAAGCTTAATTAAAGTGTTGATGCTCTATCACTGAGGTATCTTGATGTATCTTGGAAGGAAAACACAAATACTCAAACCTGAATTCAAAGCTAATTACAAAGCAAACTGAACTCAAGCTAAGTTTAAGTGACTCCGTGTATGAATGTATGAAAGAAGGATGCACTAAACTCTTGTTTAGATAAGGAATCACCACTAAACTTGAGCTTAGGGTCCCTAATCTGTGATTAAGATATAACACCACTTAATCAAGGTTTAGGACTTACTAGATCACCACTTTAATCGACCAAATTAAGGATAAGCAAGTGAAGTATTTAGGGAACAAAAGCTAGTTGCTCTCAATTATGGTTTTTCATTCAATATCGAAGTGTGTGTTACTAATGTATCTTGGAAGGAAAACACTAATACTCAAACCTGAATTCAAAGCTAAATGTAAAGCAAACTGAATTCAAGCTAAGTATGAGTGAATCCGTGAATGAATGATTAAAAGAAGGATAAACTAAACTCTTGTTTAGATACAGAATCACCATTAAACTTGAGCTTAGGGTCCCTAAACTGTGATTAAGATATAGAAACACCGCTTAATCAAGGTTTAGGACTTACTTGATCGCCACCTTAATCGAGCAAATTAAGTATAAGCAAGTGAAGTGTTTAGGGAACGAAGGATATTTGCTCCCAATTCTGGTTTTCATTCAACGTCAAAGTGTGTAATACAAAATGGCCGTGACAAAACATTAATACGTGACCAAGCAAGCAGCCAAGTAGCTAAGCAAGCTGAATGAGGTTTCCTCCATAGGAAGGAAACGTATTAACTAGCTAAACCATGCGCTTAGAACTAAACTAAGTTACATGCTTGCTTAACTAAACTAATTACAACTAAAATATTAAGAAAAGAAAAAGAAATGATGTACTTAACTTTAATACAACATAATTAAGCTTAATACATCTATTACTAGCAAAAATATGGAGAAAAGCAGCTGTAAAGTGTGATCCCTTTTCAGTTGTCCAATTAGAATGCAAGGTGCGTTTGCTTCCTTTTTGCTCTCATTGGATGGATGCGTCCCAAGGCTTCTTAGCAGCAAATTATGGTATTTCCTGGCTGCTTGACTAGTGATTGAAGCAACCAAGCAAGAAGGAGCTAAGCAAACCCATTGAAGAAGGAAAAACACGTAGCATTCAACCGAGTTCTCAAAAGCAGTTTTTAGCCCAGTTTTGTGACATTGCTTCCACCAATCAAAAGTGAGTATCATTTTAATTTCAGGCCATGGGGGGGACTCCTTAGGGTGTGTACAAACCCCCCTGCAAAGAAATCAAGGTTAAATCATGTTTAAGTAGAAGATTTCTACTAAAACATTTTACCATGCAGTTTTGGACCAAAACTGGTAGGTTGAACAAAGGGCCTTGATCTCTTGACTTTGAATCTGCATGATTGATTTCAAATGCTTGGACCTAAATGCTAACATCATAAGGAACCCAAAAATCCAAAAATATCAATTTAAGCCCAATGTAGCTTAAGAAACCAAATGAACAAAACCGGACACATTCTGGTTCTTCAACCCGGTTGCTACTGTTTGGTTCTTCTCCAAAATTTGAACCATGGCTTGGACTTTGGAACTTGCATGGGACCTCGTAGGGCTCTTAGGATCCTCTTCCTTGTCTTGGTGAAGGGCACTACATCATCCTTCCCTTGTTGAAGAGATTTAATCCTCAAATCTTCAAGGTAGTCATCGGCTTGGTAAGCACTCAAGGTAGCCACATTGAATGTAGCTAAAACTCCATAGTCCCCTGGCAAATCAACCTTATAAGCATTATCATTAATCTTTTCAAGTACCTTAAATGGACCATTAGCCCTTACCACGATCTTGTTCTTCCTCTTTGAAGGAAATCTCTCTTTCCTTAAGTGTATCCATACGAGGTCTGATGCAGACCATCATGAACGGCCCAAAGACCATCAAGCCCAACCCAAGGAAGACCCAATCAAGCTTCAAGAAGTCAAAGACGTGGCAAAACTCTGTAGAAAAGCTTTATTCCTTCCGGAAGAATTAGTGCCCGATTCGTCCCTGCGGAAGGTAATTTCTGTGGCAACTTTTGGACAAGCTCAAGTAGACCCACAACTTGAGGGCCCATATGCTTTGGAAGCTTAAGATTTCAGTTTTAAAATAAGCCCAAGTTTGTTTAATTTGAACGTCATTTGATTGGGCAAAATATCACTCAAAGGTACATTATTCTGATCCAGTCCAGTCTGAGATAGGTGCATTATTTGGGCCATAACTTTTAAACCGCTTATCCAAATTGAGCAAATGAGCCCATTCTGGAAAATAGACTTCCAGTGCTTTCTAGCAAGCCCAAGAACGCGTGTTTTGGCCGAGTATTCTGGAAGATATACTCTGTTGAAGTTGAGGCAGCTGCAAGGATTAATTCTGGAAAAGTGAAGAGTCTTCGGTTACATGTGTTTGTGTGGCTGATATTGTGCATGTTTTGGAGGCTTCTAGATGGAGATAATCAACTGATAGAAATCCTAGAATATTCCTTGTAACCTCCCCCACCCCTTTTATGATGAGTCTTTTCATTTTACTTAGTCTTTTCATTGGCTAGTTTTTATTGTTAGGAGTTGTTGAGTCTTTTGGTTGTCTTTTGCTGAGCTTATAAAAGAGGAGGGGCATGTGATGCTTGTCATTCAGATTGTATGAGATTTCCAAAAGCAATACAAGTACTTTGAATGTGTTTCTCAAAAGTGCATCTAAAATTCCTAGTTCTATATCTTGAATTGTGGCAAATTCAAGTGGTGTTCTAGGTTCTCTATCTTCTCCATTGGAGTGATTCCTCGGTTAAGACAAGAGATTAGCCCAAGATCAAGTCATTGAGTGGCTCCGTGAAGGATTATCTCAATTACAAGATCTTGTTCTATCCTTTTCTTGTGTGGTGAAGATCTTCTTCCATCTCATCCATCTTTCATTTCTCTTTTCACTTTGGTTTGTTTTGAGTTTGAGTTTGATTTGGATCACTCTCCACGCACACATACATAAATCGGTATCAGAGCCAAAGCCAAAATATAAAAACACCCCTGCAACAGCTTTACCCACAAACCCGAACCTACGCACGGTCGCCCGTGCCAAGGAGCACGACCGTGCCTCCTTCAAAATCTGCATTTCACAAGTCGAAGCAAAGCACGGCCACCTCGCGCCTCACTGCACGCCCGTGCCACCTTCTCCAGCAGCATTTTCTTCCCCCAAAGCACTTCAACATGTCTACTAAGTCTACAAGAAGCGATCAAGCAAGAGTAGAGGAGTTGGAAGCCCAGGTTACATATCTCCGGACACAACTTGGCCAACTCTTAGAGGAGAAAAGAAGGTGGGTTCATAGCCCCACACCCTCTCACCCTTATGAACCGGTGGTCGAATCTGAAGAGGAAGTCCTTCACTCCCGTGTCAATTCAAGTGATGAGGAAGCCCCATGGAGACGAAAGCAAGGAGGCAATATTGGTGGTGTCCGAATTGACATCCCCGAATTTGAAGGTCAACTTGACCCGGATTTGTTCCTCGATTGGTTGCATACCATTGTGCGAATCTTTGAGTACGAGGACATCCCGGAGGACAAGAAGGTAAAACTTGTAGCCCTTAAACTCAGAAAATATGCTTTAATTTGGTGGGCTAATCTTGGAGCTAAAAGAGCAAGGAATGGAAAGGGAAAAATCAGAACTTGGGCCAAAATGAAAGAAAATCTTAAGGCCAAGTTTCTTCCCTCTCACTATGTGCAAGACAATTATCTCAAGCTCCATCGACTCAAGCAAGGATCCAAGAGTGTGGAAGAATACACTCGGGAGTTTGAACAACTCCTACTCAAATGTGATTTGAAAGAAGACGACTCACAAACCTTGGTAAGATTGATGTATATGTGGGTGATAAGTGAACCAAATCAAACTCAAACAAATTCCAAACAAGAATCAAACCAAAGAAAAGTGAATATGGAAGATAGATTGAGATGGATTGAAGAATAATAACAAAAGAGGACAAAGGGATAAACAAGACCTTGCACTTGAGATAATCCTTCGCGGAGCTACTCAAGGACTTGATCTTGTGCAAATCCTCTTGTCTTCACCAAGGAATCACTCCAATTGGAAAAGAAAAGAGAACCTAGAACACCACTTGAACTTGCCAAAGTTCAAGATATAGAACTAGGGATTTTTTTTGGGCACAAATGAGAATCACTCTCAAGGTGTTTGTACTACTCTTGGAAAAGCTTACAACTCTGAATTGAAAAACACTTCACACCCCCACTATATATAGGCAACAACAAGACAAGCAAAAGACACAAACTCCTAACAATTTAAAGCTAGAAAATTGAAAAGACTTAGGAAAAATAAAAGACACAACTTAAAGGAATGGGGGAGGTTACAATGAACATTCTAGACTTCTATCAGCTGAAGAAATCCATCCAAGTCGTGCATGATGTCAGCAAGGTGATGTCATCTAACCTATGTCTCTTCACTTGCCCAGCATTAACTCCATGCAGCAGCCTTCACTTCAACTGAGCATTTCTCTCAGATCACACGTCCAAATAAGGTGATTTTGGGCTTGTTGGAAAGCCCTAGAAATCTATTTTCCCGAATGGGCTCATTTGCTCAATTTGGATAAGTAGATAAAAAGTTATGGCCCGAATATTACACCTATATCAGAACTGGACTGGAACAGGACATGTCGTCTTTGAGTAATATTTAGCCCAACCAAACGACTTCCAAAATAAACATAATTGGGCTTGTTTGAAAGCTGAGATCTTAAAATTCAAAACCATGTGGGGCCTTAAGTTGTGGGACCACTTTAGTTAGGCCAAAAGTGCACACAAAAATCGGGAAATTTCGGGATGAAGGCGGCATTACCTCTTCGGGCATGAACGCCAATTTTCGGCAAAGTTTTGCAACTTCTTTGACTTCTTGAAGCTTGAGTGAGTCCTCCTTGGGCTGGGTTTGATGGTCTTTGGGCCGTTCATGATGGTCTCCATCATTGAAATGCAAGGTACTCTTGATCCCCATTTGGAAAAACCGGTTTGGAAAAGGCACTTCGACGTTCAAATAGAACTCCATAAAGTGTCTTTTGTCACGAAGTTCAAATATTGGAACCAAAGAGGAGCCTTGCCATGCATGAACTTGTTTGAAACTTACCTCCCTTGAAGTTGAGTTTAAAGAATGAAAATGATTCCCTTGAAAATATACATCAAAGATACTTGATCGGTCTTGATGAGTCCGTTGCTCATGTAATTGAGTTGCAACCCTATTCATCCCTAGATGACTTGAGTTCTCTAGCCTATAAGGTAGAGCAACAAAAGAAATCTAAGGGAAAGAGCATCTTGTCCAAACCTCTTTCTCGTCCCCACTCCACACAAAGACCTCCCTACTACCCTCCTAGACCTCAAAACCCTCCACAAGCCAAAAACACCACTCCAACCCCTCCTAAGCCCTCCACACAAGAGCCCAAATCCAAGGACAAGGTTCGATGTTTTCGTTGCCAAGGAATGGGACACTATACCTCAGAGTGTCCAAACAAAAGGATTGTTTCCTTAGCAGAATATCAAGAAGCATGTAAAGAACATGCATATGAAGAAGAAGAAGGAGAACATTTTGAAGAAGGAACCTTGGAAGAAGTTGAAGAAGGCCCCGATGAAGGAGAATTGCTAGTCATCCGCCGGGCATTGAGTGGATTTGCCACTCAAGAAGACATGGAGTAAAGAGAAGCTATATTCCACACAAGGTGTACCGTGGGAAACAAGGTATGCTCCCTCATTATTGATGGTGGAAGTTGTGCCAATGTTGCTTCCAAGACTATGGTTGATAAGCTCAAGCTGCAAGTCTCTCCTCGCCCCAATCCCTACTGATGGAGACCATCGTGAGAAGCCCAAGGACCATCAAGCTCAGCCCAAGGAGGACTCACTCAAGCTTCAAGAAGTCAAGGAAGTTGCCAAACTTTGCCGGAAATTGGCGTTCATACCCGAAGAGGTAGTGCCGCCTTCATCCAGAAATTTCCCGCTTTTTGTGTGCACTTTTGGCCTACCTAAAGTGGTCCCACAACTTGAGGCTCCACATGGTTTTGAAGTTTAAGATTTCAGCTTTCAAATAAGCCCAAGTTTGTTTAATTTGGACATCATTTGATTGGGCAAAATATCACTCAAAGATACGTTATGCTGATCCAGTTCAGTCTGAGATAGGTGCATTGTTTGGGCCATAACTTTCAAACCGCTTATCCAAATTGAGCAAATGAGCCCATTCTGGAAAATAGACTTCCAGGGCTTTCTAACAAGCCCAAGAACGCGTGATTTGGCCGAGTATTCTGGAAGTTATGCTCTGTTGAAGTTGAGGCAGTTGCAAGGATTAATGCTGGGAATATGAAGAGTCTTCGGTTACATATACTTGTGTGGCTGATATTGTGCACGTTTTAGATGCTTCTAGATTGATGTAATCAGCTGCAAAAATCCTAGAATATTCCTTGTAACCTCCCCCACCCCTTTTATGATGAGTCTTTTCATTTTTCTTAGACTTTTCATTAGCTAGTTTTAATTGTTAGGAGTTATTTGAGTCCTTTGATTGTCTTTTGCTGAGTCTATAAAAAGGGGAGGGGCGTGTGAAGCTATTCATTCAGCATTGTAAGAAATTTCCAAAGCAATACAAGTACTTTGAGTGTGTTTCTCAAAAGTGCAACTAAATTCCTAGTTCTATATCTTGAATTGTGGCAAATTCAAGTGGTGTTCTAGGTTCTCTTCCTTTTCCAATTGGAGTGATTCCTTGGTTAAGACAAGAGAATTAGCCCAAGGTCAAGTCATTGAGTGGCTCCGTGAAGGATTATCTCAATTACAAGATCTTGTTCTATTCCTTTTTCTTGTGTAGTGAAATTCTTCATCCATCTCATCCATCTTTCATTTCTCTTCCCAATTTGGCTTATTTTGAGTTGGAGTTTGATTTGGTTCACTTGCCACCCACATATACATCAATTGGTATCAGAGCCAAGGTTCTTAAGTGACCCACATCACACCCACATACATCCCAAAAAGCCAAACATACAAAAAAAAAACAAAAAAAAAAGAGGCACAAACCGGCAAACCCAGTCTCGAAGACCAGAGAAGCAGCACGGTGCCCCCGTGCCATACCACACGACCGTGCCATATTCATTTTCCAGAAATCTGCAAGCCGAGACGCAGCACGGTGCCCCCGTGCCACCAAGCACGACCGTGCCACGGTAATTTTCTGCATTTCTTCAAGTCGAAGCATAGCACGGCCTGCCCGTGCCCCCTTGCACGACCGTGCCACTTTCCCTGCTGCCTATTCTTCCTTCAAAGCATCTCCAACATGTCTACAAAGTCCACAAGAAGCGACCAAGCATGTGTGGAAGAGTTAGAAGTGCAAGTCACATATCTTCGAACTCAACTTGGGCAACTTTTGGAGGAAAAACGAAGGTGGGTTCATAGCCTCACTCCGTTTCATCCTCATGAACCGGTGGTCGAATTGGAAGAAGAAGTCTTTCAATCCCGAGCCAATTCTAGTGAAAAAGAAGCCCCAAGGAGACGAAGGCAAGGAGGCAATATGGGTGGTGTCCGAATTGACATCCCCGAATTTGAAGGCCAACTTGACCCGGACTTATTTCTCGATTGGTTGCACACCATTGAGAGGATCTTTGAATATGAGGACATCCCGGAGGACAAGAAGGTAAAACTCGTAGCCCTTAAACTCAGAAAATATGCTTCAATCTGGTGGGCTAACCTTGGAGCGAAAAGAGCAAGAAATGGAAAGGGAAAATCAGAACTTGGGCCAAAATGAAAGAAAAACTCAAGGCCAAGTTTCTTCCCTCTCACTATGTGCAAGACAATTATCTCAAGCTCCATCGACTCAAGCAAGGATCCAAGAGTGTGGAAGAATACACTCGGGAGTTTGAACAACTCCTACTCAAATGCGACTTGAAAGAAGATGACTCTCAAACCTTGGTAAGATACTTAACCGGACTTGATGAGTCTATTGCTCATATTGTTGAGTTGCAACCATATTCATCCCTTGATGACTTGAGTTCTCTAGCCTACAAGGTAGAGCAACAAAAGAAATCAAAGGGAAAGAGTGTCCTTTCCAAGCCTCTCTCTCGTCCTTACCCCACACAAAAGCCTCCGTACTACCCTCCTCGTCCACAAAATTCCCCACCATCACAAACCAAAAACACCACTCCAACCCCTCCAAAACCCTCCACACAAGAACCCAAATCAAAGGACAAGGTTCGTTGCTTTCGGTGCCAAGGTATGGGACACTATGCATCTGAGTGTCCAAACAGGAGGATCGTTTCCCTAGCGGGGTACCAAGAAGCATGTGATGAACATGCCTATGACGAAGAAGAAGAATAGCACCATGAAGAAGGAAATTTGGAAGAAGTTGAAGAAGGCCCCGATGAAGGAGAATTGCTAGTTATCCGCCGGGCCTTGAGTGGAATTGCCACTCAAAAGGACATGGAGCAAAGGGAAGCCATTTTTCACACCAGGTGTACCGTAGGAGACAAGGTTTGTTCCCTTATCATTGATGGAGGTAGTTGTGCTAACGTTGCCTCAAAGACTATGGTGGACAAACTCAAGCTGCAAGTCTCTCCTCGTCCAAATCCCTACACCATACAATGGTTGAATCAAGGCAAAGGTTTGCAAATTACTCACCGTTGTCTTGTTTCCTTTTCAATTGGGAAAAACTATAAAGATGAGATTTGGTGTGATATAGTCCCCATGGATGCTTGCCATATATTATTGGGTAGACCATGGCTTTTTGATAGAAGTGTCATCCATGATGGCCGGATGAACACTTACTCTTTTCTCAAGGACCGTAAGAAAATCACTCTTACCCCTCTCAAAAGTCCTTCCCCCTCTAAGCCAAAAGACAATCCTCATTTGGAAGTCTTCTTTACTACTCTTCTCAAATCTGAGCACCATGAGTATGAGTCTTTTAAAGACTTGATACTTTTACAAGAAGAGTCTAAGCCACCATCTCCCTCACATCCACTACTCACCCCTCTCCTACAAGCCTATCACCATGTTTTTCCACAAGAAATTCCACATGGCCTTCCCCCTCCAAGATCTATCCAACACAAGATAGACCTCGTTCCCGGATCCGTACTTCCAAACAAGCCGGCATACCGGATGTCTCCAAGCGAAACACAAGAAATCCAAAGACAAGTGGATGATCTCTTGTCCAAGGGTTTAATTCGGGAAAGTCTAAGCCCATGTGCCGTGCCCGCCCTCCTTGTTCCTAAGAAGGATGGTAGCATGCGTATGTGTGTTGATAGCCGGGCAATAAACAAGATCACTATCAAGTACCGGTATCCTATTCCCCGATTGGAAGATCTATTGGATGAATTACACGGAGCTGCTATCTTTTCTAAGATTGATCTTAGAAGTGGCTATTACCAGATTCGCATTTTTGAAGGTGATGAATGGAAAACCGCCTTTAAGACTAAAGGAGGTTTATATGAGTGGCTTGTAATGCCATTCGGGCTTACTAATGCCCCGAGCACTTTTATGAGACTCATGAACCAAGTTCTCAAGCCCCTCATTGGAACTTGTGTTGTTGTTTACTTTGATGATATCTTGGTCTATAGCAAGACCGAGGAGGAGCATGCCAAGCATTTGCAACAAGTTTTGAAGATTCTTTCTCAAGAACAACTTTATGGCAATATGGAGAAATGCTTTTTCTTCACTCCTCAAGTGGTATTCTTGGGTTTCATTGTTTCCGCCCAAGGCCTCCAAGTTGATGAAAGCAAGATCAAGGCTATTCAAGAGTGGCCAACTCCTACATCCATCACTCAAGTAAGGAGTTTTCATGGCCTAGCCTCATTCTACCGGAGGTTCATTAGAAATTTCAGCACAATTATGGCTCCTATGACCGAGGTAATTAAAGGCAAAGAGTTTTCATGGAACGAGCAAGCACAACAAGCTTTTGAAGAGATCAAGAAGAAGCTCACTAGTTCCCCCGTTCTAGCCTTGCCCGACTTTACCAAAGTCTTTGAAGTAGAGTGTGATGCATCCGGGGTAGGAATTGGAGCTGTCCTATCTCAAGAGAAGAGACCCATTGCTTTTTTCAGTGAGAAGCTCAACGATGCCAAGAAGAAGTACTCCACCTATGACAAGGAGTTTTATGCAATCATTAGAGCATTGGAGCATTGGCGTCATTACTTAGTTGGAGGTGAATTCATCCTTCATTCTGACCATGAAGCTCTCAAATACATCCAAGGACAACATAAGCTCAACCCTAGACATGCTAAATGGGTAGAGTATCTTCAGTCCTTCCACTTCACTATCCAACATAAGGCGGGAACTCTCAACAAAGGAGCTGATGCATTATCAAGAAGGTACTTATTACTCTCTACTTTGAGTACTAAAGTACTTGGATTTGAAGTTGTTAAAGATTTGTACCCAAAAGATGATGATTTCAAGGACATTTTTGAGAAGTGTCTTAAGCACCCCCATGGGTTGTTCCACTTAGAAGATGGGTTCCTATTCAAAGGTTCACGCCTTTGTATACCTCAATGTGGATTTCGAGAACTGCTTATCCAAGAGCTACATGGAGGAGCCCTAGCTGGCCATTTTGGTGTCGAGAAGACTAGATCAATGTTGAAGGAACACTACTATTGGCCTAAGATGTCAAGAGATGTAGAGCATTTCATCAAAAGATGTTCTACTTGTCAAATGGCTAAGAGCCATTCTTTGCCCCAAGGATTGTATTCTCCACTTCCCATTCCTCAAGCCCCTTGGGAAGATATTAGCTTGGATTTCATCACGGGTTTACCTAGAACCCAAAGGAACAAAGACTCCATTATGGTGGTTGTGGATCGATTCTCCAAGATGGCGCATTTCATCCCTTGCCACACCACTAATGATGCTACTCAAGTGGCTAGTCTTTATTTCAAGGAGATTGTGAGACTACATGGCATTCCAAAGAGCATGGTATCCGATCGTGACTCCAAGTTTCTTAGTCATTTTTGGCTAACTCTATGGCGCAAATTGGGTACTCAACTCAAGTTTAGCACTACTTGTCATCCCCAAACTGATGGACAAACTGAAGTCACCAATAGGACTTTGGGTACCTTACTTCGAGTCCTAGTGAAGAACCATTTGAAGAATTGGGATGAGTTGCTACCACATGCCGAGTTTGCATTCAATCGAGTGCCTAGCAAGTCCACCCAACTCTCTCCATTTCAAGTTGTGTATGGCTACAATCCCAAGAGTCCCTTGGATCTTGTTCCCATTCCAACTCCCACAAAATTTAGTTGGGAAGCTGAAAAAAGAGCCAAGGAGATCCAAGAACTTCATGCAAGAGTTAGAGATAACATTGCCAAGGCTAATGAGAGAGCCATGCAAAGCGCCAACAAGCATCGCAAGGAGGTACATTTTCAGCCAGGAGATTTGGTATGGATTCACATGAGGAAGGAGCGTTTCCCTTCAAAGAGAAAATCTAAGTTGATGCTGCGTTCCGATGGTCCATTTGAAATCCTTGAGAAGGTTGGGCCCAATGCATATAAGGTTGATCTACCTGGAGATTATGGAGTTTCGGCTACCTTCAATGTCTCCGATCTTAGCCCCTTTTTCGATGATGAGCCCCTTCCTAGTTTGAGGGCAAACTTTCACTTACCCGGGGGGAATGATGGAGACCATCGTGAGAAGCCCAAGGACCATCAAGCTCAGCCCAAGGAGGACTCACTCAAGCTTCAAGAAGTCAAGGAAGTTGCCAAACTTTGCCGGAAATTGGCGTTCATACCCGAAGAGGTAGTGCCGCCTTCATCCAGAAATTTCCCGCTTTTTGTGTGCACTTTTGGCCTACCTAAAGTGGTCCCACAACTTGAGGCTCCACATGGTTTTGAAGTTTAAGATTTCAGCTTTCAAATAAGCCCAAGTTTGTTTAATTTGGACATCATTTGATTGGGCAAAATATCACTCAAAGATACGTTATGCTGATCCAGTCCAGTCTGAGATAGGTGCATTGTTTGGGCCATAACTTTCAAACCGCTTATCCAAATTGAGCAAATGAGCCCATTCTGGAAAATAGACTTCCAGGGCTTTCTAACAAGCCCAAGAACGCGTGATTTTGCCGAGTATTCTGGAAGTTATGCTCTGTTGAAGTTGAGGCAGTTGCAAGGATTAATGCTGGGAATATGAAGAGTCTTCGGTTACATATACTTGTGTGGCTGATATTGTGCACGTTTTAGATGCTTCTAGATTGATGTAATCAGCTGCAAAAATCCTAGAATATTCTTGTAACCTCCCCCACCCCTTTTATGATGAGTCTTTTCATTTTTCTTAGACTTTTCATTAGCTAGTTTTAATTGTTAGGAGTTATTTGAGTCCTTTGATTGTCTTTTGCTGAGTCTATAAAAAGCGGAGGGGCGTGTGAAGCTATTCATTCAGCATTGTAAGAAATTTCCAAAGCAATACAAGTACTTTGAGTGTGTTTCTCAAAAGTGCTACTAAATTCCTAGTTCTATATCTTGAATTGTGGCAAATTCAAGTGGTGTTCTAGGTTCTCTTCCTTTTCCAATTGGAGTGATTCCTTGGTTAAGACAAGAGAATTAGCCCAAGGTCAAGTCATTGAGTGGCTCCGTGAAGGATTATCTCAATTACAAGATCTTGTTCTATTCCTTTTTCTTGTGTAGTGAAATTCTTCATCCATCTCATCCATCTTTCATTTCTCTTCCCAATTTGGCTTATTTTGAGTTGGAGTTTGATTTGGTTCACTTGCCACCCACATATACATCACCTACACCATTCAATGGTTGAACCAAGGCAAGGGTTTGCAAATCACTCACCGATGTCTTTTGTTTCTTTTTCAATTGGGAAAAATTATAAGGATGAGATATGGTGTGACATTGTCCCTACGGATGCTTGTCATATTTTGTTGAGTAGACCGTGGCTATTTGATAGAAGTGTCATCCATGATGGCCGGATGAACACTTATTCTTTCCAAAAAGACCACAAAAAGATTACCCTTGCTCCTCTCAAAATTCCCTCCACCTGTAGACCCAAAGACAATCCTCACTTGGATGTCTTTCTCACCACTCTCCTCAAATCCGAGCACCATGAATTTGAGTCTGTCAAAGACTTGATTCTTCTACAAGAGGAACCTAAGCCACCATCTCCCACACATCCACTACTCACCCCTCTCCTTCAAACCTACCATCATGTCTTTCCACAAGAGATCCCACACGGCCTTCCCTCTCCTAGATCCATCCAACACAAGATAGACCTTATTCCCGGTTCCGTTCTTCCCAACAAGCCGACCTACCGGATGTCTCCTAGTGAAACTCAAGAAATCCAAAGACAAGTAGATGACCTCTTGTCCAAGGGTTTAATTTGGGAGAGTTTGAGTCCATATGCCGTGCCCGCCCTCCTTGTTCCTAAAAAGGACGGTAGCATGCGCATGTGTGTGGATAGCCGGGCTATTAACAAAATCACTATCAAGTACCGGTATCCTATTCCAAGATTGGAAGATCTACTTGATGAACTCCATGGAGCCGCTATCTTTTCCAAGATTGATTCACGAAGTGGCTACTATTAAATCCGGATCTTTGAAGGTGATGAATGGAAAACCGCCTTTAACACTAACGGAGGTTTGTATGAGTGGCTTGTGATGCCGTTTGGGCTTACTGATGCCCCTAGCACTTTCATGAGGCTTATGAACCAAGTTCTAAAGCCCCTCATTGGCATTTGTGTTGTTGTCTACTTTGATGATATTTTGGTCTATAGCAAGACCGAAGAAGAGCATGCCCAACACTTGCAACAAGTTTTGGAGATCCTTTCTCAAGAGCAACTCTATGGCAATATGGAGAAATGTTATTTCTTCACCCCTCAAGTGGTATTCTTGGGTTTCATTGTGTCCGCCCAAGGTCTTCAAGTTGATGATAGCAAGATCAAGGCTATCCAAGAATGGCCTACTCCTACATCTATCACTCAAGTAAGGAGTTTCCATGGCCTAGCATCATTTTACCAGAGATTCATCTGAAATTTCAGCACCATTGTGGCTCCTATGACTGAGGTAATTAAAGGCAAAGAATTTTCTTGGAACGAGCAAGCACAACAAGCCTTCGAAGAGATCAAGAAGAAACTCACTAGTGCTCCCGTCCTAACCTTGCCCGATTTTGCCAAGGTTTTTGAAGTTGAATGTGATGCATCTGGGCTAGGAATTGGAGCTGTCCTATCTCAAGAGAAGAGACCCATTGCCTTCTTTAGTGAGAAGCTCAACGATGCCAAGAAGAAGTACTCCACCTACGACAAGGAGTTTTACGCTATCGTTAGAGCATTGGAGCATTGGCGTCATTATCTTGTTAGAGGAGAATTCATTCTCCATTCTGATCATGAGGCTCTCAAGTACATTCAAGGACAACACAAACTCAGCCCTAGACATGCTAAATGGGTAGAGTATCTTCAGTCCTTCCATTTCACCGTCCAACATAAGGCGGGGACTCTCAACAAAGGAGCCGATGCACTCTCTCGTAGGTACTTGTTACTCTCCACTTTGAGTACTAAAGTACTTGGTTTTGAGATTGTGAAAGACTTGTACTCCAAAGATGATGATTTCAAGGATATTTTTGAGATGTGTTCTAAGCACCCCTATGGGTTGTTTCACTTAGAAGATGGGTTCCTATTTAAAGGCTCACGCCTTTGCATTCCTCAATGCGGACTTAGAGAGCTCCTTATCGAAGAGCTACATGGAGGAGCCCTAGCCGGCCATTTCGGTGTAGAGAAGACAAGAGCAATGTTGAAGGAACACTACTATTGGCCAAAGCTGTCAAGAGATGTAGAGCATTTCATCAAAAGATGTTCTACTTGTCAAATGGCTAAGAGCCATGCGTTGCCCCAAGGCTTGTACTCCCCTCTTCCTATTCCTTAAGCCCCTTGGGAAGATATTAGTTTGGACTTCATTACGGGTTTGCCTAGAACCCAAAGGAACAAGGATTCCATTATAGTAGTTGTGGACCGATTTTCCAAGATGACGCATTTCATCCCTTGCCACACTACTAATGATGCTACTCAAGTGGCTAACTTGTACTTCAAGGAAATTGTGAGACTACATGGGATTCCTAAGAGTATGGTATCCGATCGTAACCCTAAGTTCCTTAGTCACTTTTGGCTCACTTTGTGGCGCAAATTGGGTACTCAACTCAAGTTTAGCACAACATGTCATCCCCAAACCGATGGACAAACTGAAGTCACTAATAGGACTTTGGGTACTTTACTACGAGTCCTTGTGAAGAAGCATTTGAAGAATTGGGATGAGTTGTTGCCCCATGCCGAGTTTGCATTCAATCGAGTGCCTAGCAAGTCCACCCAACTCTCTCCTTTTCAAGTTGTCTATGGCTATAATCCCAGGAGTCCGTTGGATCTTATTCCTATTCCCACTCCTACAAAACTTAGTTGGGAAGCCGAGAAACGAGCCAAGGAAATTCAAGAACTTCATGCTCGCGTTCTTGTCAACATAGCCAAGGCTAATGAGAGAGCCATGCAAAGCGCCAAGAAGCACCGGAAAGAGGTGCATTTTCAGCCTGGAGACTTGGTTTGGATTCACCTGCGAAAGGAACGTTTTCCTTCTAAAAGAAAATCCAAGTTGATGCCCCGATCCGATGGGCCCTTTGAGATCCTTGAGAAGGTTGGGCCTAATGCTTACAAGGTTGATCTTCCCGAGATTATGGAGTTTCAGCTACATTCAATGTCTCCGACCTTAGCCCCTATTTTACTGATGAGCCCCTTCCTAGTTTGAGGGCAAACTTTCACTCACCCGGGGGGAATGATGGAGACCATCATGAACGGCCCAAAGACCATCAAGCCCAGCCCAAGGAAGACCCAATCAAGCTTCAAGAAGTCAAAGACGTGGCAAAACTCTGTAGAAAAGTTTTATTCCTTTCGGAAGAATTAGTGCCCGATTCGTCCCTGCGGAAGGTAATTTCTGTGGCAACTTTTGGACAAGCTCAAGTAGACCCACAACTTGAGGGCCCAAATGCTTTGGAAGCTTAAGATTTCAGCTTTAAAATAAGCCCAAGTTTGTTTAATTTGGACGTCATTTGATTGGGCAAAATATGACTCAAAGGTACATTATTCTGATCCAGTCCAGTCTGAGATAGGTGCATTGTTTGGCCCATAACTTTTAAACCGCTTATCCAAATTGAGCAAATGAGCCCATTCTGGAAAATAGACTTCTAGGGCTTTCTAGCAAGACCAAGAAAGCTTGTTTTGGCCGAGTGTTCTGGAATACTCTATTGAAGTTGAGGCAGTTGCGAGGATTAATTCTGGGAAAGTGAAGAGTCTTCGGTTACATGTGTTTGTGTGGCTGATATTGTGCACGTTTTGGAGGCTTCTAGATGGAGATAATCAGCTGATAGAAATCCTAGAATATTCCTTGTAACCTCCCCCACCCCTTTTATGATGAGTCTTTTCATTTTACTTAGTCTTTTCATTGGCTAGTTTTAATTGTTAGGAGTTGTTGAGTCTTTTGGTTGTCTTTTGCTGAGCTTATAAAAGAGGAGGGGCGTGTGATGCTTGTCATTCAGATTGTATGAGATTTCCAAAAGCAATACAAGTACTTTGAGTGTGTTTCTCAAAAGTGCATCTAAAATTCCTAGTTCTATATCTTGAATTGTGGCAAATTCAAGTGGTGTTCTAGGTTCTCTATCTTCTCCATTGGAGTGATTCCTCGGTTAAGACAAGAGAATTAGCCCAAGATCAAGTCATTGAGTGGCTCCGTGAAGGATTATCTCAATTACAAGATCTTGTTCTATCCTTTTCTTGTGTGGTGAAGATCTTCTTCCATCTCATCCATCTTTCATTTCTCTTTTCACTTTGGTTTGTTTTGAGTTTGAGTTTGATTTGGATCACTCTCCACACACACATACATAAATTGGTATCAGAGCCAAAGTCAAAATATAAAAACACCCCTGCAACAGCTTCACCCACAAACTCGAACCTACGCACGGTCGCCCGTGCCAAGGAGCACGACCGTGCCTCCTTTAAAATCTGCATTTCACAAGTCGAAGCAAAGCACGGCCACCTCGCGCCTCACTGCACGCCCGTGTCACCTTCCCCAGCTGCATTTTCTTCCCCCAAAGCACTTCAACATGTCTACTAAGTCTACAAGAAGCGATCAAGCAAAAGTAGAGGAGTTGGAAGCCCAGGTTACATATCTCCGGACACAACTTGGCCAACTCTTAGAGGAGAAAAGAAGGTGGGTTCATAGCCCCACACCCTCTCACCCTCATGAACCGGTGGTCGAATCTGAAGAGGAAGTCCTTCACTCCCGTGCCAATTCAAGTGATGAGGAAGCCCCATGGAGACGAAAGCAAGGAGGCAATATTGGTGGTGTCCGAATTGACATCCCCGAATTTGAAGGTCAACTTGACCCGGATTTGTTCCTCGATTGGTTGGTTACCATTGAGCGAATCTTTGAGTACGAGGACATCCCGGAGGACAAGAAGGTAAAACTTGTAGCCCTTAAACTTAGAAAATATGCTTCAATTTGGTGGGCTAATCTTGGAGCTAAAAGAGCAAGGAATGGAAAGGGAAAAATCAGAACTTGGGCCAAAATGAAAGAAAATCTTAAGGCCAAGTTTCTTCCCTCTCACTATGTGCAAGACAATTATCTCAAGCTCCATCGACTCAAGCAAGGATCCAAGAGTGTGGAAGAATACACTCGGGAGTTTGAACAACTCCTACTCAAATGTGATTTGAAAGAAGACGACTCACAAACCTTGGTAAGATTGATGTATATGTGGGTCGTAAGTGAACCAAATCAAACTCAAACAAATTCCAAACAAGAATCAAACCAAAGAAAAGTGAATATGGAAGATAGATTGAGATGGATCGAAGAATAATAACAAAAGAGGACAAAGGGATAAACAAGACCTTGCACTTGAGATAATCCTTCACGGAGCCACTCAAGGACTTGATCTTGGGCAAATCCTCTTGTCTTCACCAAGGAATCACTCCAATTGGAAAAGAAAAGAGAACCTAGAACACCACTTGAACTTGCCAAAATTCAAGATATAGAACTAGGGATTTTTTTTTGGACACAAATGAGAATCACTCTCAAGGTGTTTGTACTACTCTTGGAAAAGCTTACAACTCTGAATTGAAAAACACTTCACACCCCCACTATATATAGGCAACAATAAGACAAGCAAAAGACACAAACTCCTAGCAATTTAAAGCTAGAAAATTGAAAAGACTTAGGAAAAATAAAAAGACACAACTTAAAGGAATGGGGGAAGTTACAATGAACATTCTAGACTTCCTATCAGCTGAAGAAATCCATCCAAGTCGTGCATGATGTCAGCAAGGTGATGTCATGTAACCTATGTCTCTTCACTTGCCCAACATTAACTCTAGGCAGCAGCCTTCACTTCAACTGAGCATTGCTCTTAGCTCACACGTCCAAATAAGGTGATTTTGGGCTTGTTGGAAAGACCTGGAAATCTATTTTTCCAAATGGGCTCATTTGCTCAATTTGGATAAGAAAATAAAAAGTTATGGCCCGAATATTACACCTATATCAGAACTGGACTGGAACAGGACATGTCGTCTTTGAGTAATATTTAGCCCAACCAAACGACGTCCAAAGTAAACATAATTGGGCTTGTTTGAAAGTTGAGATCTTAAACTTCAAAACCATGTGGAGCCTCAAGTTGTGGGACCACTTTAGTTCGGCCAAAAGTGCACACAAAAATCGGGAAATTTCGGGATGAAGGCGGCATTACCTCTTCGGGCATGAACGCCAATTTTCGGCAAAGTTTTGCAACTTCTTTGACTTCTTGAAGCTTGAGTGAGTCCTCCTTGGGCTGGGCTTGATGGTCTTTGGGCCGTTCATGATGGTCTCCATCATTGAAATGCAAGGTACTCTTGATCCCCATTTGGAAAAACCCGTTTGGAAAAGGCACTTTGACGTTCAAATAGAACTCCATAAAGTGTCTTTTGACACGAAATTCAAATATTGGAACCAAAGAGGAGCCTTGCCATGCATGAACTTGTTTGAAACTTACCTCCCTTGAAGTTGAGTTTAAAGAATGAAAATGATCCCCTTGAAAATATACATCAATCCCTCTCTCTTCGAAAAGAATTGTCCTCAATTCTTGTTGTGAATGAGGGCATTCTTTTTGACTCAAGAGTTCCTCAATTCCTTCGACAACCCCACATAGCTCCAAATCGGACATTTGGAGTTCTTCAATTTCAAGCTCATCAAATATTGGAGGTAGGTCACAATTCACCTCATGGTTTTCATGACATCCTTCTTTAAAGATCAAGGGTTCTCCATGTTCGCCTTCCTTATCTATCCCTCTTGGTTGTCCCTCACTTGTGTTCCCCATTTGTCCCCCCATGGTTATAAGTTTGGTTAGTTCAGGTTCTAATTGTGGGGATAATGGAACAATGAAATTGTCATAACAAGGATCAAAGTGAGCAACACATGCTATTCCCTTATCTAAATGGTGATCTACCACAAGTGGCAAAGGACATGAATAGTCTTCTTGTCCCTCAAGTTCAAAGGTCTCTTCATCGCCATAGTCATCAAAAACAGAAGGTAGGTCAACTAGGCTTGAAGCTTCCACCCCAAGGATCTTTTCATCTTTGTTGGGGTTAGGTTTCTCCAAACAAAGAAAGGAAGTAGAGTTAGAGATACAAGCACTCATGGGACTCCCCTTGTTGAAAGGGATGCCTTTAGAAGAGGAATTAAAGCCATTTCCCTCAAAGGTAAGAAAAAGATGCTTCTGTAAGTAAGAGGTTGGAGCAAAAGCATACTTTAGTTTACCTCTCAACTTATCCCATGTTCTGATCTTACTTTTTCCTCTCTTCTTCCTCTTATACTTGTACTTTTCCCACCATTCAAGCGCATGGCCTCGGAGCTTCTTGATAACCACCTTAAACTTCTCTTGCTCGTCAATATTGTAGCGAGTGAAGACTTGATCCACTTTGGAAATCCAGTAAGGGAAATCTTCTTTTTGGCCACGAAACTTTGGAGTTTTAAGGATGACCATCTCCTTTTCAATCAAAGCAATCTCTATTCTCAAGTTCCCAAGAGAAATCATGATGGATGAATGCTTAAGGGTTCTTTGTGGGTTATGTGTTTAGGCTAGAAAAAGGTTGTTTTGGAGAAGAGGAGGGAGGGCACGGTCGTGCAATGGGGCACTGGGGAACCGTGCTTGAGTGCTGCTTTAAAAATACTGAAAATCAAGGGTGGCACGGTCGTGCTAGGGAGCACGGTGTGGCCGTGCCAAATTGCTGCCCGCGGATGCTTGGTTTTTGCACGGTTTTGCTGGTTTGAGTTGTTTTTGTGTTTTTGTTTGGGAAATGTGTTTGGGCTGCAAACTTGGTCAAATGGCAACCTAGGCTCTGATACCAATTGATGTATATGTGGGTGGTAAGTGAACCAAATCAAACTCAAACAAATTCCAAACAAGAATCAAACCAAAGAAAAATGAATATGGAAGATAGATTGAGATGGATCGAAGAATAATAACAAAAGAGGACAAAGGGATAAACAAGACCTTGCACTTGAGATAATCCTTCGCAGAGCCACTCAAGGACTTGATCTTGGGCAAATCCTCTTGTCTTCACCAAGGAATCACTCCAATTGGGAAAGAAAAGAGAACCTAGAACACCACTTGAACTTGCCAAAATTCAAGATATAGAACTAGGGATTTTTTTTTGGACACAAATGAGAATCACTCTCAAGGTGTTTGTACTACTCTTGGAAAAGCTTACAACTCTGAATTGAAAAACACTTCACACCCCCACTATATATAGGCAACAACAAGACAAGCAAAAGACACAAACTCCTAGCAATTTAAAGCTAGAAAATTGAAAAGACTTAGAAAAAATAAAAAGACACAACTTAAAGGAATGGGGGAGGTTACAATGAACATTCTAGACTTCCTATCAGCTGAAGAAATCCATCCAAGTCGTGCATGATGTCAGCAAGGTGATGTCATGTAACCTATGTCTCTTCACTTGCCCAGCATTAACTCCATGCAGCAGCCTTCACTTCAACTGAGCATTTCTCTCAGCTCACACGTCCAAATATGGTGATTTTGGGCTTGTTGGAAAGCCCTGGAAATCTATTTTCCCGAATGGGCTCATTTGCTCAATTTGCATAAGTAGATAAAAAGTTATAGCCCGAATATTACACCTATATCAGAACTGGACTGGAACAGGACATGTCGTCTTTGAGTAATATTTAGCCCAACCAAACGACGTCCAAAGTAAACATAATTGGGCTTGTTTGAAAGCTGAGATCTTAAAATTCAAAACCATGTGGAGCCTCAAGTTGTGGGACCACTTTAGTTAGGCCAAAAGTGCACACAAAAATCGGGAAATTTTGGGATGAAGGCGGCATTACCTCTTCGGGCATGAACGCCAATTTCCGGCAAAGTTTTGCAACTTCTTTGACTTCTTGAAGCTTGAGTGAGTCCTCCTTGGGCTGGGCTTGATGGTCTTTGGGCCGTTCATGATGGTCTCCATCATTGAAATGCAAGGTACTCTTGATCCCCATTTGGAAAAACCCATTTGGAAAAGGCCCTTTGACGTTCAAATAAAACTCCATAAAGTGTCTTTTGTCACGAAATTCAAATATTGGAACCAAAGAGGAGCCTTGCCATGCATGAACTTGTTTGAAACTTACCTCCCTTGAAGTTGAGTTTAAAGAATGAAAATGATTCCCTTGAAAATATACATCAAAGATACTTGATCGGTCTTGATGAGTCCATTGCTCATGTAATTCAGTTGCAACCCTATTCATCCCTAGATGACTTGAGTTCTCTAGCCTATAAGGTAGAGCAACAAAAGAAATCTAAGGAAAAGAGCATCTTGTCCAAACCTCTTTCTCGTCCCCACTCCACACAAAGACCTCCCTACTACCCTCCTAGACCTAAAAACCCTCCACAAGCCAAAAACACCACTCCAACCCCTCCTAAGCCCTCCACACAAGAGCCCAAATCCAAGGACAAGGTTCGATGCTTTTGTTGCCAAGGAATGGGACACTATACCTCAGAGTGTCCAAACAAAAGGATTGTTTCCTTAGCAGAATATCAAGAAGCATGTGAAGAACATGCATATGAAGAAGAAGAAGGAGAACATTTTGAAGAAGGAACCTTGGAAGAAGTTGAAGAAGGCCCCAATGAAGGAGAATTGCTAGTCATCCGCCAGGTATTGAGTGGATTTGCCACTCAAGAAGACATGGAGCAAAGAGAAGCTATATTTCACACAAGGTGTACCGTGGGAAACAAGGTATGCTCCCTCATTATTGATGGTGGAAGTTGTGCCAATGTTGCTTCCAAGACTATGGTTGATAAGCTCAAGCTGCAAGTCTCTCCTCGCCCCAATCCCTACACCATTCAATGGTTGAACCAAGGCAAGGGTTTGCAAATCACTCACCGATGTCTTGTTTCTTTTTCAATTGGGAAAAATTATAAGGATGAGATATGGTGTGACATTGTCCCTATGGATGCTTGTCATATTTTGTTGGGTAGACCGTGGCTATTTGATAGAAGTGTCATCCATGATGGCCGGATGAACACTTATTCTTTCCAAAAAGACCACAAAAAGATTACCCTTACTCCTCTCAAAATTCCCTCCACCAGTAGACCCAAAGACAATCCTCACTTGGATGTCTTTCTCACCACTCTCCTTAAATCCGAGCACCATGAATTTGAGTCTTTCAAAGACTTGATTCTTCTACAAGAGGAACCTAAGCCACCATCTCCCACACATCCACTACTCACCCCTCTCCTTCAAACCTACCATCATGTCTTTCCACAAGAGATCCCACATGGCCTTCCCCCTCCTAGATCCATCCAACACAAGATAGACCTCATTCTCGGTTCCGTTCTTCCCAACAAGCCGGCCTACCGGATGTCTCCTAGTGAAACTCAAGAAATCCAAAGACAAGTAGATGACCTCTTGTCCAAGGGTTTAATTCGGGAGAGTTTGAGTCCATGTGCCGTGCCCGCCCTCCTTGTTCCTAAAAAGGACGGTAGCATGCGCATGTGTGTGGATAGCCGGGCTATTAACAAAATCACTATTAAGTACCGGTATCCTATTCCAATATTGGAAGATCTACTTGATGAACTCCATGGAGCCGCTATCTTTTCCAAGATTGATTTACGAAGTGGCTACTATCAAATCCGGATCTTTGAAGGTGATGAATGAAAAACCGCCTTTAAGACTAAAGGAGGTTTGTATGAGTGGCTTGTGATGCCATTTGGGCTTACTAATGCCCCTAGCACTTTCATGAGGCTTATGAACCAAGTTCCAAAGCCCCTCATTGGCATTTGTGTTGTTGTCTACTTTGATGATATTTTGGTCTATAGCAAGACCGAAGAAGAGCATGCCCAACACTTGCAACAAGTTTTGGAGATCCTTTCTCAAGAGCAACTCTATGGCAATATGGAGAAATGTTATTTCTTCACCCCTCAAGTGGTATTCTTGGGTTTCATTGTGTCCGCCCAAGGTCTTCAAGTTGATGATAGCAAGATCAAGGCTATCCAAGAATGGCCTACTCCTACATCTATCACTCAAGTAAGGAGTTTCCATGGCCTAGCATCATTTTACCGGAGATTCATCTGAAATTTCAGCACCATTGTGGCTCCTATGACCGAGGTAATTAAAGGCAAAGAATTTTCTTGGAACGAGCAAGCACAACAAGCCTTTGAAGAGATCAAGAAGAAACTCACTAGTGCTCCCGTCCTAACCTTGCCCGATTTTGCCAACGTTTTTGAAGTTGAATGTGATGCATCCGGGGTAGGAATTAGAGCTGTCCTATCTCAAGAGAAGAGACCCATTGCCTTCTTTAGTGAGAAGCTCAACGATGCCAAGAAGAAGTACTCCACCTACGACAAGGAGCTTTATGCTATCATTAGAGCATTGGAGCATTGGCGTCATTATCTTGTTGGAGGAGAATTCATTCTCCATTCTAATCATGAGGCTCTCAAGTACATTCAAGGACAACACAAACTCAGCCCTAGACATGCTAAATGGGCAGAGTATCTTCAGTCCTTCCATTTCACCATCCAACATAAGGTGGGGACTCTCAACAAAGGAGCCGATGCACTCTCTCGTAGGTACTTGTTACTCTCCACTTTGAGTACTAAAGTACTTGGTTTTGAGATTGTGAAAGACTTGTACTCCAAAGATGATGATTTCAAGGATATTTTTGAGAAGTGTTCTAAGCAACCCCATGGGTTGTTTCACTTAGAAGATGGGTTCCTATTTAAAGGCTCACGCCTTTGCATTCCTTAATGCGGATTTAGAGAGCTCCTTATCCAAGAGCTACATGGAGGAGCCCTAGCCGGCCATTTCGGTGTAGAGAAGACAAGAGCAATGTTGAAGGAACACTACTATTGGCCAAAGCTGTCAAGAGATGTAGAGCATTTCATCAAAAGATGTTCTACTTGTCAAATGGCTAAGAGCCATGCGTTGCCCCAAGGCTTGTACTCCCCTCTTCCTATTCCTCAAGCCCCTTGGGAAGATATTAGTTTGGACTTCATTACGGGTTTGCCTAGAACCCAAAGGAACAAGGATTCCATTATAGTAGTTGTGGACCGATTTTCCAAGATGGCGCATTTCATCCCTTGCCACACTACTAATGATGCTACTCAAGTGGCTAACTTGTACTTCAAGGAAATTGTGAGACTACATGGCATTCCTAAGAGTATGGTATCCGATCGTGACCCTAAGTTCCTTAGTCACTTTTGGCTCACTTTGTGGCGTAAATTAGGTACTCAACTCAAGTTTAGCACAACATGTCATCCCCAAACCGATGGACAAACTGAAGTCACTAATAGGACTTTGGGTACTTTACTACGAGTCCTTGTGAAGAAGCATTTGAAGAATTGGGATGAGTTGTTGCCCCATGCCGAGTTTGCATTCAATCGAGTGCCTAGCAAGTCCACCCAACTCTCTCCTTTTCAAGTTGTCTATGGCTATAATCCCAGGAGTCCGTTGGATCTTATTCCTATTCCCACTCCTACAAAACTTAGTTGGGAAGCCGAGAAACGAGCCAAGGAAATTCAAGAACTTCATGCTCGCGTTCGTGACAACATAGCCAAGGCTAATGAGAGAGCCATGCAAAGTGCCAACAAGCACCGGAAAGAGGTACATTTTAGCCTGGAGACTTGGTTTGGATTCACCTGCGAAAGGAACGTTTTCCTTCTAAAAGAAAATCTAAGTTGATGCCTCGATCCGATGGGCCCTTTGAGATCCTTGAGAAGGTTGGGCCTAATGCTTACAAGGTTGATCTTCCCGGAGATTATGGAGTTTTAGCTACATTCCCTATTTTACTGATGAGCCCCTTCCTAGTTTGAGGGCAAACTTTCACTCACCCGGGGGGAATGATGGAGACCATCATGAACGGCCCAAAGACCATCAAGCCCAGCCCAAGGAAGACCCAATCAAGCTTCAAGAAGTCAAAGACGTGGCAAAACTCTGTAGAAAAGTTTTATTCCTTCCGGAAGAATTAGTGCCCGATTCGTCCCTGCGGAAGGTAATTTCTGTGGCAACTTTTGGACACGCTCATGTAGACCCACAACTTGAGGGCCTATATGCTTTGGAAGCTTAAGATTTCAGCTTTAAAATAAGCCCAAGTTTGTTTAATTTGGACGTCATTTGATTGGGCAAAATATCACTCAAAGGTACATTATTCTGATCCAGTTCAGTCTGAGATAGGTGCATTGTTTGGGCCATAACTTTTAAACCGCTTATCCAAATTGAGCAAATGAGCCCATTATGGAACATAGACTTCCAGAGCTTTCTAGCAAGACCAAGAACGCGTGTTTTGGCCAAGTATTCTGGAAGATATACTCTGTTGAAGTTGAGGCAGCTGCAAGGATTAATTCTGAGAAAGTGCTGCAAGGATTAATTCTGGGAAAGTGAAGAGTCTTCGGTTACATGTGTTTGTGTGGCTGATATTGTGCATGTTTTGGAGGCTTCTAGATGGAGATAATCAACTGATAGAAATCCTAGAATATTCCTTGTAACCTCCCCCATCCCTTTTATGATGAGTCTTTTCATTTTACTTAGTCTTTTCATTGGCTAGTTTTAATTGTTAGGAGTTGTTGAGTCTTTTGGTTGTCTTTTGCTGAGCTTATAAAAGAGGAGGGGGTATGTGATGCTTGTCATTCAGATTGTATGAGATTTCCAAAAGCAATACAAGTACTTTGAGTGTGTTTCTTAAAAGTGCATCTAAAATTCCTAGTTCTATATCTTGAATTGTGGCAAATTCAAGTGGTGTTCTAAGTTCTCTATCTTCTCCATTGGAGTGATTCCTCGGTTAAGACAAGAGAATTAGCCCAAGATCAAGTCATTGAGTGGCTCCGTGAAGGATTATCTCAATTACAAGATCTTGTTCTATCCTTTTCTTGTGTGGTGAAGATCTTCTTCCATCTCATCCATCTTTCATTTCTCTTTTCACTTTGGTTTGTTTTGAGTTTGAGTTTGATTTGGATCACTTTCCACGCACACATACATCAAGGTCTCCAAGTTGAAATACCACTTTCTTCTAGTGTTTGTTGGCTTGAGCTTGATATGATGCATTAGTCTTCTATATTCTACTCCTCACCAACTCATACATCTTCTAGATTTCTTCCACCCTTGCTGCTCCATCTGCACTTGGCTTTTGATCTAAAGGCCGTGGAGTAAGATTAAGAGGACTATTAGGATCAATCCTATAAACCACCTTGAATGGTGATAGACCAGTAGCCTTACTAGGAGCCCTGTCGTAAGCAAATTCTGCCTGGGGTAAAAGCAAATCCCACGCTTTGGCATGAGGTTTAATCAAAACCCTTAGAAGTGTTCCTAGGGTTTGGTTTGCAACCTCAGTTTGCCCATCAGTTTGTGGATGGCAAGTGGTACTATACTTGAGTTTAGTATCCAATTTCTTCCACAAGATAATCCAAAAATGGCTTAGAAACTTAGTGTCCCGATCAGAAATAATTGATCTAGGTATACCACGTAATCCAACCACCTCCTTGAAATATAACTCAGCAATGTGTGTAGCATCATTAGTCTTGTTACATGGAATAAAATAAGACATTTTAGAGAACCTATCTACTACAGCAAAGATTGAATCTTTGTTTCTTTAGGTTTTAGGCAATCCAAGAATGAAATCTATACTTACATCAACCCAAGGAGTAGTAGGAATAGGTAGACGTGTCTAGGTCGTGGGGTAAGAAGTGACTTTTGGCCACTTGACAAGTCCACTCCTCTTTAAAATATCTTGTACATCCTTCTCCATACCTGGACAGTAGTAATGCTCCCTCAGCATGATGGGTGTCTTGTTTTCACCATAGTGACCAGATAGAGAACCTCTATGAACTTCCTAAATTAGAAGCTCCCTTGTGCTACACCTTGGCACACACAACTGTGTACCCTTGAAAAGAAATCCTTCTTGAATAAGGAAATCACTTTTGGGGTGCTTTGAACATTCAGTAAACAACTGCCCAAAGTCTTCATCTTCAACATACAAAGTTTTTAGATGCTTAAAACCTAGTACACAAGCATCTAATTGAAACAAAAGTAGATATCTCTGTGATAGAGCATCGGCACCTTGATTAAGCTTCTCAGATTTATGCTTGATTGTGAAATGATATGACTGGAGAAACTCAACCTACTTAGCATGACATGAGTTTAACTTGTGTTGGCCTTGAATGTACTTCAAAACTTCATGGTCAGAATGAAGGATAAACTCACTTACAATCAAATAATGACTCCAATGCTCTAAACACCTTACAATTGCATAGAACTCTTTATCATAGGTGGAGTACTTTCTTCTTGAATCACATAATTTTTCACTAAAGAAGGCTAAGGGCTTACCTTCCTGAGTAAGAACACCACCTATGCCAACTCCAGAGGCATCACATTCAACTTCAAAAATCTCACTAAAGCACGTCAAAGGGAGGACAGGTGCTTCAGTAAGTCTTCTTTTAATCTCTTCAAAGGCAGATTGAGCTTTTGGCATCCATTGGAATGATGTACCTTTAAGAACTTCAGTCATAGGAGCCATAATGGTGCTAAAATCTTGCTTTCATCTGCCTTTAAGCCATCACCAATGACTATGTAACCTAAGAATGTTACTTCAAGAGTGAAGAAGGCAAATTTCTTAAGGTTACCAAAAAGTTTCTCACGTTCCAAAACAAGCATAGCTTTAGTTAAACGATCTTGATGCTCATGCTCATCCTTGGAATAAATCAAGATATCATCAAAGTAAACCACCACAAACTTGCCTATGTACGGCCTGAAAACTTGATTCATCAATCTCATGAATGTGCTAGGTACATTTGAAAGATCAAAGGGCATAACCAACCATTCATAAAGCCCTCCTTTAGTTTTAAAGGTTGGCTTCCATTCATCACCTTCTCTAATCCGAATTTGGCAGTATCCACTTCGAAGGTCTATCTTTGAAAACACTTTAGAGCCTTGTAACTCATCCAGCATGTCTTCAAGTCTAGGTATGGGATACCTATACTTGATTGTAATTTTGTTGATGGCACTACTATCCACACACATACGCATTCCACCATCCTTCTTAGGCACCAAAAGAGCAGGAACAGCACATGGACTTAAGGACTCATGGATTAAGCCCTTGGACTTTAATTCTTCAACTTGCAGTTGTATTTCAATGGTGTCCTTAGGATTCATCCTATAAGCAGGCTTATTAGGTAGGATGGAACCAGGAATAAGATCAATGTGGTGTTGGATATCTCTTTTAGGATGTAAACCTATAGGTATCTCCTCAGGAAATAAATGACAGAAGTTTTGTATGAGTGTTTTGGCTATGGGGTGAGTGGGTAAAGGTGTTGTTAATTCTTCTTGCATGCTTAAAATCCACTCTTTAAAGGCTTTGAATTCATGTTGAGAAGCCCTTAACAATGATTCACTTATGGTTAGTAGCAATCAGAATATTTGGGCTTGTTTTGAGGCCTAATCTTATGGAGTTTTGATGGGGATGAAGGGGCTAAAGTGATCTTCTTACCATCCTTAGTAAAGGAGTAAGTATTCAAGTAAAGATTATGTATAACCTTACGGTCATACAGCCATGGTCTTCCCAAAAGCATATGACAAGCATCCATAGGGATAACATCACACCAAAGTTCATCTTGATAGTTCTTTCCAATGGAGAAAGAAACTAAGCAATGTGAGTTCACTTGGATTCCCTTGCTTTGATTTAGCCATTGAATGTTGTATGGATGTGGATGTGCCATAATTTGCAATCCTAGTTTCTCAATCATGCTTAGAGAAACCACATTTGCACAGCTTCCTCCATCAATAACCAAAGAACACACCTTCCCTTGAACTGTACAATGAGAATGGAATATGTTCTCCCTTTGTTCATCTTTCTCTCCCTTTTGATTACTTAGAACTCTTCTCAAAACTAGCAATTCACCTTTATTAGCCTCCTTTACTACTTCTTCTTGAGTTTCGTCAAGTTCATTCTCATATTCATCTTTCTTTTCTTCCTCTTCAAACTCCTTCTTAACGGCTGACCATTTGGCTAAGGTAATCACCTTACGGTTTGGACAGTCCGAAGCTATATGCCCAAGTCCTTGACATTTGAAGCATCTTCTATTGCTCATGGGATTGGGATTAGGCCTATTTTGAGGTTTTTGGATCTTTTGTGGAGCTGGGGTTCTTTGTGGAAAGGAAGGGAATGGATTTTTTGGCTTGGAAGTAGGATTAGAGCTGCCTTGGTTTCTTTTGCTGCTCAACCTTGTGAGCCAGCATACACACTTCATCAAAGGTAGTATAAGCTTATAAATCAACTACATTAGAATACCTAGGATCAAGACCTCCTAAGTATCTAACAATGCTTCACTCTTCGGGTTCTAGTAAATCACACTTGATTATAAGTTTCTCAAACTCACGTGTGTACTCTTCAACACTCAGGTTGCCTTAAGTAAGATTATGGAGTTGAGAATAGCAATCTTGAACATAAGTTAGGGGAAGAAAACGAGCCTGAAGCTTTGATTTCATCTTGTCCCATGTTCTGATTTTGGACTTTCTTTCACTAACCTGTTTAGCACATAGGTTTATCCACCATAATGAAGCATATTTTCTAAGTCTTAAGGCCACTAACTTGACCTTCTTATCTTCTTGAACGTCCTTATACTCAAAGACACATTCAACAGTATGCAACCAATCTAAAAACTCTTCTGGATCAAGCTTACCTTTAAATTCTGGAATTTTAACTTTGAAGTCATCAGTATTGGCTTGAAACTGTGGTTCTGGTCTAGCCATTCTCAAAGGTTCATCTTCACTAGATGAATAAATGTCATGACAATAGACTCGTTCTTACCTTATTGGTTCTGATTGTAGAGTTTCTTCATTCACTTTTGCTTTTTGCTTTTGCTTCAAAAAAGAACCAAGTTGCTTTCGTAGATACTCATTATGAGCTTGAGTTTCTTGCTTTTGCTGAGTATCCTCATGAATCTTCTTCACTAGCATTTCATTCTGCCTTATCAATGCTTCAAACTTCTCTTCCAAACTTAAGCTAGAACTCATCTTACTCACGGTTTGTGTTTGGATTCAAACTAGGAATGTGTTTGGAATTTTGAGTGGGAATGAATTATGGAAGTGGAGGGACGTACCAGGCCAAGGAGAAACCAAAGCTCTGATACCAAATATTTTGTATCTTAGAAGGAAAACACTAGTACTCAACCCTGAATTCAAAGCTAAATGCAAAGCAAACTGAATTCAAGCTAAGTGTGAGTGAATCCGTGAATGAATGATTAAAAGAAGGATAAACTAAACTCTTGTTTAGATACAGAATCACCACTAAACTTGAGCTTAGGTCCCTAAACTGTGATTAAGATACAGAAACACCACTTAATGAAGGTTTAGGACTTACTTGATCACCACCTTAATCAACCAAATTAAGGATTAGCAAGTGAAGTATTTAGGGAGCGAAAGCTATTTGTTCTCAATTCCAGTTTTCATTCAATATCAACGTGTGCAATACAAAATGGACATGAAAAAACATTAATACATGACCAAGCAAGTAGCCAAGTAGCTAAGCAAGCTGAATGAGGTTTCCTCCCTAGGAAGGAAATGTATTAACTCGCTAAACCATGTGCTTAGAACTAAACTAAGTTACATGGTTGCTTAACTAAACTAATTACAACCAGAAGAATAAGAAAAGCAAAACAAATGATGTGCTTCACTTTATTACAACATAATTAAGCTTAATACATCTATTGCTAGCAAAAATGAGGAGAAAAGCAGCCGTAAAGTGTGATCCCTTTTTGGCTGTCCACTTAGAATGCAAGCTGCGTTTGCTTCCTTTTTGCTCTCATTGGATGTGATGGGGACCATCAAGTACAAGCCCCAAGTATGCAACCACCAAGCCCACACATCCATTCAAGCCCCAAGGAAGTTAAGAACATTCATGCCTTGGTCAAGAACACCTTGGAACACATGGACAGAATCTGGGCAGATTCAACCGGAAATTGGCCCGGTTTTGTGCATTTTTGGGACTTGAAGGTGAGGGGATGATTGACTACTTTTCCCCCTCTCTTTAAGTTTAAGATGTTAGGAATCCAATAAAACAAGTTGCAAAGGATTTGGAGGTAATTTCGTCAGTCAAACAGCAAGTTCTTTCTAACACTGCAGGCTGGGCGCTAATCCAGCACTGTCCGAATTTAATGAAGATTTGGACCACCAACTTAAGTCCATTCTTTCTGAAATTTTGCAGCGTAAAAGGGGACATAAATATTTATCAGACCATGGGTTTAAATCCCATCCAAAGCACCCTCTTGTGTTGGTTTTATCCAGCTAAAAGGACAAGAAAAACACCCTTGTAACCAGTCCTTCACTAGCCGGTACAAGGGGGCTCTTTTCCTTGGGTTTTGTTTGCCCACTTGCTGAATTGACTTCCTTTGCTGCATTTTAGGACCTTTGTAAGCTTGACACCTCATTTGGGAGGCATCATGAGCCCTAATGGGGTAGACTAAGCTAGTTAGTGAGGTGTTAAGCTAGTAAGTGATGGATGTAATGTGTTTACTCTTCCCCACATGTACTAATCTTGTTTTTGCTGCATGGGAAGGGGGGGGACTCAGCCAAGGCAAGATAAAAACCAGCTTGGCCTTCATTTTGTAAGCAACTTTGAATGCATGAGCTTGTGAGTTCTCAAAACTCTCTCCACAAAATTCCTAGTGTTATATCTTGAGCTTGGCAACTCAAGTGGGTCTCTAGGTCTCTTTCTCTCAACTAGAAGGTGATTAAATTCTGTAACTAGTTGATACAAAGAGATTGCCCAAGTGTTCTCCAAGGGTGGCTCCTAGGATTATCCCTTGAAAGGTCACTTGACTATCCAAACTCTTGAATTCTCATCTCCATTTTTTGTTCTTCTTCTTCATCACTCCGTGTTCTACTTTGAAGCAAGTTTGTGAGTTTGGTCTTGTCCTTGCAATAGGCTGAATACTCAAATCGTGCAGAATCTAGTCCAAAACAGCATAGGACTAAAAATGAGCTTCGTTCACTGACCAATTGAACTCCAAATCTAATAATTCCAATTGGACACGAAAGCTACAGTCTTAAACTTGTAAGAACACCAAAAAACGAGCACTTAAACTTGGATTAAACTTGAGAAATCAGGTAGCAAAATTGGGTGAAAATCCGAATGAATAACCGGGTGCATTAACTTGAATGTTCTTTACCAAATGACTTTTGGTCGTGGCTTTATACCTCATTTCTTGATTATTTTGGATCATTTGAACATTAATGGACCTCGTGGATGGACCACCATCACAAAAGATGGCTCATCTCTAAATTAAATAATTCCATTTGAAGGAGTTAGATGACTTCTAGAGCTTTCCAACCATATGTGGCAAGCCAGCTTATGTCCACATTTTGCATGAGAAATGTGGCCTCCAACTACAACCTGAAAACTGCCAGCTACTGCCCGGTTGATAGCTGATTGGTGCATTTAGTGGTTGCATGCCTTAATCACATCCAGTCCTTGTCTAGCTTCATAATCAGGCTTCTATAAGGCAGTTGGACATGATCATTAAGTAACCGCCCAGCAAACCAATGAGGAAGAAGGAGAGAAGACAGCCCCTTTGTGAGTGGCTAGCCGGACTACAAAAGGCAACCAATCACTTCACTACTTCTCTTCATTTTAAGACAGCATGCTTAAGGTTTAATTACTTGCTTAATTACGTAATTAGCATCAATCCTCAAGATTAGATAAACTGAATGCATGTACTTATCAAAGATTAAGCAAGGATTAACTTTGTAAACACACGGGTTAGCTAAAACCATGTATTAAGCTAGATTAAGAGGTTTCCTACTGATGAAAAAACCTCACTCCTTACCCTTTAGCTGCTTGGTTGCTTGCTAGCTTACCTTTAAGGGTTTGTACTCTTCACTTTTGTGATCAGATTTCGGCATTTGAAAGAAAGAAAGAGAATTTTCTCTTAAAAAACTAGAATACTACACTTGCATATCCTTAACTAGGTCGGTTAAGGTGGTGATCAAGTTTAGTCCTAATCTTAATTAAGTGGTGATTTTCTATATCTTATTCAAGTTTAGGGGCCCTAACCTTAGTTTTGGTGGTGTTTCTGTATCCAAAACTCAAGATTAGTTCCATCTCATTCATCCATTTCAGTCATGGGTTCTTAGGAAAACCATGGGTGTTCATCTTCCTTCTTTGCTTCCCTGTGATTTTAAGCTTAATTCCTTAAGCTTTACATCATATTTGGCATCAGATCTGAGTTTCTCCTCGGCCTGGTATAATCCTCATACTTCCAGAATCATTTCCAAATCCATTCCTCAGACACAAGTCCAAACTTTGTTCTACTCTTAAATCGGTTACAACATGAGTACTAGTTTGAGTTTAGAAGAGAAACTTGAAGCTGTTTTGAAGAGTAATCATGAGATTACCTCTTGTAATCAAGAACTAAAGAGTTCTAACCAAGAGTTGAAGGCTCAGAATAAGTACCTACGCAAACAGCTAGGTACCTTTCTAAAGCAAAAGCAAAAGATGTGTGAAGAACCTGTCCAATCAGAACCACGGAGGCAAGAACAAATGTTTAGCCATACTCTTGATTCATTTAATGAGGATGAACCAGTGAGAATGGTTAGGCAAGACCCATGGATGCAAGCAAGCTCTAATGATTTTAGAGTTGAAAGTCCAGAATATGAAGGCAAGCACGATCCAGAGGAGTTTTTGAACTGGCTACACACGATGAAAAGAGTATTTGAATACGGGGATGTTCCTGAAGACAAGAAAGTGAAATTGGTGGCCTTGAGATTACGTAAGTATGCATCTCTTTGGTGGACTAACTTATGTGCAAAAAGCGTTAGGGAGCGAAAATCCAAAATCAGAACTTGGGAAAAGATGAAATCTAAGCTAAAGTTCTTCCACCAACTTATGTACAGGATTACTATTCTTAACTTCATAATTTGAACTGAGGTAATCTGAGTGTTGAAGAGTATACAAGACAATTCAAAAAGCTTGTAATAAAATGTGACCTTTAAGAACCAGAAGAACAAACAATAGTTAGATACTTGGGAGGACTTGATCTTAGGTATTCTAATGTTGTTGAATTGCAAGCTTATACTACTTTTGATGAGGTTTGTGTGCTAGCTCACAAAGTTGAACAACAAAAGAAGGCTAGGCAGTCCTTTAAACCTCAAATTTCCAAACCTATAAGCCGGAACACACCCTTTAACAAGGGGAGTTCTAATCCATCTCCTAAGCATACAAATCCTTTTCCTTCCAATCCACAAAGAACCCCAACTCCACAAAAGGCCCAAACACCTCCAACCAGACCTAGTCCTAATCCCATCAGCACTAGAAGGTGTTTCAAGTGCCAAGGGTTAGGCCATATAGCCTCGGACTGTCCTAACCGAAAGGTTATTACTTTGGCCGAATGGAGAGCCGTGGATGAGCAAGAGAAAGAAGAGGAAATTGAAGGTGAAAGTGAAGAAAACCTTGAGGAAAACTTAGAGGAGGTTGAAGAAGAAGCTAATGAGGGTGAAATGTTGGTTTTGAGAGGAGTCTTGAATGGCCAGAAGGGTGCTAAAGATGAACAAAGAGAGAACATTTTCATACAAGGTGCACGGTTCACGACAAGGTTTATTCTTTCATAATTGATGGTGGGAGTTGTGCTAATGTAGTTTCTCTTAGCATGATTGAGAAACTAGGCTTGTAAGCTATGGCCCATCCCTATCCATACAACATACAATGGCTAAACCAAAGCAGGGGACTCCAAGTTAACTCACGGTGTCTCATTTCTTTGTCCATTAGTAAGAGTTACCAAGATGAGCTTTGGTGTGATGTCATACCCATGGATGCATGCCATGTTTTGCTGGGCAGGCCGTGATCGTATGATAGAAAGGTAATCCATGATGGTTTTCAGAATACACACTCCTTTCCTAAAGGAGGAAAGAAGATTACCTTAAAGCCATTAGCACCATTCGAACTCCACAAAAACAAACCTACAAAAAAGCTTGATCATTCTGGTTGTTTGCTACCATTCAGTGAACCTCTTTTAAAGGCCTCATATCATGAATTTAAGGCTTTTAAAGAGTGGATACCAAACATCCAAGATGAACCAGAATCACCTATGCCTACTCACCCCATTGCCAAATCACTCATCCAAAACTTCTGTCACTTGTTTCCAGAGGAGACACCTACGAGTTTACCTCCTAAAAGAGATGTCCAACATCACATTGATCTCATTCCTGGTTTAATCCTCCCAAATAAGCCAGCTTATAGGATGAGCCCAAAGGAAACCATGGAGATTCAAAGGCAAGTTGAAGAATTGATGTCAAAAGGGCTTGTACGTGAGTCCTTAAGCCCTTGTGTTGTACCTGCCTTGTTGGTTCCAAAGAAGGATGGTAGCCAACGAATGTGTGTGGATAGAAGAGCCATAAACAAAATTACTATCAAGTATAGGTATCCTATACCTAGACTTGAAGATATGCCAGATGAGTTACATGGCTTAAAAGTGTTTTCAAAGATTGATCTAAGAAGTGGCTACTACCAAATTAGAATCCGTGAGGGAGATGAATGAAAAACGGTATTCAAGACTAAAGGTGGCTTATATGAGTGGCTTGTCATGCCATTTGGTCTTTCTATTGCTCCCAGTACATTTATGAGGCTAATAAATCAAGTATTCAAGCCTTACATTGGCAAGTTCGTGGTGGTCTACTTTGATGACATTCTGATCTATTCTAAGGACGAGCAAGCACATCAAGATCATCTCAATCAAATCATGCATGTCCTAGAAGGTGAGAAGTTGTATAGTAATCTCACAAAATGTACTTTCTTTACCCAAGAAGTTGCATTCTTAGGTTACATTGTTTCTGAAGAAGCCATAAAGGCAGATGAAGCCAAGATAGAAGCAATACGGTCATGGCCACCACCACAAAGCATACATGTTATTCGAAGCTTTCATGGGTCAGCTTCGTTTTACAGGAGGTTTATTCGAAACTTCAGCACCATAATGGCCCCCATGACTAAAGTGCTTAAGGGTACATCCTTTAAATGGACCCCTAAAGCACAATCTGCCTTTGAAGAAGTGAAGAAGAGACTAACTCAGGCACTGGTTCTAGCCTTGCCGTGTTTTGAGAAGGTCTTTGAAGTTGAATATGATGCATCTGGAGTGAAAATTGCTGGTGTTCTTACTCAAGAAGGTAAACCATTAGCCTTCTTTAGTTAGAAATTATGTGATTCAAGAAGAAAATACTCCACTTATGACAAGGAATTCTATGCAATAGTTCGGTGTTTAGAGCATTGGAGCCATTACTTAGTGGCTAGTGAGTTTATATTGCATTCTGATCATGAGGCTTTGAAGTACCTTTAAGGCCAACACAAGCTTAACTCATGCCATGCTAAATGGGTTAAGTTCCTTTACTCATTCCACTTCACCATTAAGCACAAATCAAGAAGATTAAATCAAGGTGTAGATGCATTACCAAGGAGACATCTCCTTTTGTTTCAATTAGATGCTCTCATTCTTACTTTTGAGCATCTTAAGAGTTCGTATGCTGAAGATGAAGACCTTGAGGACTTGTATTCTATGTGCTTGAAGCACCCTAAGGGGGATTTCTTAATCTAAGAGGGCTATTTGTTCAAGGGAGTACGGTTGTGTATTCCTAAGTGTAGCACCCGTGAGCTTCTAATTAGGGAAGTTCATGGCGGTTCCTTAGCTGGACATTTTAGTGAGTCAAAGACCTTAACCATGTTAAGGGAACATTATTACTGGCCAGGAATGGAGAAGGATGTTCAAGACATCCTAAGGAGGTGTGGAACGTGCCAACCATCCAAGAGTCACACCTTACCTCACGGTTTATACACTCCACTTCCCGTACCTCCTCTACCATGGGTAGGCCTGGCAATTTCAACCGAACCTGATGGATATCTGATTCACCCAACCTGAAAAATCGAGTGAAAACCCGATTAAACGGGTGAATTAAACGGGTGATGGATAATCGAGTGATGGATTGGGTCGGATACGGGTGATGGTCCACCCGATCCATCACCCGACCCGTCACCCGCTTTATATGTATGTATGTATGTGTACACACACACACACACACGCGCACACACACACATATGTGTGTGTGTGTGTTTATATGTATATACACACACACACATATATATATATATATCTATATATATATGTGTGTATGTCTGTATATATATATATATATATATATATATATATATATATATATATATATATATATATATATATATATATATATATATATATATATATATATATATATATATATATATATATATATATATAGATATATATGTATATACATATATATAAATGTATATATATACGTATATATATGTATGTATGTATGTATGTATGTGTGTGTGTGTGTGTGTGTGTGTATATATATATAAAACTTATGTTTGGTATCTTTATCATTTGTGATAATTGTTATGTTTACGATTAGGGTATGTGGTTTCCTTTGGTTATTGTTTTGTATGTTTTAAATTGTCCAAGCATTGGAACCTTATTTGAGCGATAAACAAATAAAATGAGATAGAATGCGTTTCATCCGTTTTACCCATTTACTACCCACTTCATCCGCGGTTGGTGGGTGGATTGGATGCGTGTGAGCAGATGAATGGGTGATGGGTGGATCGGGCAGAGTGGATGGATGCGGGTGATGGATGCGGGTGGAGTGTTACCCGCTCCAAATCCGACCCGTTGCCAGGCCTAACCATGGGTGGATGTAAGTATGGATTTCATTTTGGTTTTGTCTAGAACCCAAGGGGGCAAGGATTCCATATTTGTGGTGGTGGATAGATTTTCAAAGATGGCACACTTCATACCATACAACAAAACTAATGATGCTATACACATTGTAGAATTATACTTTAAAGAGGTAACTAGATTACATGGTATCCCTAAGTCTTTTGTTTCTGATAGAGATACAAAGTTTCTAAGTCATTTCTGGATTACTCTTTGGAAGAAGCTTGCTACTAAGTTAATGTATAGTACCACTTGTCACCCCCAAATTGATGGCCAAACTGAGGTGACTAATCGAACCTGAGGTACACTCCTAGGAACTTTGATTAAGCCTCATGCCAAGGCTTTGGATTTACTCTTGCCACATGCTGAGTTTGCATGCAACAAAGCCCCCAGTAAGGCTACTGGTCTTTCTCCTTTCAAGGTGCTGTATGGGATTAATCCACTAAGTCCCATTGATCTTACCCCACGGCCACTAGACCAGAAACCAAGTGCTGATGCAACAGCAAGAGTAGAAGAGATTCAGAAAATCCATGAGTTGGTGAAGGCCAGAATTGAAAAGACAAATTTATCGTATGAAGCCCAAGCTAACAAGCATAGGAGAAAGATTGTATTTCAACCTAGAGACCTAGTATGGATTCATTAAGGAAGGAAAGGTTTCCTTCTAAAAGGAAGAATAAACTCATGCCAAGAGCTGAAGGTCCACTTGAGGTCTTAGAAAGGATAAATGACAATGCACATAAGGTTGATCTACCAGGGGAGTATGTAGTTTTAGCCACGTTCAATGCGACAAATTTGAGCCCCTTCCATTCAGATGACTCCCAAGCAGATTTGAGGATCAAATCTTTTCAACAAGGGGAGGATGATGGAGTCCTACCATGCCAAGACCTTATCCATGATGAAACAAGCCCAGAATGTCCAAGAACAAGGTCCCATGTCCAACAGATGGCTCATCTCTAAATTGAGTAATTCCACTTGGAGGAGTTAGAAGACTTCCAGAGCTTTCCAACAATATGTGGTAAGCTAGGTTATGTGATGGGGACCATCCAAGCAAGCCTTTGGAAACCCTTTCCAATGGGCCAGCCCAAGTTATGGTGTCCAAGAAGGTTAGGGAAGTCCATGCCATGGTCAGAAACTACTTGAACAAAGAAGATGATGGACAGTCCAGTTCATCTGAGAATTGGCTCGGTTTTGTATCTCTACTGGAGCAAAATCTAGAAGGGGAAATTTGCTGCACGCACCACCTCCTGAAATCTTAAAGTCTTAGCTTTCTAACAAGATCTTTTGCAAAGCATTTGGAGTTCATTTGGTCAGCCAACAAAGCCAAAAACCTAAGACAGTGCACTACAGGGTGCAATCCAGCACAGTCCGAATGAAGGGTCTGTTTGGTTGACTTACCTTGCTCCAACATTTGTCAAACTTTATGGCATGAAAAGGCATATAAATATTTATCAAATCATGGCCCTAAAGTTGAGCTAAGGGACCAACTTGTATTGGTTTTATCCAGCCAAAGTACGGGAGAAATCCTTTTTACCCGGTTAATAGGTGTAGCCGGTTGCCCAGCTTGTTTTTGGTGTCCCACTTCTACAACTTGCAAGCTCAAGAGTCTAAGCTAATGTACTAGGGTTGTTTGTAAGCTTGACACCTTAATTTGGAGATTATTAAGCTAATGAGGTGTCAAGGTTAGATTGGATCTCTTGTTTTGTCAACTTGCACTTGTAAGCTAGCTTAGTCCATGTCATTTAGTCAATTATCAGCTTGTAAATAGCTCCTTGGCTGAGTGTAAGAGGGGAAGGGCTTATAAATACCCCCTCTCTTCCATTTGCAAGGGACTTTTGCCAAATTGAACACAAACTTGAGCTTTGCCTCTCCAAATTATAGTTTTATATCTTAAGTGTGGCAAATTAAGCGGTGTCCTAGGTCTCTTTATCTCAATTAGGTGGTGTTTCTGTATCCTAATTGATCTAAGGATATTGTCCTAGTGTTCAACAAGAGTGGCTCCATTGGATTATCTTTTGAAGGCACTTGCATTATCCTCTCTTTCACTCATCTCACTCTCACTCTTTAATCTCTCCATCTCATCCTCTCTAAGGAGTATAAGGTTAGATACATCAATTGGTATCAGAGCCTAAGCTACCCTCCTGGTATAGCTTCTAGCCTCAAACACACTCTCAAACACTAAGCTATAAAATCACCCTTGAACATCTTCCCATCTTCCTTTGCACGTTCCCTACTATGCCCGGGATAGATCTTTAGCATGTCACCCCATGCCTTAAGGCACGAGCGTGCCCCCTCTCCAGCACGCTTGTTCAATTCTAGCCATCCAGCACGCCCAGGCCGTGCCACTCCACACGACCGTTCTCCCTACTTCCCGTCCCAAACATAACACTTTCCTACTCTAAGCCAACCATGTCCTCTAGCCTAACACCAGAACAAGTTGCGGAGACTGCTCTAAAGGAAAAGGCTGAGTTTGAGGCCGAGGTCAAGTACCTCTAAAACCAACTTGGCTAACTCCTAGAAGAGAAGAGAAGGAGTTTGAGGAACTCAAGAAGCCCCACGGAACAAGGGCCTCGGATTGAACCCGAAGAAGAGGAAAGCTACCCATATGATTCCTGTAGTGAAGAAGGTTAAGGAGCAAGGCCATTCCGGTCTAGTGGAGCGGCAACCTTGATTTCAAGGTTGACATTCTTGAGTTTGAAGGCCAATTAAACCTGGACTTATCCCTAGATTAGCTTCGAACGATTAAAAGAGTCTTCGACTACAAGGACATCCCGGATGAGAAAAAGGTAAAGCTTATAGCCCTTAAGCTTCGCAAATATGCTTCAATTTGGTGGGCTAACTTAGTGGCTAAGAGGGCTAGGAAGGGAAAGGGAAAAATCCGTACTTGGGCTCAAATGAGAGACAAACTAAAGGCCAAATTCCTACCCACAAATTACCTCCATGATAACTACCTCAAATTTCATAAACTCAAGCAAGGAACCAAGACTGTGGAAGAATATACTAGAGAGTTTGAGCAACTCCTCTTGAAATGTGACTTGAAGGAAGATGAAACCCAAACTCTTGTGAGGCACTTGTGTGGCTTGGATGACGAAATTGCCCATGTCATTAAGCTACACCCTTACTCCTCCCTTGATGAACTTAGTGCCTTTGCATACAAAGTGGAACAACAACGGAAAGCCAAGGGAAAAGGGATTGTGTCCAAGCCCCCTACCCAGTCTTACCCTTTTCAATGACCCCCAAACACAAATCCTAGACCACAAACTGCCCCACCTCCATGGCCGAACCCACCTAATGTCCAAAACCTACCTCAAAGAAACCCTCCCAAACCGGATGATAGGAGGAGATGTTTTCGATGCCAAGGGCTAGGACACATTGCGTCCGAATGTCCGAACAAGATGATTGTCACCTTGGTTGAGTTTCAAGCTTCCTTTGAGGAGCGTGAGGGAGAGGAAGAAGGGGAGAAGGAATTGTACTTGAATAAACCCTTAGAGGAGGTTGAAGAAGGTCTGGACGAAGGAGAACTTTTGGTGATTCAGAGGGCCTTAGGTGGCCTAGCCTCCCAAGATGAGTTCGAGTAAAGGGATTCCATCTTCCATACAAGGTGCGCCATAGGTGGCAAAGCTTGCTCCCTTATCATTGATGGGGGGAGTTGTGCAAATGTCGCCTCACAATCCATGGTGGACAAGCTCAAGCTCTCGGTGACTCCACATCCAAAGCCATACACTATCCAGTGGCTTAACCAAAGTAAAGGTTTACAAATTTCTCCTCAGTGTCTCTTGTCTTTAAACATTGGAAAGACTTACAAGGATAAGATTTGGTGCGATGTTGTACTTGCCATATCTTGTTGGGTCAGCCTTGGCTCTTTGATAGGACGGTTATGCATGATGGCCGCATAAACACCTGTACCTTCAACAAGGACCATAAAAAGATCATCCTTACCCCACTCAAATCATCCTCCCCTTCCAAACCAAAAGAAAACCCCCAAATGGATGTCTTCCTCGCCACCCTCCTAAAGTCTCAAATGTATGAATACGAGCCTTACAAGGAGTGGATTTTGCTAGGCCCAGAACCGGCCTTAGCCACAACCTCAAGCCACCTATTGCTCACCCTTACAGACCTTTCAACACATCTTCCCTCAAGAGATACCCCACGGTTTGCCCCCCAAAAGGTCCATCCAACACAAGATTGATCTCATTCTTGGTTCCACCCTCCTAAATAAACCGACCTATAGGATGAACCCCCAAGAGACCCAAGAAATCCAATGCCAAGTTGATGATCTCGTAGCTAAGGGGTTAGTCCGTGAAAGTCTAAATCTATGTGCTGTCCTGGCCCTACTCATGGCCAAGAAGGATGGAAGCATGAGAATGTGTGTTGATAGTAGGGCCATCAACAACATCACCATCAAGTACTGGTACTCCATTCCAAGGTTGGAAGATTTGGCTGATGAGCTTCATAGAGCCACTATCTTTTCTAAGATTGATCTTAGAAGTGGCTACTACCAAATCCGGATCTTTGAAGGAGACGAATGGAAGATGGCATTCAAAAACAAAGGCGGCTTCTATGACTGGTTGGCCATGCCATTTGGCTTGACTAATGCACCTAGCACCTTCATGAGGCTTATGAATGAGGTGCTTAGGCCGGTCATAGGCAAGTTTGTCGTTGTGTATTTTGATGACATACTTGTGTACAGCCGAGATGAGCAAGAGCATGCCGATCACCTTCACCAAGTTTTGAGCATCTTGGCCCAAGAGAAGCTTTATGGTACCCTTGAGAAGTGCCACTTCTTTACACCCCACGTCATCTTCTTGGGTTATGTAGTTTTCGCTCAAGGGATCCATGTTGATGAAGACAAGATCAAGGCCATCCGAGAATGGCCTACTGCCACCTCCATGCATCAAGTCCGAAGTTTTCATGGCTTGGCCTCCTTTTAAAGGAGATTTATGAACGACTTTAGCTGAATTGTTGTGGCCATGACTGAGGTCCTCAAGGGCAAGACCTTTGAGTGGAATGAACAAGCCCATTTGGCCTTTGAAGAAATCAAGAGGACGCTTACAAGTGCTCCCATCCTAGCACTCCCTAGCTTCTCCAAGGTCTTCTAGGTAGAGTGTGATGCATCCGGAGTGGGCATAGGAGCTGTTTTACCCCAAGAGAAGCGGCCCATAGCATACTTTAGTGAGAAGTTAAATGAAGCCAAGGGAAAATACTCCAAGTACGACAAGGAGTTCTATGCTATAGTGTGGGCTTTGGAGCATTGGAGACACTATCTAGTTGGGGCCGAAGTCATACTACCTTCGGATCATGAGGCCCTCAAGTTCATTCAAGGGCAACATAAACTCAATCCCCGCCAAGCCAAGTGGGTTGAGTATCTTCAAGCTTTCAACTTCGTGATACATCTGTAAGAGCCGCTGATGGAGGTCCATCCTCAAGGTCTAATAACGTTTCGTTGGTCCAAAATAATCAAGAAATCAACTCCAAAGTCACGGCCATGAGTCACTTGATGGCAAACACACAAGGTGATACACCCGGGTTCTCATCCAGATTTTTACCCGGTTTTTGCTATCTTATTACATCGGCCTAAAGCATATTTTGGTGTCCGTTTTTTGGATGATTATCAAGTTCAGGATGTTAACTTTTAAGTCCAATTGGTTTCATATCATTTGGAATTCATTTGGTTACTTAAAACAGTTCATCTCTTGAACCTGTCCGGATTGCACTGCAAAATGCACGGTTTTGGTTTTCTGGTTTGTTCAGGGGGCAAATGACGTCCAAATGCTACGATTCCAAATGGAGGGTAAACTAGACATCTTGAGGTTTCCAACCATGTAAGAAACGTAGCAAATAGTCATCATTTGAGGTGTCAAACATGCGTTGCAAGTGGAGGCAGAAACTGGCTGCTTGACACCCGGTTGCTTAGCTTGGTGGTTTTCCTCCTTCAAGGGGTTTGCTTAAGGTGGAAGGCTGCCAAGCAGGTCATTTTGAGCTGCTTGATCAAGCACCACTCAGCTACTTGAGAGAGAGACACGTGGAGCAAGTGAAACATCACCATTTTGCAAGCCCTCATTCGACCACTCAAGCATGACATGGCACACATGCATTCTTCAGTCCTTTTGAGGTGGCTAGCCGTGCACTCTTACCTTCCTAGCTGGGAAAATGAGTCATCTACATTCCTTAATGCATAGGAAAGGTTTAGGAAGATAATTTAAGTGCTTTGTAAAATAAGCTTTCAGCTTTTGGTTTGTATTAGAGTAAACCGTGTGTTAGGAAGTGATTAGCAAGTTTAATGACTTTCCTCCCTTGGAAGGAAAGCTCATTTGTGTACTCTCAAGGTCATATAAAGCCTTGTATGTTCATTTTGAAGGAATAGAGTTGAATTTTCAGTAGAGAGAAAAGACTTTGTGTCTTGTGATTTCCTAAACACTTAACTTGCTTATCCTTAATTGTGGCCGATTAAGGTGGTGATCAAGTGAGTCTCAATCTTTGGTTAGGTGGTGAATCTTATCCTAATCCAAGATTGAGGGCCCTAAGCTAAATGATTAGTGGTGTATCTTATCTAATCATCTAGCTTAGAACTATCCAAGTTTCATTAAACACTCTTGAAGTTCACAAACTAGTTCTTGGTTTCACTCCTCTTAAACCATGAATTACCTTTGTTCTTCTTAGTGTCTTTTTATCCTCCTTTACTTCCCTCACTTCCTTACTCCTTTGATTCCTCTTATCCACACAAAATCAAGCCTTGACATAGCTGATTGCATCGAACTTTCAAAAACCTTCAAAGCTATCACAAAACCGTGAAGAAGAGCTTTCCTAGGCAAGCTAGGCAGTGAATTGGCACGGTCACCCCGTGCCATCAAGCACGGCCGTGCCACTCCTGGCCGTGAGAAATTGCTTGATTTCTAGCTTCCTTCGACGTGAGTTAACTTGGGTTGCTTCCTTCCCTTGGACTTACATCATTTTTGGTATCAGAGCAAGTTCAGAACTTGGCCTGAACCCCACGTCATTCCCAGCTTATCTCTGAAATCATTTCAAACACAATCAAACACAAACCGTTCATTCCTGCGATCACAATGAGTACTAGCATGTCTGTGGGAGAAAGGCTTGAAGTTCTTTCTAAGCAAATGCAAGAAATGAGTGTGAGCAATCGAGAACTCAAAGCACAAAATGAGTACTTGAGGAAACAGCTTGGAAACCATATGAAACAAAAGCAGAAACTTCAAGAATCACCAAGCATTCGGACTGGAACAGACTATGGCTATGAAGAGGAAGCTAGCAATGCGTTCTCTGAAGAAGAAGTGCCATTTGAAAGAATGCAAAGAAGAGTGCGACCTACTTTCAACTCTAATGAGATCAAGGTTGATATTCCTGAGTTCGAGGGTAAGTTAGATCCTGATGAGTTCATTGAATGGTTACAAACGGTGGAGCGTATTTTTGAGTTCAAGGAGATTCCAGAAGATAAGAAAGTCAAAATAGTTGCTCTTAGATTAAGGAAATATGCCTCCTTATGGTGGACAAACCTTACTGCTAAGAGAACTAGAGAAAGGAAGAGTAAGATTGCTACTTGGGACAAGATGAAAGCCAAGATGAAGGCACGGTTTTTGCCTTCCACTATGTCCAAGATCAATACATGCTCTTTCACCATTTGAATCAGGGTAAGATGAGTGTTGAAGAATATACTCGTGAGTTTGAGAAACTCATGATCAAATGTGACATTCATGAGCCTGAAGAGCAGACCATGGTACGTTACCTAGGAGGGCTTGATCCTAGGATAGCTAACGTGGTTGAGTTGCAAGCTTATACCACCTTTGACGAAGTGTGTGTCCTAGCACACAAGGTGGAGCAACAAAGAAAGTCTAGAATGAATGTTCGTGATTCATTCAAGCCTTATTCTACACCAAACCGTGGGCAACCCTTAAACAAGGGGAGTACCACACCTCAGCCTAAATCATCTACCCCTTTCCCATATAATCCACAAAAAAACCAAGCTCCTCAAAGGCCACCACCATCAAACCCCCCACGTCCAAACCCATACCCTGTAAGCCAAAGGAGGTGTTACAAGTGCCAAGGCTTAGGACACATTGCTTCTGATTGTCCTAGTCGAAAGGTAGTCACCTTAGCTGAATGGGAAGCCATAGAGGGAGAATTTGCCGAGGAGAAAGAAGAGGAAAAGGCAGAAGATGCTGAGAGCGATCATGAAGATGATCAGGAGGAGTTTGTGGAAAACGCAGATGAAGGTGAGATGCTAGTAATTCGAAGGGTATTGAGCAATCAACGAGTTGCTAAGGATGAACAACGTGAGAACATCTTTCACTCACGGTGTACAGTCCAAGGCAAAGTGTGCTCGTTAATCATCGATGGAGGAAGTTGTGCCAACGTTGTTTCATTGAATATGATTGAGAAACTGAACCTTCAGTCCACGGCACACCCACACCCATACAACATTCAATGGTTAAATCAAGGCAAGGGATTACAAGTTAACTCTCGTTGCTTGATTTCATTCTCTCTTGGTAAGAATTACCAAGATGAACTTTGGTGTGATATTATCCCCATGGATGCTTGTCATATTCTGTTAGGACGACCATGGATGTATGACAGGAAGGTTATGCATAATGGTTATCTTAATACTTATTCCTTTTCCAAAGATGGCAAGAAGATTACCCTGAATCCTATGTCACCATCCGAACTCCACAAAATGAAACCACAAAAAAGCCAAAATCAATCTGACTTGCTTTTGACATATGTTGAACCACTTTTAAAGGCCTCTCAACATGAGTTCAAAGCCTTGAAAGAGTGGATATTGCAAGTACAAGATGAGCCACAAACACCACTTCCATCCCATCCCATAGCCAAGGTCATATTGAATCAATTCAGTCACCTATTTCCAGAAGAGATACCTTTGGGTTTACCCCCAAAGCGTGACATTCAACATCATATTGACCTTATCCCAGGATCCATTCTGCCTAATAAGCCAGCCTACAGGACAAATCCCAAGGAAACTCAAGAGATTCAACGACAAGTTGAAGAACTGATATTCAAGGGGTTGGTACGAGAATCCTTAAGTCCATGTGCTGTTCCTGCTCTTTTGGTTCCGAAGAAGGATGGTAGTATGAGGATGTGTGTCGACAGTAGGGCCATAAACAAAATTACTATCAAGTATAGGTACCCTATACCTAGGCTTGAAGATATGTTGGATGAATTACATGGCTCTAAGGTGTTTAGTAAGATTGATTTGAGGAGTGGATATTATCAAATTCGTATTAGGGAGGGCGATGAGTGGAAAACTGCTTTCAAGACTAAGGGCGGATTATATGAATGGTTAGTCATGCCTTTCGGTCTTTCTAATGCCCCTAGTACGTTTATGAGGTTAATGAATCAAGTATTTCGACCATACTTGGGCAAGTTCGTGGTTGTTTACTTCGATGATATATTGGTGTTCAGTAAGAATGAGCAAGAACATCAAGATCATTTAACTCAGGTGATGCTCGTTCTTGAAAAGGAGAAGTTATTCGGGAACCTAAAGAAGTGTACCTTCTTTACTCATGAAGTTACCTTCTTAGGTTATATTGTTTCTGAAGATGGTATTAAGGCGGATGAAAGCAAGATTGAGGCTATTCGAACTTGGCCTGTTCCTAAGAGCATTCATGACGTTCGAAGCTTTCATGGCTTGGCCTCTTTCTATAGGAGGTTCATACGAAATTTCAGCACTATCTTAGCTCCTATGACCGAGATTCTTAAGGGTTCCTCATTCACTTGGAATCCTAAAGCCCAAGCAGCCTTTGAAGAAGTGAAAGAGAGACTAACTCAAGCACCAGTTTTAGCCCTACCGTGTTTTGAGAAAGTCTTTGAAGTTGAATGCGATGCTTCTGGGGTTGGTATTGGAGGCATTCTTACTCAAGAAGGACGCCCTTTGGCCTTCTTCAGTGAGAAGTTATGTGATACCAGGAAGAGATATTCAACTTATGACAAGGAATTCTACGCCATCATTCGATGTCTAGAACATTGGAACCACTATTTGATTGCCAGTGAGTTTATTCTGCATTCAGATCACGAGGCTTTGAAGTATATTCAAGGCCAACACAAGTTAAACTCGCGCCATGCTAAATGGGTGGAATTCCTACAGTCCTTTCACTTTACTATCAAGCATAAGTCCGGCAAACTAAATCAAGGCGCCGATGCTCTATCACGGCGTTATCTATTGATGTTCCAATTAGATGCTTGTATCCTTGGATTTGAGCATCTAAAGGCGTTATATCAGAATGATGAAGATTTTGGGGTGTTATATTCTGAGTGTACTAAACATCCCAAAGGGGACTTCTTAATTCAAGAAGAGTTTCTCTTTAAAGGTGCTCGGTTATGTGTCCCCAAATGCAGCACTCGTGAGTTGTTAATTCGAGAAGTCCATGCTGGATCTTTGGCTGGCCATTTTGGCGAAGACAAGACCCTAACTATGCTTAGGGAACATTATTATTGGCCAGGCATGGAGAAGGACGTTCAAGACATCATTAGAAGGTGCAGTACGTGTCAAATTGCGAAGAGTCATTCGCTTCCCCAGGGACTATACACGCCACTTCCTATTCCTACGTTGCCTTGGGTGGACGTTAGTATGGATTTCATACTTGGTTTACCAAAGACACAAAGGAATAAAGATTCTATCTTTGTGGTCGTGGATCGATTTTCGAAGATGGCTCATTTCATTCCCTGCAACAAGACTAATGATGCCACTCATATTGCTGAATTGTATTTCAAGGAGGTTATGAGACTTCATGGAATTCCTCGTTCCATTGTCTCAGATCGAGATACGAAGTTTTTAAGTCACTTTTGGATTACTTTGTGGAAAAAGTTGGGTACCAAACTCAAGTACAGTACCACTTGTCATCCACAAACAGATGGGCAAACCGAGGTTACTAATCGAACCCTTGGTACTTTATTAAGGGTTCTGATTAAAAACCACATCAAAGCTTGGGATCTGTTACTTCCACATGCTGAATTTGCTTACAATAAGACTCCAAGCAAGGCTACTGGTCTATCTCCCTTTAAGGTGGTCTATGGAATTGATCCCCTAAGTCCACTTGATCTTGTACCACGACCATTAGATCAAAAGCCAAGTGCGGATGCCGCTACTAGAGTGGAAGAAATCCAGAAGTTGCATGAGTTAGTAAAGGCCAAGATTGAGAAAACTACACTTTCATACACGGCCCAAGCTAACAAGCATAAAAGGGAGAAGCTTTTTAAGCCAGGTGATTTGGTTTGGATTCATCTTCGTAAAGAACGTTTTCCTTCCAAAAGGAAAACTAAATTGATGCCTAGAGCGGATGGTCCATTCGAGATTTTGGAGAAGATCAACAATAATGCTTACAAGGTAGAGTTACCAGGAGATTATGGAGTATCAGCTACGTTTAACGTTGCTGATTTAAGCCCTTATGAAGCAGATGGTTACCTTTCTGATTTGAGGACCAAATCTTCCCAACAAGGGGAGAATGATGGAGGTCCATCCTCAAGGTCTAATAACGTTTCGTTGGTCCAAAATAATCAAGAAATCAACTCCAAAGTCACGGCCATGAGTCACTTGATGGCAAACACACAAGGTGATACACCCGGGTTCTCATCCAGATTTTTACCCGGTTTTTGCTATCTTATTACATCGGCCTAAAGCATATTTTGGTGTCCGTTTTTTGGATGATTATCAAGTTCAGGATGTTAACTTTTAAGTCCAATTGGTTTCATATCATTTGGAATTCATTTGGTTACTTAAAACAGTTCATCTCTTGAACCTGTCCGGATTGCACTGCAAAATGCACGGTTTTGGTTTTCTGGTTTGTTCAGGGGGCAAATGACGTCCAAATGCTACGATTCCAAATGGAGGGTAAACTAGACATCTTGAGGTTTCCAACCATGTAAGAAACGTAGCAAATAGTCATCATTTGAGGTGTCAAACATGCGTTGCAAGTGGAGGCAGAAACTGGCTGCTTGACACCCGGTTGCTTAGCTTGGTGGTTTTCCTCCTTCAAGGGGTTTGCTTAAGGTGGAAGGCTGCCAAGCAGGTCATTTTGAGCTGCTTGATCAAGCACCACTCAGCTACTTGAGAGAGAGACACGTGGAGCAAGTAAAACATCACCATTTTGCAAGCCCTCATTCGACCACTCAAGCATGACATGGCACACATGCATTCTTCAGTCCTTTTGAGGTGGCTAGCCATGCACTCTTACCTTCCTAGCTGGGAAAATGAGTCATCTACATTCCTTAATGCATAGGAAAGGTTTAGGAAGATAATTTAAGTGCTTTGTAAAGTAAGCTTTCAGCTTTTGGTTTGTATTAGAGTAAACCGTGTGTTAGGAAGTGATTAGCAAGTTTAATGACTTTCCTCCCTTGGAAGGAAAGCTCATTTGTGTACTCTCAAGGTCATATAAAGCCTTGTATGTTCATTTTGAAGGAATAGAGTTGAATTTTCAGTAGAGAGAAAAGACTTTGTGTCTTGTGATTTCCTAAACACTTAACTTGCTTATCCTTAATTGTGGCCGATTAAGGTGGTGATCAAGTGAGTCTCAATCTTTGGTTAGGTGGTGAATCTTATCCTAATCCAAGATTGAGGGCCCTAAGCTAAATGATTAGTGGTGTATCTTATCTAATCATCTAGCTTAGAACTATCCAAGTTTCATTAAACACTCTTGAAGTTCACAAACTAGTTCTTGGTTTCACTCCTCTTAAACCATGAATTACCTTTGTTCTTCTTAGTGTCTTTTTATCCTCCTTTACTTCCCTCACTTCCTTACTCCTTTGATTCCTCTTTTCCACACAAAATCAAGCCTTGACATAGCTGATTGCATCGAACTTTCAAAAACCTTCAAAGCTATCACAAAACCGTGAAGAAGAGCTTTCCTAGGCAAGCTAGGCAGTGAATTGGCACGGTCACCCCGTGCCATCAAGCACGGCCGTGCCACTCCTGGCCGTGAGAAATTGCTTGATTTCTAGCTTCCTTCGACGTGAGTTAACTTGGGTTGCTTCCCTTCCCTTGGACTTACATCAGCCGCCTTCTTTATTTTAAGTTAACATGACTGTCTTACATTCTACATTATAAAAATCGTATTTTTATTAACTATACGAGTTAAATTATTATTGATGTGCTTATGTGAACGATGATTTTATTAAAATGAATTATTATTGCTATTATTGATTTTAAAGTTAATTCGTGCTATTTGTGCCTCTAAATTATACCGATAGTTTAATTTAGTCACTTCCCGAGTACGATTAGGTTGTCAACCTCTTTTTAATAAGGAAAAGAAGGTTAGGTTGTCAACCTTAGAAGTAGTTCGATGTTTAATGAATCAAACCTTTATATATATTTGGCAACGAATAATCGATGAAGGGTCGTGTTATCGATTTGGATTTAGAATAAGATGTTCGAGATTGGACTAGCTAATTTAGTTGATAAACTAGCTTGAAAAAAAAAATATATATCAAATAAGGGGGCCGAAGCCCCTTACTTTCTCAGGCAAAGACATTAAAAAAAGGTGGGGTCTTCTTTTCGGGCATCACGGTGCCCTCCCCAGTGACCCAGCATCAGAGAGAGAGAGAGAGAGAGAGAGAGAGAGAGAGAGGAGGGCTCCCGGCGACCGTCCTAGCATCGCAGCCACTGCAATTAGAGAGAGAGAGCTGTCGAGCGGTCAAGAGGGAGTGAGATGGGAATGAGAATTGGGGTCGGCAAGGCAACCCAGACGGTGGTGTAGCGGCAGTGTGACATCGGTAACCACCCCATCTACACGGCAGCCACCACGATACAGAGAGAGATCGAGACAGAGGGCTGCAAGGTTGGGTTTTGAAACCCTAGCCATCACAAATTCGAGTTAGTGAGTGAAGTTCTAGTCAATTTGGGGTCCGATTTGTGTGGGTCTGGAGTGTGGTTGCAGCAAGGGTCGAGTTTTTGGTTTCAAATAACCAAATCGGTTCCGAAAATCCCTAAATTGAGTCCTCTATCTTAGAGTCCAGGTGGATGTTTCTCATCTCCTAAGTATTAGCAGTTTCGAAATTGTTTTAACCTTTAAGATGCGTTGCATGTGAGTTTAAGATTAGTCAGATCGATTGGGTTTATGCATGTTCTGTCTCAGCTGAATTTAGTTTAAATCGATGCATGTCAAGTTCAGTTTGTTTATGCTTAGAGCGTAGCTTCGAAATGAATTACGCATGTTTAGAATTGATTCGAGTATATTTAGTTAATACATGCCTGAAAAGTAGCTTCGAAATCAATTATGCATGTTTAGAATCGATTCAAGTATATTTAGTTAATGCATGTCAGAAAAATAGCTTCGAAATGAAATATGCCTGTTTAGATTAAATACATGCACACTTATTTAATTTATGTTCGTTTAATAACTTCGAAGGAAATGTGAACGTTTAGAATCGATACATGTACATTTAGTTAATTCATGTTCGTTTAATAACTTCGAAGTGAAATATGAATACTTAGTATCGATATATGTACGCTTAGTTAATCCATGTTCGTTTAGTAACTTTGAAGTGAAATATGAATGTTTAGAATCGATACATGTACACTTAGTTAATTCATGCTCGATTAATAGCTTCGAAAAGAAATAAGTGTGCTTAGAATCGATACTTGTGTGATTAGTTAGTTTACACCTGAACCGCGACTTCGAAATAATAAATGAACACCTCGAATGCGATAAGATTCCATTTGATTAGTTTAGTTGGTTTGTTAAGTGTTATTTCAAGTTAAGGCATTGTAGAAGTATACGTAAATTTGGTTTTATATATACATACATATATATATATATATATATATATATATATATATATATATATATATATATGCTTGCGGTAATGCACCGTTGGATGGTGCTGCTTGCCTAGGTAAGTGCATAAACCCTATTACACATCTCCTTATAAGTTTTCATGATAATATGTTATGATTATCGAATTGAAAACCGAGATGTTAGTTGGATGGTTTGAGGTAGAACTATAAGTGGTTCGAGGTTTCTTGTGGTCGGTTGTTATGTGAGGAGGGAGTCTGGGTTGTGAATTAACCGCAATCGTGTAGATTGCGAGGCCATGCGTGGCTTACGCTGAGATTGATTGATTATGAAGTGTTTTAATGTGTTACGTGCAGACCCTGTCCCTTTTATGTCATGAAGTTTCTTGTTGCGAGTGAGGGTGAGTTTGAAAAGTGAACTTTTCATGTTTTTAACTAATAGTAGTCATACCTATTAGTGAATGATGGCCTATTTTAACTATGCAAGTACAGTTTCGGGATTGAACTCGCTTGAATGGGAGAATCCCTAAAGAATTTAAATAAAAAGAGAGTGTGTTGTATGAATTCGCTGTGAGAGGCAGCAAACTTATTAGTCGTTATGACCAGATGCTTTAAATGATTAAGATAAGTGCTTAAGAGCAATAGATGGGAGTGAACTTGCTTGAACGGGGGAATCCCTAGCTTAGGGAGTAATCGCTAGAGGCCCTGACGAGGGTTAAGGCCTAGGGAGCTTAAGAGCCCTGAACTCAAACTTGGTGGTGATATCTGTATCCAAGTAAGAGTTTAGTTTTCAGCTGGATTGGTCTTTAGTGGTGTTTCTACATCTAAAGATTGATTTAGTTCTCTACCCTTTTCTCTTTTTTCCCACTTAGAATCATTTGATTCTAAGTACAAAATTCCTTGTGTCCCTTTAAGGATTTTACCCCTGGGAGATGCATCAGGACTCCATCATCCTCCCCTTGTTGAAGAGATTTGATCCTTAAATCTTCAAGGTAATCATTGGCTTGGTATGCACTCAAGTCAACCACATTAAATGTAGCTGAAACTCCATAGTCCCCTGGCAAATCAACCTTATAAGTATTGTCATTAATCTTTTCAAGTACGTCCAATGGACCATCACCCCTTGGCATGAGCTTGTTCTTCTCTTTGATAGGATGCATTGGTCTTCTCTATTTTTCTCCTTACCAACTCATGTGTCTTCTGCATTTCTTCCACCCTAGCTACTAAATCCGCACTTGGCTTTTGATCTAAAGGCCATAGAGTATGATCAAGTGGACTAATAGGATCAATCCTATAGACCACCTTGAATGGTGATAGATCGGTATCCTTGCTTGGAGCCCTATTGTAAGCAAATTCTGCATGCGGTAAAAGCAAATCCCAAGTGTTGGCATGAGGTTTAATCAAAGCCCTTAGAAGGGTTCCTAGTGTTTGATTTGTAACTGGAGCATACACGGGATGGGCAGAAGTGAAGCAATCTTGAGTTTAGTTCCAAATTTCCCTTTAGTAACAAGATATGACTTGATTTAAACGCTAGGCCACTAATCAAGATTAAGGATCCACCAAGAATTGTTTAAAGGCTAAGCCATCCATAATTCTGTAAAGGATTCCACTCAAGACTCACCACCCTTGAGAAAGGATAAAGAGAACTTAAGATTTTGAGAGAGAAAGCTTTGTGCTTCTTTGTATAATCCGAATTGTACTATCCAAGGGAAGGTGTGTTCTTTGATTATTGATGGAGGCAGCAGTGCAAACATGGTTTCTCTAAGTATGATTGAGAAACGAGTGTTGCAAACAATGACTCATCCATACAGCATCTAGTGGTTGAATCAAAGCAAGGGAATTCAGGTGAACACTCGGTGCTTGATTTCTTTCTCCATTGGAAACAACTATTAAGATGAGTTACGGTGTGATGTTATTCCTATGGATGCTTGTCACATGCTTTTAGGAAGACCATGGCTGTATGACCGTAGGGTTATGCGTAATGGTTATGATGTATGTGTGGGGGGGGTAAGTGAACCAAATCAAACTCAAATAAACCCAAATAAGAATTGAACCAAAGTAAAGAGAAAATGGAAGGTTGATTGAGATGGAATGAAAATAATAACAAAAAAGAACAAAGGATAAACAAGACCTTGCACTTGAGATAATCCTTCGCGGAACCACTCAAGGACTTGATCTTGGGCAAATCCTCTCGTCTTCACCAAGGAATCACTCCAATTGAAAAAGAAAAGAGAACCTAGAACACCACTTGAACTTGCCAAAATTTAAGATATAGAACTAGGGATTTTTTTTGGACACAAATGAGAATCACTCTCAAGGTGTTTGTACTACTCTTGGAAAAGCTTACAACTCTGAATTAAAAAACACTTCACACCCCACTATATATAGGCAACAACAAGACAAGCAAAAGACACAAACTCCTAGCAATTTAAAGCTAGAAAATTGAAAAGACTTAGGAAAAATAAAAAGACACAACTTAAAGGAATGGGGGAGGTTACAATGAACATTCTAGACTTCCTATCAGCTGCAGAAATCCATCCAAGTCGTGCATGATGTCAGCAGGGTGATGTCATGTAACCTATGTCTCTTCACTTGCCCAGCATTAACTCCATGCAGCAGCCTTCACTTCAACTGAGCATTTCTCTCAGCTCACACGTCCAAATAAGGTGATTTTGGGCTTGTTGGAAAGCCCTAGAAATCTATGTTCCCGAATGGGCTCATTTGCTCAATTTGGATAAGTAGATAAAAAGTTATGGCCTGAATATTACACCTATATCAGAACTGGACTGGAACAGGACATGTCTTCTTTGAGTAATATTTAGCCCAACCAAACGACGTCCAAATTAAACATAATTGGGCTTCTTTGAAAGCTGAGATCTTAAAATTCAAAACCATGTGGAGCCTCAAGTTGTGGGACCACTTTAGTTAGGCTAAAAGTGCACACAAAAATCGGGAAATTTCGGGATGAAGCCGGCATGACCTCTTCGGGCATAAACGCCAATTTCCGGCCAAGTTTTGCAACATCTTTGACTTCCTGAAGCTTGAGTGAGTCCTCCTTGGGTTGAGCGTGATGGTCCTTGGGCTTCTCATGATGGTCTCCATCATTCCCCCCGGGTAAGTGAAAGTTTGCCCTCAAACTAGGAAGGGGCTCATCATCGAAATAGGGGCTAAGATCGGAGACATTGAAGGTAGCCGAAACTCCATAATCTCCAGGTAGATCAACCTTGTATGCATTGGGCCCACCCTTCTCAAGGATTTCAAATGGACCATCGGAACGTGGCATCAACTTAGATTTTCTCTTTGAAGGGAAACGCTCCTTCCTCATGTGAATCCATACCAAATCTCTTGGCTGAAAATGTACCTCCTTGCGATGCTTGTTGGCACTTTGCATGGCTCTTTCATTAGCCTTAGCAATGTTATCTGTAACTCTTGCATAAAGATCTTGGATCTCCTTGGCTCTTTTTTCAGCTTCCCAACTAAATTTTGTGGGAGTTGGAATGGGAACAAGATCCAAGGGACTCTTGGGATTGTAGCCATAGACAACTTGAAATGGAGAGAGTTGGGTGGACTTGCTAGGCACTCGATTGAATGCAAACTCGGCATGTGGTAGCAACTCATCCCAATTCTTCAAATGCTTCTTCACTAGGACTCGAAGTAAGGTACCCAAAGTCCTATTGGCGACTTCAGTTTGTCCATCAGTTTGGGGATGACAAGTAGTGTTAAACTTGAGTTGAGTACCCAATTTACGCCATAGAGTTAGCCAAAAATGACTAAGAAACTTGGAGTCACAATCGGATACCATGCTCTTTGGAATGCCATGTAGTCTCACAATCTCCTTGAAGTAAAGATTAGCCACTTGAGTAGCATCATTAGTGGTGTGGCAAGGGATGAAATGCGCCATCTTGGAGAATCGATCCACAACCACCATAATGGAGTCTTTGTTTCTTTGGGTTCTAGGCAAACCCGTGATGAAATCCAAGCTAATATCTTCCCAAGGGGCTTGAGGAATGGGAAGTGGAGAATACAATCCTTGGGGCAAAGAATGGCTCTTAGCCATTTGACAAGTAGAACATCTTTTGATGAAATGCTGTACATCTCTTGACATCTTAGGCCAATAGTAGTGTTCCTTCAACATCGATCTAGTCTTCTCGACACCAAAATGGCCAGCTAGGGCTCCTCCATGTAGCTCTTGTGATGTATATGTGGGTGATAAGTGAACCAAATCAAACTCAAATAAACCCAAATAAGAATTGAACCAAAGTAAAGAGAAAATGGAGAAAAGTAGGGTGGCACGGTCGTGCTGGTAGGCACGGGGGCACTGTGCTGCGTCTCGACTTGAAGATTTCTGGAAAATGAATATGGCACGGTCGTGTGGTATGGCACGGGGGCACCGTGCGAGATTTCTGACTGGATGTTCACGGTTTTTTTTTTTTTTTTGTATTTGGGTGTGATGTGGGTCACTTTAAAACCTTGGCTCTGATACCAATTGATGTATATGTGGGTGGTAAGTGAACCAAATCAAACTCAAATAAACCAAAATAAGAATTGAACCAAAGTAAAGAGAAAATGGAAGGTTGATTGAGATGGAATAAAAACAATAACAAAGAGAACAAAGGATAAACAAGACCTTGCACTTAAGATAATCCTTCACGGAGCCACTCAAGGACTTGATCTTGGGCAAATCCTCTTGTCTTCACTAAGGAATCACTCCAATTGGGAAAGAAAAGAGAACCTAGAACTCCACTTGAACTTGCCAAAATTCAAGATATGGAACTAGGGATTTTTTTTGGGCACAAATAAGAATCACCCTCAAGGTGTTTGTACTACTCTTGGAAAAGCTTACAACTCTGAATTCAAATGCAACTACATAACCCACCTATTTATAGGCTAAACAAAGATAACCAAAAGACTTAAAACTCCTAGCAATTAAAACTAGAAAATTGAAAAGGCTTGGAAAATGGAAAAGACTCAACATAAAGGGGTGGGGGAGGTTACAAAGAATATTCTAGGCTTCCAATCAGCTGAAGACATCCATCTAGAACACTCCAAGTCGTGCATGAAGTCACCCACATGATGTCATGTAACCAAAGTCTCTTCATTTGCCCAGCATTTAATCCTTGCAGCAGCCTCCACTTCAACTGGGCATAACTCTCAGAACACACGTCCAAATCCGGTGATTCTGGGCTTGTTGGAAAGCCCTGGAAATCTATTTTCCAGAATGGGCGCATTTGCTCAATTTGGATAAGTATATCAAACGTTATGTTCCGAACATTACACCTATATCAGAACTGGACTGGAGCAGGACAACTTCCCTTTGAGTGCTACTTTGCCCAATCAAATGACGTCCAAATTAAATAAAATTGGGCTTATTTTAAAGCTGACATCTTAAGCTTCAAAACCATGTGGCCCCTCAAGTTGTGGGTCCACTTGAGCTAGTCCAAAAAAATGAGCACAAAAAAAATTACCTTCCGCAGGGATGAATCGGGAACCAATTCTTCCGGAAGGAATATGAGTTTTATCCAGATTTTCGCCACTTGCTTGACTACTTCATGGTGTCTAAAGTCCTTGAACTCACATAATAAGAGAAAATATGAGAGTTCCCATGCACGCTCTTGTTCGACACTTTTCTTCTTGGAAGTTGACCTTAAATAAAAATGGTGCATATAGGAATATGCATCATCTTGGATAAGTAGTTCACGAAATCCACATTGAGGTATACAAAGGCGCGAACCTTTGAATAGGAACCCATCTTCTAAGTGGAACAACCCATGGGGGTGTTTAAGACACTTCTCAAAAATGTCCTTGAAATCATCATCTTTTGGGTACAAATCTTTAACAACTTCAAATCCAAGTACTTTAGTACTCAAAGTAGAGAGTAATAAGTACCTTCTTGATAATGCATCAGCTCCTTTGTTGAGAGTACCCGCCTTATGTTGGATAGTGAAGTGGAAGGACTGAAGATACTCTACCCATTTAGCATGTCTAGGGTTAAGCTTGTGTTGTCCTTGGATGTATTTGAGAGCTTCATGGTCGGAATGAAGGATGAACTCACCTCCAACTAAGTAATGACGCCAATGCTCCAATGCTCTAATGATTGCATAAACTCCTTGTCATAGGTGGAGTACTTCTTCTTGGCATCGTTGAGCTTCTCACTAAAAAAGGCAATGGGTCTCTTCTCTTGAGATAGGACAGCTCCAATTCCTACCCCGGATGCATCACATTCTACTTCAAAGACTTTGGTAAAGTCGGGCAAGGCTAGAACGGGGGAACTAGTGAGCTTCTTCTTGATCTCTTCAAAGGCTTGTTGTGCTTGCTCGTTCCATGAAAACTCTTTGCCTTTAATTACCTCGGTCATAGGAGCCATAATTGTGCTGAAATTTCTAATGAACCTCCGGTAGAATGAGGCTAGGCCATGAAAACTCCTTACTTGAGTGATGGATGTAGGAGTTGGCCACTCTTGAATAGCCTTGATCTTGCTTTCATCAACTTGGAGACCTTGGGCGGAAACAATGAAACCCAAGAATACCACTTGAGGAGTGAAGAAAAAGCATTTCTCCATATTGCCATAAAGTTGTTCTTGTGAAAGAATCTCCAAAACTTGTTGCAAATGCTTGGCATGCTCCTCCTCGGTCTTGCTATAGACCAAGATATCATCAAAGTAAACAACAACACAAGTTCCAATGAGGGGCTTGAGAACTTGGTTCATGAGTCTCATAAAAGTGCTCGGGGCATTAGTAAGCCCGAATGGCATTACAAGCCACTCATATAAACCTCCTTTAGTCTTAAAGGCGGTTTTCCATTCATCACCTTCAAAAATGCGAATCTGATAATAGCCACTTCTAAGATCAATCTTAGAAAAGATAGCGGCTCCGTGTAATTCATCCAATAGATCTTCCAATCGGGGAATAGGATACCGGTACTTGATAGTGATCTTGTTGATTGCCCGGCTATCAACACACATACGCATGCTACCATCCTTCTTAGGAACAAGGAGGGCGGGCACGACACATGGGCTTAGACTTTCCCGAATTAAACCCTTGGACAAGAGATCATCCACTTGTCTTTGGATTTCTTGTGTTTCGCTTGGAGACATCCGGTATGCCGGCTTGTTTGGAAGTACGGATCCGGGAACGAGGTCTATCTTGTGTTGGATAGATCTTGGAGGGGGAAGGCCATGTGGAATTTCTTGTGGAAAAACATGGTGATAGGCTTGTAGGAGAGGGGTGAGTAGTGGATGTGAGGGAGATGGTGGCTTAGACTCTTCTTGTAAAAGTATCAAGTCTTTAAAAGACTCATACTCATGGTGCTCAGATTTGAGAAGAGTAGTAAGGAAGACTTCCAAATGAGGATTGTCTTTTGGTTTAGAGGGGGAAGGACTTTTGAGAGGGGTAAGAGTGATTTTCTTACGGTCCTTGAGAAAAGAGTAAATGTTCATCCGGCCATCATGGATGACACTTCTATCAAAAAGCCATGGTCTACCCAATAATATATGGCAAGCATCCATGGGGACTATATCACACCAAATCTCATCTTTATAGTTTTTCCCAATTGAAAAGGAAACAAGACAACGGTGAGTAATTTGCAAACCTTTGCCTTAATTCAACCATTGTATGGTGTAGGGATTGGACGAGGAGAGACTTGTAGCTTGAGTTTGTCCACCATAGTCTTTGAGGCAACGTTAGCACAACTACCTCCATCAATGATAAGGGAACAAACCTTGTCTCCTACGGTACACCTAGTGTGAAAAATGGCTTCTCTTTGCTCCATGTCCTTTTGAGTGGTAATTCCACTCAAGGCCCGGCGGATAACAAGCAACTCTCCTTCATCGGGGCCTTCTTCAACTTCTTCCAAGCTTCCTTCTTCATAGTGCTCTCCTTCTTCTTCGTCATAGGCATGTTCATCACATGCTTCTTGGTACTCCGCTAGGGAAACGATCCTCTTGTTTGGACACTCAGATGCATAGTGTCCCATACCTTGGCACCGAAAGCAACGAACCTTGTCTTTAGATTTGGGCTCTTGTGTGGAGGGTTTTGGAGGGGTTGGAGTGGTGTTTTTGGTTTGTGGTGGTGGGGGATTTTGTGGACGAGGAGGGTAGTACGGAAGCCTTTGTGTGGGGTAAGGACGAGAGAGAGGCTTGGAAAGGATACTCTTTCCCTTTGATTTCTTTTGTTGTTCTACCTTGTAGGCTAGAGAACTCAAGTCATCAAGGGATGAATATGGTTGCAATTCAACAATATGAGCAATAGACTCATCAAGTCCGGTTAAGTATCTTACCAAGGTTTGAGAGTCATCTTCTTTCAAGTCGCATTTTAGTAGGAGTTGTTCAAACTCCCGAGTGTACTCCTCTACACTTTTTGATCCTTACTTGAGGCGGTGGAGTTTCAGATAATTATCTTGCACATAGTGTGAGGGAAGAAACTTGGCCTTGAGTTTTTCTTTCATTTTGGCCCACGTTCTAATTTTCCCTTTTCCATTTCTTGCTCTTTTCGCTCCAAGGTTAGCCCACCAGGTTGAAGCATATTTGCGGAGTTTAAGGGCTACGAGTTTTACCTTCTTGTCCTCCGGGATGTCCTCATATTCAAAGATCCTCTCAATGGTGTGCAACCAATCGAGAAATAAGTCCGGGTCAAGTTGGCCTTCAAATTCGGGGATGTCAATTCGGACACCACCAATATTGCTTCCTTGCCTTCGTCTCCTTGGGGCTTCTTCGTCACTAGAATTGGCTCGGGATTGAAGGACTTCTTCTTCCGATTCGACCACCGGTTCATGAGGATGAGAGGGAGTGGGGCTATGAACCCACCTTCGTTTTTCCTCCAAAAGTTGCCCAAGTTGAGTTCGAAGATAAGTGACTTGAGCTTCTAACTCTTCCACACGTGCTTGGTCGCTTCTTGTGGACTTTGTAGACATGTTGGAGATGCTTTGAAGGAAGAATATGCAGCAGGAAAAGTGGCACGGTCGTGCAAGGGGGCACGGGCAGGCCGTGCTATGCTTCGACTTGAGGAAATGCAGAAAAGTAGGGTGGCACGGTCGTGCTGGTAGGCACGGGGGCACCGTGCTGCGTCTCGACTTGAAGATTTCTGGAAAATGAATATGGCACGGTCGTGTGGTATGGCACGGGGGCACCGTGCGAAATTTCTGGCCTGTGGACACTGGATGTTCACGGTTTTTTTTTTTTTAATGTATTTGGGTGTGATGTGGGTCACTTTAAAACCTTTGCTCTGATACCAATTGATGTATATGTGGGTGGTAAGTGAACCAAATCAAACTCAAATAAACCCAAATAAGAATTGAACCAAAGTAAAGAGAAAATGGAAGGTTGATTGAGATGGAATGAAAATAATAACAAAAAAGAACAAAGGATAAACAAGACCTTGCACTTGAGATAATCCTTCGCGGAGCCACTCAAGGACTTGATCTTGGGCAAATCCTCTCGTCTTCACCAAGGAATCACTCCAATTGGAAAAGAAAAGAGAACCTAGAACACCACTTGAACTTGCCAAAATTCAAGATATAGAACTAGGGATTTTTTTTGGGACACAAATGAGAATCACTCTCAAGGTGTTTGTACTACTCTTGGAAAAGCTTACAACTCTGAATTGAGAAACACTTCACACCCCCACTATATATAGGCAACAAGACAAGCAAAAGACACAAACTCCTAGCAATTTAAAGCTAGAAAATTGAAAAGACTTAGGAAAAATAAAAAGACACAACTTAAAGGAATGGGGGAGGTTACAATGAACATTCTAGACTTCCTATCAGCTGAAGAAATCCATCCAAGTCGTGCATGATGTCAGCAAAGTGATGTCATATAACCTATGTCTCTTCACTTGCCCAGCATTAACTCCATGCAGCAGCCTTCACTTCAACTGGGCGTTTCTCTCAGCTCACACGTCCAAATAAGGTGATTTTGGGCTTCTTGGAAAGCCCTGGAAATTTATTTTCCCGAATGGGCTCATTTGCTCAATTTGGATAAGTAGATAAAAAGTTATGGCGTGAATATTACACCTATATCAGAACTAGACTGGAACAGGACATGTCTTCTTTAAGTAATATTTAGCCCAACCAAACGACGTCCAAATTAAACATAATTGGGCTTGTTTGAAAGCTGAGATCTTAAACTTCAAAACTATGTGGAGCCTCAAGTTGTGGGACCACTTTAGTTAGGCCAAAAGTGCACACAAAAATAGGGAAATTTCGGGATGAAGGCGGCATTACCTCTTCGGGCATGAACGCCAATTTCCGGCAAAGTTTTACAACTTCTTTGACTTCTTGAAGCTTGAGTGAGTCCTCCTTGGGCTGATCTTGATGGTCCTTGGGCTTCTCATGATGGTCTCCATCAGGTTATCTAAACACGTACTCATTTACCAAGGACGGCAAGAAGATTACCCTAGCTCCTTTACCCCCATCTAAACTCCATGAAATTCAGCCACAAAATAAACCCAAGCAAGTTGATTTGCTTCTGTCCATGAGTGAACACATATTAAAGGCTTCCCAACATGATTTTAAAACCTTTAAGGAGTGGATATTGAGTATTCAGGATGAACCAGAAAGTTTACTACCCACTCACTCCGTAGCCAAAACACTCATCTAAAACTTCTGTCACTTGTTTCCTGAGGAGATGCGTATGGGTTTGCCTCCTAAAAGGGACATTTAGCACCACATGCATCTTATTCCAGGTTCCATCCTACCAAATAAGCCTGCTTATAGGCTGAATCCAATAGACACCATGAAGATACAAAGATAAGTTGAAGAGTTGAAGACTAGAGGCTTAATCTGTGAGTCTTTAAGTCCATGTGCTGTTCCAGCTCTTTTGGTGCCTAAGAAGGATGGTGAAATGAGAATGTGTGTGGATAGCAGGGCCATAAACAATATTACAATCAAGTATAGGTATCCCATACCTAGACATGAAGACATGTTAAATGAATTGTATGGCTCTAAAGTGTTCTCCAAAATTGATCTTCGAAGTGGTTACTACCAAATTAGAATTAGAGAAGGTGATGAATGGAAGATAGCTTTCAAGACTAATTAAGGGAGGGCTTATGAATGGTTAGTAATGCCCTTTGGTCTTTCAAATGCACCTAGTACTTTCATGAGGTTAATGAACCAAGTGTTCAGGCCGTACATAGGGAAGTTTGTGGTAGTGCACTTTGATGATATTTTGGTGTATTCTAAGGATGAGCATAAACATCAAGATCATTTGACTCAAGTAATGCTTGTCCTGGAACGTGAGAAGCTATTTGGCAACCTTAAGAAATGTGCTTTCTTTACTCCTGCAGTTACATTTCTAGGCTATATTGTTACTGGAGATGACATAAAAGCATATGAGAGCAAAGTTGAAGCAATTCGGTCATGGCCAGTTCCAAGGAGTATTCATGATGTCCGAGCGTTCCATGGTTTAGCTTCATTCCACAGGAGGTTCATTCGTGGTTTTAGCACCATTAGGGCTCTTATGACTGAACTTATCAAAGGTACATCATTTGTGTGGACACCAAAAGCTCAATCTACTTTTGAAGAAATCAAAACAAGGCTTACTCAAGCACCAGTTCTATCCTTGCCGTGCTTTAGCAAAGTCTTTGAAGTGGAATGTGATGCCTCTGGAGTTGGCATTGGTGGTGTTCTTACTCAGGAAGGCAAACCTCTAGCCTTCTTTAGTGAGAAGCTTTATGATTCAAGAAGGAAATACCCCATATATGATAAGGAGTTTTATGCCATTGTGAGATGTTTAGAGCATTGGAATTATCATCCAATTGCAAGTGAGTTTATCTTACATTCTAACCATGAAGCTTTGAAGTACATTCAAGGCCCACATAAGTTGAACTCACGAAATGCCAAGTGGGTTGAGTTTATGCAGTCATATCACTTTACAATCAAACACAAAACTAGAAAACTCAATAAAGGTGCAGATGCTCTATCTCGGAGGTATCTTCTTTTGTTTCAATTAGATGCTTTTATACTTGGTTTTGAGCATCTAAAAGCTTTGTATGATAAGGATGAAGACTTTGGGGAGTTATATGCTAATTGTTCCAAGCACCCCAAAGGAGACTTTTCGATTCAGGAGGGGTTTCTATTCAAGGGTACACGGCTATGTGTATCGAAGTGTAGCACAAGGGAACTTCTAACTAGGGAAGTTCATAGAGGTTCTTTAGCTAGTCGTTATGGAGAGAACAAGACACTCACTATACTAAGAGAGCAGTACTACTGGCCAGCTATGGAGAGAGATGTTCAAGACATACTAAAGAGGTGTGGGACTTGTCAAGTGGCTAAAAGTCACTCCTTACCCCACGACTTATACACACCTCTACCTATTCCCACTATACCTTGGGTTGATGTAAGTATGGACTTCATTCTTGGACTGCTGAAGACCCAAAGGAACAAGGATTCTATCTTTGTTATGGTAGATAGGTTTTCTAAAATGTCTCATTTCATTCCATGCAACAAGACTAATGATGCTACATATATTGCTGAGTTGTATTTTAGGGAAGTGGCAAGATTACATGGTATTCCTAAGTCCATTGTTTCTGATAGGGATACTAAGTTTTTAAGCCATATCTGGATTACATTGTTGAAGAAGTTAGGAGCAAAACTCAGGTATAGTACTGCTTGTCATCCACAAACTGATGACCAAACTGAGGTTACTAATCGAACCTTTAGAACACTTCTAAGGGCTTTGATTAAACTTAATGCCAAAGCCTGGGATTTGCTTTTACCCCATGCAGAGTTTGCTTATAACAGGGCACCAAGCAAGGCTACTGGTCTATCACCATTTAAGATGGTCTATGGAATTGATCCTATTAGTCCACTTGATCTTACACCACGTCCATTCGATCAAAAGCCAAGTGTAGATGCAGCTTCAAGGGTGGAAGAAATCCAGAAGATTTATGAGTTGGTAAGGAGGAGAATTGAGAGGACCAATGCATCATATCAAGCTCAAGCCATCAAGCATAAGAGGAAGGTGGTGTTTCAACCTAGAGACCTCGTTTGGATTCACCTAAGGAAGGAAAGATTTCCTTCCAAAAGGAAGAACAAGCTCATGCCAAGGGTTGGCGGTCCATTTGAGGTACTTGAACGTATAAATGACAATGCTTATAAGGTTGATTTGCTAGGTGACTATGGAGTTTTAGCCAGATTCAATGTAGCTGATTTAAGTGCTTACCAAGCCGATGATTACCTTGCAGATTTGAGGATCAAATCTTCTTAACAAGGGAGGATGATGGAGTCCCACCAACCAAGACAAGGAAGAAGGTCCAACAAGTCCGACAAGGTCCTTTACAAACTCCAAAGTTCAAGCAATGGCTCAGATTGTAGAAAAGAGCCAAAATCAAGCAACCGGGTTCTTTGGCCAGAATGTGCCCGGTTTTGTTCACCTCATAACTTAAGCTACATTGTGGCTTAAGTTTGATATTTTTACATTTTTAGAATCCTTATGATGTCTACTTTCAGGTCCAAGCATTAAATTTCAATCATGCACAATTAAAGTTATGAGATCAAGGTATTTTGTCCAACCTACCAGTTTTGGTTCAAAACTGCACAGTTAAATATTTTAGTGGAATTCTTCTACTTGAACATGATTTAACCTTGATTTCTTTGCAAGGGATTTGTACACACCCTAAGATTTTCCCCCATGGTGATCTATTTCCTGAGGGTCTATGCTAAAACTCAATTTAAGAGTAAAAGCTTAAAACCAAGAGAGAGTACAATCAAGGAAAACTCAAAGGAATGGTGCGTTATAAGCTGGTTGTGAATCAGCAAAAATGTAAGGAATGGAATGGATTTAGAATCAAGGGATTCTAAATGGGTAAAGGAAAAGAAGGTTGATGTATCTTTGGGGTGATTACACGAACACTCAAGCTAAAATTCAAATGCTAAAGATTGAGCAAGCTGAATTATGGCTAAGTATAGGTGAAATCCGTGAGATAATCATTGGTAGATGGATAGTCTAAACCTTTGTTTGGATATAGAAACACCACCAAACTAAAGTTTAGGGCCCCTAAACTTGATTAAGATATAGAAACATCGCTTAAACAAGATTAGGACTGAGCTTGAACACCACCCTAACGGCCTAGTTAAGGATAAGCAAGTTTAGTGTTATTGGTTTCAAAGGAGTTTCTAAATTAAGGGGTATGGAGAGATCTCCATCACATGGCGTGAAATCAAAATCAAGACCACTTTTGCTAGGTTAAATTAAAGACTCCGGGTTAATTCTGGCCATTGAACCCGGTTTGCTGCAGCCGGTTACTTTTTCTTCATCCGTGGGTTTGCTATGGTTCTTGCTTGCTAGCTAGCTTCACATGTCCTTTAAGATATCTAGAAGATCAAGAAGAATTTTGGGGAAGAACAACCAATGGGAAGCAAAAGACAGCAAAGGATGTCTCTTACCCCAGATTGGATGGCCGAAAAGTAGCTTTCACTTTACGGCTGCTCCCTTCCCTTTTTCTAGTAATCTGGTTGTATTACGCTTAATGAGATGTAATTAAAGTTGTAAACATCATTTGTCTTGCTTTCTTTTTCATTTTGATTGTAATTAGATTAAGCTAAGTGAGCTAGTACTCGAATTAGTGCTAACCGTGGAGGTTAGCTTAAGTTAAGGCATTTCCTCCCTATGAAGGAAACCTCAGTAGCTTGGTTACTTGTTTAGGTGCTTGCTAGGCTTGTAACTAAAAGGCTACTCACGACCATTTTAGAGAACATTACACACTTTGAATCAAAAACTCAATTTGAGGGCATTTTGCTTTCGTATTCAAACACTTCACTTGCTTGTCATTAATTTGGTCGATTAAGGTGATGATCAAGTAAGTCCTAATCTTTGTTTAAGTGGTGATTCTGTATATTAATCAAAGCTTAGGGACCCTAAACTAGTGTTTGGTGGTGTTTCTGTATCCAAACATTAGTTTAGAACTATCATTCTCTTTTGATTATCCCACGGGTTTATGTTAGCTTAGCTAGATTTCAGTTTACAAAAACCGTGTATACTTGAATTCTAGTTTGAGTTTTCATTCAATCCCTTCAAGATACACCAGGAGGCATACCTTGTAAGTTTGAGGCTAACAATCTTGAAACTCTTCTCATCATCATAGCCTTTAGCCTCAAAGATTCGGTCCATGGCTTGAACCCATTCAAGGTACTCATCGGGATTCAAGTTGCCATTGAACTCCGGTGGCTCTACTTTGATATCCCTAAACTCATCTATTGGAGGTCTTCTACCTCCCCTTCTTGGATTGCTTCCTATACTTGAGTCACTTGAATAGTCATCTTCATCCTCATGACCATTCGGTTCTGGGGCTCGTCAGCATCCTTGGAGGGCCGTGAACTGGGTGGCCATTTGCTCAAGTTGCCTACTAAGTTGTCTCACTCTTTGTTGTAGGCTTTAGATGGCATTATCTTGTCTCATCATATAAGCTGGTTCTAAGCTCATACCCCTTGGTACCCTTGCCGGTTAGGGAGAATCAGTGGAAGGGTTCTCTTCATTAGACATGGAGAAAGTGGGAAAGGAGAAGAGGAGGTTAGGATTCGGATATGAGGAGGCACGATCGTGCAAGGGAAGTACGATGTGGAAACAGGCTAGGAGAGGGGTGGCGCGGTTGTGCTTGGAGGCATGGGGACACCGTGCTATAATTTTGGTGGAAGGGGGTATGGCACGGTCGCCGTGCCAAGGTTCTGGTCGTTTACACCATTTTGTGGCTCAAAAATTTGTGGGAGGTTTTGATGGGGGTCTGTGCTTGGATTTTTTGTGGGGGTTCTTTGAGGAGTAAAAGAGGGATTTTTGTGGAAGAAGTCAAGTGTAGGCTACGGTTTTGGGACTTCAGGAAAGTAGTAAGCCAAGGTTGTTTGGAAGAAGATCAAGCTAGTGAGGGGTATCACTTTACCAAGGTTTTCACAACAAGGGGAACGAAAACCTGACAAGGATGAAACTAAAGTATGGAAATGTGATATAAACTCAAGAACACCAACCTGGATTTGCTCTGATACCAACATGGAGCATACATGGGATGACTCGAATTGAAGCAATCTTGAGTTTAGTTCTAAATTTCCCTTTAGTAACAAGATATGACTTGATTTAAAGGCTAGGCCAGCAATCAAGACCAAGGATCCACCAAAAATTGTTTAAAGGCTAAGGCACCTAGAATTCTATAAAGGATTCCACTCAAGACTCACCACCTTTGAGAAAGGATGAGGAGAACTTAAGATTTTAAGAGAGAAAGCTTTGTGCTTCTTTGTATAATTCAAATTGTGTGTTTACAAGGGAGTTTGCTGGCTTTTAAAGAGCCTACTCAGCCAAAGTAGCACAAGGGTCAAAGAGGGGGAACAAGAGTAGACTTAGGGAAGGGGGAACATCCAATCGGTCACCTAAGCACCCTAACACATCATCACTAGCCTTGTCAACCTCCATTAGGGTTAATGATGCCCTTAAGTGAGCTGTCAAGTTTAAAAAAGAGCCTAAGTACATCAACAAATGCAAGTTACAGCAAGAAGTACACATGGATACCCAAGAAACAACCTAGTGCAAAAGCTAGGCTAGAACCGGTTAAAGGGGTATTTTGCTTATATTTTGGGCTGGATAAATGCAGCACAAGGGGGTGCTTCTTCGGTACTTTGGGCACATGATTTGATAAATATTTAGCTCACCTTTCATGCCTTAAAGTTTCATAAAAGTTGGACTTCAATAAAGTAATTTAATCGGCCCTTTTTCGGACTGCGCTGGAATCCGCCCAGTCTGGATAGTCTGGAAAGAGCTTGCTTTTTGACCCACCAAATGAAGTCCAAATGCCTTGCAATGTGTCTTATTAGAAAGCTAACATTCCAAACTTAAAAAGAGTGGCCAATAATTTAAATCATGACCATAGCAGCCATCTCCAAAAGGTGAACAAACTGAGACTATATTCTGCCCAGAACTGACCAAGATTGCACCACCTACTGTTTTAACCTTCCTTTATTCTTGCCGAGGTTGTAACTTCATTTTGATGCATAAATCCCTTAGGAGGGCTCTTGGCCTTCCTAAATGACAGGAGAAGCACACCAAAGGGCTTAAGATGGAATTGAAATTGGAGCTCCAAATCAGTACAAGGGCCAAGTCCCCTTCGATGGAGCTTGTGAACATTAAGAAGGATGTGAGAGTTCTCTTGGACTTGAGTGGGCATGACACTTACTTCAGTAACCTCAGTTTGCCCATCAGTTTATGTATGGCAAGTTGATGTACCTCTCAAGGGTTAAGGTTAACTCAATTCAAGAGTGAAAGCTAAAACCAAGAAAGATTACAATCAAGGAACAAGGATAGAAACTAAATCAATTCTTGGATACAGATTTCATCATCAAATATTAATCTAGTGAAACTAAACTCTCACTTAGATACAGATTTCACCACTAAGCTTGAGTTTAGGGCACTTAAGCTTAATTAGAATACAGATTTCACCACCAAATCAAGGCTTAAGACTCACTTGAACACCACTCTAATTGGCCTAATTAGAGATAAGCAAGTCGAGAATTTGAAGTAACAACACTGAGGAGTTTCAAACTCAACTTCAGATTCCAATTTCACAACACTTGAGTACAAAGAGAATGGCCATGCTACTTATAACGGCATGCCTAAGGCTTTCCTTACTTATTAGGTAATCATTTGTAGATTACTTAATGGTTAGAAAACTTCCTAAGTATACTAGATTATCTAAATTAAATAGTTTGTTGCTAAACTATGCTAAAACATGAACAAAAGCTTGATTACATAGAAAAATGGCTATCTAAGCTTTTCCTTAATGTTCCTAGGCTATTTGGTCACATTTTCCTCTCTAGGAAGGAAATCATCCATGGCTGCCATCTCAAAAGGTGAGGAGTAATACATGCTTGCCACCTCCTGCTTGAGTGTCCGAATGTAAGCTTGCAAAGTGGCACTATCTTCCTCTTCTATGTTGCTTTCTTGCCATTTATGAGTCACATGGTTAAGCTCAAGGTACCAGCCAACCTAGCACACATCTTGGTGGAAGAAACCCACCTAGGAGGGTAAAACTCCCTTGCTAAGCAAGCTACCGTAGAGAATCCATGTGGGTCGTGCCTTCATACAGCAAATGTCACTCCATTTTGGTGATTAATCCTTGGTTTTCTTCCATGGGGAAAACCTCAAGATGTCTAGAAACCCCTCCCTTTTGAAAATCAAGACTTGGACACCATTAAGGACCTTAATCACAAAGATCTTTTAAACCATGCAGATTCAGATGCCTGCTAGGTAGCTCTGACAAAAAAACTGAACAAGATCCCTTAACATGCTCTTCTGCCTTTGTTCTTAACATAACCAATAAACTAGACATCCTAATTGAACTAAGAAAAAAAAATTGAAACATTTGGATGTCGTTTGATCTAGAAAATAATAAAAACAAAAACAAGTAAAAACTATCCCAAAACTGTAGCCTGGACAATTTAAGTTCAAGAGGTCAGTTGAATTATCAAATGAAGTCCAATTGAGCTAAAACTTATTTCATTGGAAAGTTAACTTCTCAAACTTCAAACCTATGGAAAAATATTTGACTTAAACCTCAAAGAGGCCTAAGTAATTAAGCTCACAAAACCAGGTATGCTGCTGGAATTAATCTGACAACTAGCTCCTTTGAATCCTTTGAAAGATTAGACAAAAATACTTAATTCAAAATTGATTTAATTGCATAATTAGGCTTATTAGAATGTTAATAAACTCCTTCAGCAAAGAAATCAAAGTTAAATCAAGTTTAAGTTGGCGAATCAACTTCAAAATTAGAAATGGTTTAGAATGGCCTAAACTGAAAAGTGTTTAGTTTAGGACTTAAAAATTCCCATGCTATCTTGGTTTTGACATGACTCTTTGGCATGGTTTGAAGGTTAAGGATGTCAATTATCATCTTGATGCACTTCTAAGTCCCTAAATAAGGAATCCAAGAAGCAATCTAAAGTATTGGATGTATGAGGATCCCAGATTTCGTTTGCAAGGAACGTGGAATGATAAACTAAGCACTCTTGGATAAGATATCTCCACCAAGAACATTTAGAGCTCTCCCTTGGATCAATTGAGATAAGATATCACAACTCAAAGATCATAAGAGACTCTTGATCACCACTCTAGAGAGCTAGGCTTGAGATAAGCAAGAGAAGAAAACACAAGAGGGAGTTGAACTCAACCTTTCTTTAAACTAGTGAATACAAGAGGGAAGGAGGCTATTAAAACCCCTTGTCAGCTGCTACTCCACGTCCCAAACAACATGGGAACTGCCACTGAACACTTGCTAATCTAAGTACACAAGAGAGCTTAAAGCTTGACAACACATTAGCCTTAAGTCTACATCAAAATAGGTGTCTAACCCTAATACAATCTGATTAGTACCACCCCAACACCTCACATGTACTCTAGACAGCTGATTGGACTTCAATTAGCCTAAAAACATGTGTTGATCAGCTAGATTAAGCCTAAAATGCAAAATAGCTCAAACCGGTTAAAAGGGTGTTTCGTAAGCTTTGGGGCTGATTAATAGCAAATGCCTTGGATAAAATGCACCATCTTTTAGGGGGAGTAATAATAAATATTATGACACATTTTGTTGCCAAGAAACCCACAAATCAGTTGTGGAAGTAGCTCATCCACTCCTTGATTGTTTCAACTCTGCTGGGAACAAATCTGGAGCAGTTGACTTTGGAGCTGAAGTTGACTGTCCAAATGATCTCCAAATGACTTGAAACTTGATTTGCTGGATTCCTGACTTCTTAAGATTTCTTTCGGTGCAAAAATTCATCTCCCCCACTGATGTATCTTGAAGGGATTGAGTGAAAACTCAAACTAGAATTCAAGTATTCACGGTTTTGGCGAACCGAATTCTAGCTAAGCTAACATGAACCCGTAGGATAATCAATGGAAAAGGATAGTTCTAAAATGTTGTTTGGATATAGAAACACCACCAAACTCTAGTTTAGGGTCCCTAAGCTTTGATTAAGATATAGAAACACCACTTAAACAAAGATTAGGAGTTACTTGATCACCACCTTAATCGACCAAATTAAGGATAAGCAAGTGAAGTCTTTGAATGTATGAAAGCAAATGCTCTCAAACTGAGTTTTGATTCGAAGTGCGTAATGTTCTGCAAAATGGCCGTGAGTAGCTTTTAATACAAGCCTAGCAAGCAACTAAGCAAGCAACCTAGCGGCTGAGGTTTCCTTCCTAGGGAGGAAACGTGTTAACTTAAGCTAATCTCCACGGTTAGCACCAATCCGAGTACTAGCTCACTTAGCTTAATCTAATTACAATCAAAATGAAAAGGAAAGTGAGACAAATGATGTTTACAACCTTAATTACACATTATTAAGTCTAATACATTTAGTATAATAAGAAAAGAAAAAGCATGTAGCCGTAAAGTGGAGTTCCTTTTCGGCTGGCCAATCCATGCTAAGAGGCACCTTTCTCTTCTTTTGCTTCCCATTGGTTGCTCTTCCCCAAAATACTGGCTTTTGCAACTGGTGATTGATCTTCTAGACATTTTGAAGAGTGTGTGAAGCTAGCTAGCAAGCAAGAAGCAAAGCAAACCCACAGATGCAGGAAAAGTAAGCTGCTGCAGTAAACCGGGTTCAAGGAGCCGAATTAACTCGGTTTTTAGTCTTCAATTTAACCTAGCAAAAGTGGTCATGATTTTGATTTCAAGCTATGGGGGGAAACCTTAGGGTGTGTACAAACCCCCCAGTAAAGAAATCAAGGTTAAATCATGTTTAAGTAGAAGAATTCCACTAAAACATTTAACCGTGCAGTTTTGAACCAAAACTGGCAGGTTGAAAATGCCTTGATCTCCTAACTTCGATTGTGCATGATTGGAATTTAATGCTTGGACCTGAAAGTAGACATCATAAGGATTCCGAAAATGTAAAAATATCAAACTTAAGCTGCAATGTAGCTTAAGTTATGAGGTGAACAAAACTGGGCACATTCTGGCCAAATAACCCAATTGCTTGATTTTGGCTCTTCTTCACAATCTGAGCCATTGCTTGAACTTTGGAGTTTGTAAAGGACCTTGTTGGACTTGTTGGACCTTCTTCTTTGTCTTGGTTGGTGGGGACTCCATCATCCTTCCCTTGTTGAGAAGACTTGATCCTCAAATCAGTAAGGTAATCATCGGCTTGGTAAGCACTCATATCAGCTACATTGAATGTGGCTGAAACTCCATAGTCACTTGGCAAATCAACCTCTTTAGTATGTCTTGAACATCTCATTCCATGGCTAGCCAGTAGTAGTGCTCCCTTAGCATAGTGAGTGTCTTGTTCTCCCCAAACAATATAACCGAGAAATATAACTTTAGGAGTAAAGAAAGCACATTTCTTAAGGTTACTAAATAGCTTTTCACGTTCCAGAACAAGCATTACTTGGGTTAAGTGGTCTTGATGTTGATGCTCATCCTTGGAATACACCAAAATATCATCGAAGTGTACTACCACAAAGTTCCCTATGTATGGTCTGAACACTTGGTTCATTAGCCTTATAAAACTACTAGGTGCATTTGAAAGAACAAAGGGCATTACCAACCATTCATAAAGCCCTCCCTTAGTCTTGAAAGCTGTCTTTCATTCATTACCTTCTCATATTCTGATTTGGTAGTAACCACTTCGAAGATCAATCTTGGAGAACACTTTAGAGCCATACAATTCATCTAGTATGTCTTCAAGTCTAGGTACGGGATACCTATACTTGATTGTAATCTTGTTAATGGCCCTGCTGTCAACACATATTCTCATTCCACCATCTTTCTTTGGCACCAAAGGAGCTAGAATTGTACATGGACTTAAAGACTTACAGATTAAGCCTTTAGTCTTCAACTCTTCAACTTGTCTTTGAATTTCCATGGTGTCTCTTGGATTCATCCTGTAAGCAGGCTTGTTTGGTAGGATGGAACCTGGAATAAGATGAATATGGTGCTGAATGTCCCTTTTAGGAGGCAAACCCGTAGGCATCTCCTCAGGAAACAAATGACAGAAGTTTTGGATGAGTGTTTTAGCTATGGGATGAGTGGGTAGTAAACTGTCTAGTTCATCTTGAATGCTCAATATCCACTCTTTAAAGGCTTTAAATTCATGTTGGGAAGCCTTTAGTATGGGTTCACTCATAGACATAAGCAAATCAGCTTGCTTGGGTTTATTTTGTGGCTGAATTTCATGGAGTTTAGATGGGGGTAAAGGGGCTAGGGTAATCTTCTTGCCATCCTTAGTAAATGAGTAAGTGTTTAGGCAACCATTATGCATAACCCTACAGTCATACAGCCATGATCTTCCTAATAGCATGTGACAAGCATCTATAGGAATAACATCACATCATAACTCATCTTGATAATTCATTCCAATGGAGAAAGAAATCGAGCACCAAGAGTTCACTTGAATTCCCTTGCTTTGATTCAACCACTGGATGTTATACAGATATGGATGAGTCATTGTTTGCGACCCCAGTTTCTCAATCATGCTTAGAGAAACCACGTTTGCACAGCTCCCTCCATCAGTAATCAAAGAAGACATATTCCCTTGGATAGTACAATGGGTATGGAATATGTTCTCTCTTTGTTCATCTTAAACTCCCTTTTGGTTGCTTAGAACTCTCCTTAAAACGAAGAGTTCTCCTTCACCAGCCTCTTCCACGACCTCCTCTTGAGTTTCCTCAAGTTCTAGTTCACGTTCATCTTCATTTTCTTCTTCTTCAGAAACCTCCTTCACGGCTGACCATTCAGACAAGGTAATCACCTTTCTGTTTAGACAGTCCAAGGCTATATGATGTAAAGCTCAAAGGATTAAGCTTACAATCAAAGGGAAGCAAAGAAAGAAGATGAACACTCACGGTTTTCCTAAGAACTCCTCACTAAAATGGATGAATGAGATAGAACTAATCTTGAGTTTTAGATACAGAAACACCACCAAAACCAAGGTTAGGGCCCCTAAACTTAAATAAGATATAGAAAATCACCACTTACATAAGATTAGGACTAAACTTGAACACCACCTTAACCGGCCTAGTTAAGGATAAGCAAGCGTAGTTTTCTGGTTTTGAAGAGAAACTCTCTCTTTTTTTCATTCAAATGCACGAAATTTGATTACAAAAGTGAAGAGTACAAACCCTTAAAGGTAAGCTAGCAAGCAACCAAGCAGCTAAAGGCTAATGAGTGAGGTTTCTTCATCATTAGGAAACCTCTTAATCTAGCTTAATGCACGATTTTAGCTAACCTGTGTGTTTACAAAGTTAATCCTTGCTTAATCTTTGTTAAGTACATGCATTCAGTTTATCTAATCTTGAGGATTGATGCTAATAATGCAATTAAGCAAGTAATTAAGCCTTAAGCATGCTGCCTTAAAATGAAGAAAAGTAGTGAAGTGATTGGTTGCTTTTTGTAGTACGGCTAGCAACTCACAAAGGGGCTGTCTTCTCTCCTTCTTCCTCATTGGTTTGCTGGGTGGTTACTCAATGATCATGTCCAACTACCTTCTAGAAGCTTGATTATGCAGCTAAATAAGGATTGGACATGATTAAGGTGTGCAACCACCAAATGCACCAATCAGCTATCACCTAGGCAGTAGCTGGCAGTTTTTAGGCTATAATTGGAGGCCACGTTTGTCATGTAAAATGTGGACATAAGCTGGCTTGCCACATATGGTTGGAAATCTCTGGAAGTCTTCTAACTCCTTCAGGTGGAATTACTCATTTTAGAGATCATTTGCCTGATGAAAAGATCAAAATACCCAGATTGGTCTGAACTGGGTTTCAGCATGCATAGTTTGAAAGATTGGCCTGGTTCTTCGCCTTCCGCTTGACTTAACTTGATTTTATGACTTGGACCAGGTAGCTAACATCTTGAAGACCCAAAATATGAAAAAATTCAGGACTTAAACCTTGTGGAGGCCTAAGTAACTAGAAACACAAAACTTGGTTTATAAACTATTTTGAACCCGCTTGCATCAGTTTGTGTTTCTTACAAAAGGTGAGCCATCTTTTGGACTTGGGACCTTGTTCTTGGACGTGCTGGACTTGTTTCATTATAGACAAGGTCTTGGCATGGTAGGACTCCATCATCCTCCCCTTATTGAAAAGATTTGATCCTCAAATATGCTTGTGAGTCATCTAAATGGAAGGGGCTCAAATCTGCCGTATTGAACATAGCTGAAACTCCATCCTCTCCTGGTAGATCAACCTTGTATGCATTGTCGTTTATCCTTTCTAAGACCTCAAATGGACCTTCAGCTCTTAGCATGAGTTTATTCTTCCTTTTAGAAGGAAACCTTTCCTTCCTTAGGTGAATCCATACTAGGTCTCTAGGTTAAAATACAATCTTTCTCCTATGCTTGTTGGCTTGGGCTTCATAGGATGCATTTGTCTTTTCAACTCTGGCCTTCATGAACTCATGAAGTTTCTAAATCTCTGCTACTTTTCAACGGGACTTAGTGGATCAATCCCATACACCACCTTGAAAGGAGAAAGACCAGTAGCCTTGCTGGGAGTTTTGTTGTATACAAACTCAGCATATGGCAAGATGATGGAGGTCCATCCTCAAGGTCTAATAATGTTTCATTGATCCAAAATAATCAAGAAATCAACTCCAAAGTCACGGCCATGAGTCACTTGATGGAAAAGGCGCACGATGATGCACCCGGGTTCTCATCCAGATTTTTACCCGGTTTTTGTTATCTTATTACATCGGCCTAAGGCACATTTTGGTGCCCGTTTTTCGGATGATTATCAAGTTCAGGATGTTAGCTTTTAAGTCCAATTGGTTTGATATCATTTGGAATTCAATTTGTTACTTAAAACGGTTCATCTCTTGAACCTGTCCGGATTGCACTGCAAAATGCACGGTTTTGGTTTTCTGGTTTGTTCAGGGGGCAAATGACGTCCAAATGCTACGATTCCAATTGGAGGGCAAACTAGACATCTTGAGGTTTCCAACCATGTAAGAAACGTAGCAATTAGTCATCATTTGAAGTGTCAAGCATGCGTTGCAAGTTGAGGCAGAAACCGGCTGACTGACACCCGGTTACTTAGCCTAGTAGTTTTCCTCCTTCAAGGGGTTTGCTTAAGGTGGAAGACTGCCAACCAGGTCATTTTGAGCTGCTTGATGAACCACCACTCAGCTACTTGTGAGAGAGACACGTGGAGCAAGTGAAACACCACCATTTTGCAAGCTCTCATTCGACCACTCAAGCATGACATGGCACACATGCATTTTTCAGTCCTTTTGAGGTGGCTAGCCGTGCACTCTTGCCTTCCTAGCTGGGAAATTGAGTCATTTACATTCCTTAGTGCAAAGGAAAAGGCTTAGGAAGATAAATTAAGTGCTTTGTAATATAAACTTTCAGCTTTGGTTTGTATTAGATTAAACCGTGTGCTAGGTAGTGATTAGCAAGCTTAATGACTTTCCTCCCTTGGAAGGAAAGCTCATTCGTGTACTCTCAAGGCCATATAAAGCCTTATATGTTCATTTTAAGGAAATAGAGTTGATTATTCAGTTGAGAGCAAAGACTTTGTGTCTTGTGATTTCCTAAACACTTAACTTGCTTATCCTTAATTGTGGCCGATTAAGGTGGTGACCAAGTGAGTCTTGATCTTTGATTAGGTGGTGTATCTTATCCTAATCCAAGATCAAGGGCCCTAAGCTAAGTGATTAGTGGTGTATCTTATCTAATCATCTAGCTTAGAACTATCCAAAATTCCTTAAACACTGATGTAAGTCTCAAGGGTAGGAAATATGCCTCCTTATGGTGGACAAACCTTAATGCTAAGAGAACTAGAGAAAGGAAGAGCAAAATCAACACTTGGGACAAGCTGAAATCCAAGATGAAGGCACAGTTTTTGCCTTCCACATATATCCAAGATCAATACATGCTCTTTCACCATTTGAATCAGGGCAAGATGAGTGTTGAAGAATATACTCGTGAGTTTGCGAAACTCATGATCAAATGTGACATTCATAAGCCTGAAGAACAAACCATGGTTCGTTATCTAGGAGGGCTTGATCCTAGAATAGCCAACGTGGTTGAATTGCAAGCTTACACCACCCTTGATGAAGTGTGTGTTCTAGCACACAAGGTGGAACAACAAAGGAAGTCTAGGATGAATTTTCGTGATTCACTCAAGCCCTATTCTGCACCAAACCGTGGGCAACCCTTAAACAAGGGGAGTACCACACCTCAGCCTAAATCATCTACCCCTTTCCCATCTAACCCACAAAAGAACCAAGCTCCTCAAAGGCCACCACCACCAAACCCCCCACGTCCAAACCCATACCCCGTAAGCCAAAGAAGGTGTTACAAGTGCCAAGGCTTAGGACACATTGCTTCTGATTGTCCTAGTCGAAAGGTAGTCACCTTAGCTGAATGGGAAGCCATAGAGGGAGAATTTGCCGAGGAGAAAGAAGAGGAAAAGGAAGAAGGTGCTGAGAGCGATCATGAAGATGATCAGGAGGAATTTGTGGAAAACGCAGATGAAGGTGAGATGCTAGTAATTCGAAGGGTATTGAGCAATCAACGAGTTGCTAAGGATGAACAACGTGAGAACATCTTTCACTCACGGTGTACAGTCCAAGGCAAAGTGTGCTCGTTAATCATCGATGGAGGAAGTTGTGCCAACGTTGTTTCATTGAGCATGATTGAGAAACTGGGCCTTCAGTCCACGGCACACCCACACCCATACAACATTCAATGGCTAAATCAAGGCAAGGGATTACAAGTTAACTCTCGTTGCTTGATTTCATTCTCTCTTGGTGAGAACTACCAAGATGAACTTTGGTGTGATGTTATCCCCATGGATGCTTGTCATATTCTGTTAGGATGACCATGGATGTATGACAGGAAGGTTATGCATAGTGGTTATCTTAATACTTATTCTTTTACCAAAGATGGCAAGAAGATCACCCTAAATCCTATGTCACCATCCGAACTCCACAAAATGAAACCACAAAAAGCCAAAATCAATCTGACTTGCTTTTGACATATGTTGAACCACTTTTAAAGGCCTCTCAACATGAGTTCAAGGCCTTGAAAGAATGGATATTGCAAGTACAAGATGAGCCAGAAACACCACTTCCATCCCATCCCATAACCAAGGTCATATTGAATCAGTTCAGTCACCTATTTCCAGATGAGATACCTTTGGGTTTACCCCCAAAGCGTGATATTGAACATCATATTGACCTTATCCCAGGATCCATTATACCTAATAAACCATCCTACAGGACAAATCCCAAAGAAACTCAAGAGATTCAGCGTCAAGTTGAAGAACTGATATTCAAGGGATTGGTACGAGAATCCTTAAGTTCGTGTGCTGTTCCTGCTCTTTTGGTTCCGAAAAAGGATGGTAGTATGAGGATGTGTGTTGACAGTAGGGCCATAAACAAGATCACTATCAAGTATAGGTACCCTATACCTAGGCTTGAAGATATGTTGGATGAGTTACATGGTTCTAAGGTGTTTAGCAAGATTGATTTGAGAAGTGGTTATTATCAGATTCGTATTAGGGAGGGTGATGAGTGAAAAACTGCTTTTAAGACTAAAGGTGGATTATACGAATGGTTAGTCATGCCTTTTGGTCTTTCGAACGCCACTAGTACGTTTATGAGATTGATGAATCAGGTATTTCGGCCATACTTGGGCAAGTTCGTGGTCGTTTACTTCGATGATATTTTGGTCTTTAGTAAGAATGAGCAAGAACATCAAGATCACTTAACTCAGATGATGCTCGTTCTTGAAAAGGAGAAGTTATTTGGGAACCTAAAGAAGTGTACCTTCTTTACCTATGAGGTTACCTTCTTAGGTTATATAGTTTCTAAAAGTGGTATTAAGGCGGATGAAAGCAAGATTGAGGCTATTCGGACTTGGCCTATTCCTAAGAGTATTCATGACGTTCGAAGCTTTCATGGCTTGGCTTCTTTCTATAGGAGATTCATACGCAATTTCAGCACTATTCTAGCTCCTATGACTGAAGTTCTTAAGGGTTCCTCGTTCACTTGGAATCCTAAAGCCCAAGCAGCCTTTGAAGAAGTGAAAGAGAGGCTAACTCAAGCACCGGTTTTAGCTCTACCATGTTTTGAGAAGGTCTTTGAAGTTGAATGCAATGCTTCTGGAGTTGGTGTTGGAGGAATTCTTACTCAAGAAGGATGCCCTTTGGCCTTCTTCAGTGAGAAGTTATGTGATACCAGGAAGAGATATTCAACTTATGACAAGGAGTTCTATACCATCGTTCGATGCCTAGAACATTTGAACCATTATTTGATTGCCAGTGAGTTCATTCTGCACTCAGATCACGAGGCTTTGAAGTATATTCAAGGCCAACATAAGTTAAACTCACGCCATGCTAAATGGGTTGAGTTCCTGCTGTCCTTTCACTTTACTATCAAGCATAAGTCCGGCAAGTTAAATCAAGGCGCCAATGCCCTTTCTCGGCATTATCTATTGATGTTCCAATTAGATGCTTGTATCCTTGGATTTGAGCATCTGAAGGCTTTATACCAGGATGATGAAGATTTTGGGGTGTTATACTCTGAGTGTACTAAACATCCCAAAGGGGATTTCTTAATTCAAGAAGAGTTTCTCTTTAAAGGTGCTCGGTTATGTGTCCCCAAATGCAGCACTCGTGAGTTGTTGATTCGAGAAGTCCATGCTGGATCTTTAGCTAGTCATTTTGGCGAAGACAAGACCCTAATCATACTTAGGGAACATTATTATTGGCCAGGCATGGAGAAAGACGTTCAAGACATCATTAGAAGGTGCAGTACGTGTCAGATAGCGAAGAGTCATTCGCTCCCTCAGGGATTATACACGCCACTTCTTATTCCTATGTTGCCATGGGTAGACGTTAGTATGGATTTCATACTTGGTTTACCAAAAACACAAAGGAATAAAGATTCTATCTTTGTGGTCATGGATCGATTTTCGAAGATGGCTCATTTCATTCCCTGCAACAAGACTAACGATGCCACTCATGTTGCTGAGCTGTATTTCAAGGAGGTCATGAGACTTCATGGAATTCCTCGTTCCATCGTCTCAGATCGAGATACCAAGTTCCTAAGTCACTTTTGGATTACTTTGTGGAAAAAGTTGGGTACCAAACTCAAATACAGTACCACTTGTCATCCACAAACAGATGGGCAAACTGAGGTTACTAATCGAACCCTTGGTACTCTATTAAGGGTCTTGATTAAAAACCACACAAAAGCTTGGGATCTGTTACTTCCACATGCTGAGTTTGCTTACAATAGGACTCCAAGCAAAGCTACTGGTCTATCACCCTTTAAAGTGGTCTATGGGATTGATCCCCTAAGTCCACTTGATCTTGTTCCTCGACCATTAGATCAAAAGCCAAGTGCGGATGCCGCTACCAGGGTGGAAGAAATCTAGAAGTTGCATGAGTTAGTAAAGGCCAAGATTGAGAAAACTACACTTTCATACACGGCCCAAGCTAACAAGCACAAAAGAGAGAAGCTTTTTAAGCCAGGTGATTTGGTTTGGATTCATCTCCGTAAAGAACATTTTCCTTCCAAAAGGAAAACTAAATTGATGCCTAGAGCGGATGGTCCATTCGAGATTTTGGAGAAGATTAACAATAATGCTTATAAGGTGCAGTTACCAGGAGATTATGGAGTATCAGCTACGTTTAACGTTGCTGATTTAAGCCCTTATGAAGCAGATGGTTGCCTTTCTGATTTGAGGATCAAATCTTCCCAACAAGGGGAGAATGCTGGAGGTCCATCCTTAAGGTCTAATAATGTTTCATTGATCCAAAATAATCAAGAAATCAACTCCAAAGTCACGGCCATGAGTCACTTGATGGAAAAGGCGCATGGTGATGCACCCGGGTTCTCATCCAGATTTTTACCTGGTTTTTGTTATCTTATTACATCGGCCTAAGGCACATTTTGGTGCCTGTTTTTTGGATGATTATCAAGTTCAGGATGTTAGCTTTTAAGTCCAATTGGTTTGATATCATTTGGAATTCAATTTGTTACTTAAAACAGTTAATCTCTTGAACCTATCCGGATTGCACTGCAAAATGCACGGTTTTGGTTTTCTGGTCTGTTCAGGGGGCAAATGACGTCCAAATGCTACGATTCTCATTGGAGGGCAAACTAGACATCTTGAGGTTTCCAACCATGTAAGAAACGTAGCAATTAGTCATCATTTGAAGTGTCAAGCATGCGTTGCAAGTTGAGGCAGAAACCGGCTGACTGACACCCGATTACTTAGCCTAGTAGTTTTCCTCCTTCAAGGGGTTTGCTTAAGTTGGAAGACTGCCAACTAGGTCATTTTGAGCTGCTTGATGAACCACCACTCAGCTACTTGTGAGAGAGACACGTGGAGCAAGTGAAACACCATCATTTTGCAAGCTCTCATTCGACCACTCAAGCATGACATGGCACACATGCATTTTTCAGTCCTTTTGAGGTGGCTAGCCGTGCACTCTTGCCTTCCTAGCTGGGAAATTGAGTCATTTACATTCCTTAATGCAAAGGAAAAGGCTTAGTAAGATAAATGATGTAAAGGCCAAGGGTAGGGACAACCCAAGCAACCTCACACCAAAAGAAAGACAATTCGAGAAGGGAAGACGCACGGTCGTGCGTCCAACCGTGTGCAGCCTCGGGTTGCAAATTGCAGGGTACGCACGGGCGTGCGTTGAACCGTGCGTGGACTGTGATAGCTTGCCTTGGATGAATCTTCACGGTTTTGAATGTCTTTGAGAGTAAAGCCTATTCTAATGCAATAAGCTTTGTTTGGACTTGATTCTAGGAGTGGAAAGGTTGAAGGAGTGGTATTGAAAGGGCGGGAATGGAAGTATGGTAGGTGGTTTAATGGAATGACTTGAAAAACATTCAAGTATTGAAGGTGATGAATGAAGAACACGAAGAACGAAGAAGATCAACTTGAAGATTTAGGATAGAACTAAACTCGAGGATTAGATACAGAAACACCACTAATCTTTGAGTTTAGGGCCCTTAAGCTTGATCAAGATACAGAATCACCACTCAATCAAGATTAAGACTCACTTGAACACCACTTAGTTTGGCCTAAACTAAGATAAGCAAGCAAGAGTTTTGAAGAGAAAGCTCACAAGCTCTCTATGATTTTCTTTTACTAAAAACTGAAGTGCTCCTCTTCTTTGGCCGTGAGAGGCCTTACATACACAGCAAAATGACCAAGCTAAGCAAGCTAGCAAGCACCTCACTTTTCCTTCCTAGGAGGGAAAGGTATTAACTAGCTCTAATTGCCACGGTTAGAGCTAATTGGCTTCAAGCATGCTTAAGACTAATCAAAACACACTTAAACCTTCAAGGAAAGCAAGACAAATGATCATTACAACATAATCAACTTGTCCCTAAGCTTAATCAGCATTCAAAGGCAGCAAGTGGCCATGTGAGTAGCCGAAAAGTGGCAATCCCCTTTGCGGCTGACCAATGGCATTCAAGGGACATCTTTCCTTGTCTCTTCCTTCTCATTGGCCGTTCTTTCCAAGGTTGTAGCTGATGATGATTGCCTTGGGTGTGTGCCCAGCCTTGGGAGGTGTGCCAACTCAGTTGATAGCAAGGAAACCCACCGGAAAGGGTTTGCTCAGCCGTGCCTCCAAACCGTGTGCAATGAGCAGTTTTACACTCGGTTTTTAGGCCGAGTTTACCCAAAGCAAAAAGGAAATGACTTGGGTTTTAAACATGGGAGAGAAAGTTAAAAGTGTAAATAAACCCCCTCATTTAAGAAATTAAGGCTAAACATGGATTAAGTAAGGTAATCACATGCAAACTTTCAACCGTGTAGAATTGGGCTAATTCTAGCCGGTTGGGAAAAACGCCTTTGATCTTTCATCCTCTTGTAGCATGACTTGAATTCAATGCTTGGACTTGAAAGTTAACTTCCTGAGGATTCCAAAAATGCAAAAATATTGGCCTTAAGCCATGAAATGGCTTAAGAAATCAGATGCACAAAACCGGGCTTGTGCAGGCCGGTTGTGCTGCCAAAGGTGAGCCATCTTCTTGGTTTGAGACCTTGTTCTTGGCCGACTTGGACTTGTCTCATCTGGGGCAAGGTCTTGGCTAGGTAGGACTCCATCATCCTCCCCTTGTTGAAAAGATTTGATCCTCAAATCTGGTGGGGAAGTATCTGGATAGAAGGGACTCAAATCAGCTACATTAAAGGTGGCTGAAACTTTAAAATTACCAGGGAGATCAATCTTGTAAGCATTGTCGTTGATTTTCTCCAAGACTTCAAATGGACCTTCAGCTCGTGTCATGAGCTTGTTTTTCCTCTTAGAAGGAAAACGTTCCTTTCTCAGATGGATCCATGCCAAGTCTCCTGGTTGAAAGACAATCTTTCTCCTATGCTTGTTGGCGTGTGCTTCATAGGCTGCATTAGTCTTCTCAATGCGTGCCTTCACCAACTCATGAAGCTTTTGAATCTCTTTTACTCTTTGTGTTGCGTCAGCATGGGGTTTTTGGTCTTGGGGCCGTGGGGTAAGATCATTTGGACTCAAGGGATCAACCCCGTATACCACTTTGAATGGCGAAAGACCAGTAGCCTTGCTAGGCGCCCTGTTGTATGCACACTCGGCATGGGGTAAGAGTAAATCCCATGCTTTCGCATTGGGTTTAATCAAAGCCCTTAGGAGAGTACCCAGGGTTCGATTAGTGACCTCAGTCTGGCCATCAGTCTGGGGGTGACAGGTAGTACTAAACAACAGCTTAGTACCAAGCTTCTTCCAAAGAGTAATCCAAAAATGACTAAGGAATTTAGTATCCCTATCCGAAACAATGGTCTTAGGAATACCATGCAACCTCGTTACCTCTTTAAAATAGAGCTCGGCAATGTGTGTAGCATCATTTGTTTTGCAGCAAGGAATGAAATGTGCCATCTTTGAAAATCTGTCCACTACCACAAAGATTGAATCCTTTCCCCTTTGAGTCTTAGGTAGACCCAAAATGAAATCCATTCTTACATCGACCCAAGGTAGAGTAGGCACGGGTAAGGGCGTGTATAATCCGTGGGGCAAGGTATGGCTCTTGGCTGCTTGGCACGTTCCACATCTTCTAAGGATGTCTTGAACATCCTTCTCCATCCCTGGCCAGAAGTAGTGCTCCCTTAACATGGTTAAGGTCTTTGATTCTCCAAAATGGCCGGCCAAGGAACCTCCATGAACTTCTCTGATTAAGAGCTCACGAGTGCTACATTTTGGAATGCATAAACGCACTCCCTTGAACAAGTAACCCTCTTAAATTAGGAAGTCTCCCTTTGGATGTTTCAAACATGCAGCATAGAGATTTCCTAGGTCTTCATCTTCGGCGTATAAACTCTTGAGATGCTCAAAGCCAAGAATAAGAGCATCTAATTGAAACATAAGGAGGTATCTCCTTGATAATGCATCCGCACCTTGATTTAATTTTCCCGACTTGTGCTTAATAGTGAAGTGGAATGATTGTAGGAATTCAACCCACTTGGCATGGCGTGAGTTAAGCTTATGCTGGCCTTGAATATACTTCAACGCCTCATGATCCGAATGAAGTATAAACTCACTAGCGACCAAGTAATGACTCCAATGCTCTAGGCACCGAATGATAGCATAGAATTCCTTATCATATGTGGAGTATTTTCTTCTCGAGTCACATAGTTTTTCACTGAAGAAGGCCAAGGGTTTCCCTTCTTGAGTTAAAACTCCACCAATTCCCACACCGGATGCATCACATTCCATTTCAAAAACTTTCTCAAAGCACGGCAAAACAAGCACCGGTGCTTGAGTAAGTTTCCTTTTCACCTCCTCGAAGGCAGCCTGAGCTTTAGGATTCCATTGGAAGGATGAACCCTTAAGCACTTCGGTCATAGGGGACATGATGGTGCTGAAGTTTCGTATAAATCTTCTGTAAAACGAAGCCAAACCATGAAAACTTCTAACATCATGTATACTCTGTGGTTGAGGCCAAGTACGAATAGCCTCTATCTTCCCTTCATCAACCTTGATGCCTTCATTAGAAACAATGTAACCTAAGACGGTGACCTCATGAGTAAAGAAAGTACACTTCTTAAGTTTACCATATAACTGCTCACGCTCAAGGACACGCATGATCTGATGGAGATGATCTTGATATGCCTGCTCGTCTTTGGAATAAATAAGAATGTCATCGAAGTAAACCACCACGAATTTGCCAATAAAGGGCTTGAATACTTGATTCATTAGTCTCATGAACGTACTAGGAGCGTTGGAAAGACCGAATGGCATAACTAGCCACTTATATAAACCGCCCATGGTCTTGAATGCAGTTTTCCACTCGTCTCCTTCTCTTACTCTTATATGGTAGTAACCACTTCGAAGATCAATTTTGGAGAAGACGGTTGAGCCATGTAGTTCGTCCAGCATATCTTCAAGTCTAGGTATGGGATACCTATACTTGATGGTGATTTTGTTTATGGCTCTGCTGTCCACACACATTCGTTGGCTGCCATCCTTCTTAGGCACCAACAAGGCAGGTACGGCACAGGGGCTTAAGGACTCACGCACAAGTCCTTTTGAGATCAATTCTTCTACTTGCCGTTGGATCTCCTTGGTTTCCTTTGGGTTCATTCTGTAAGCTGGCTTGTTTGGGAGAACTGAACTAGGAATGAGATCTATGTGATGTTGAATGTCCCGTTTAGGGGGTAATCCCGAGGGGATTTCTTCTTGAAGTAGGTGACAGAAGGCTTGTATGAGTGATTTGGCAAATGGATGGGACGGTAATGGGCATTCTGGCTCATCTTGTATGGTGAGAATCCACTCCTTAAAAGCCTTGAATTCATGATTCGAAGCCCTTAAGAGAGTTTCACTGAAAGTGAGTAAACATCCAGAATGCTCATGTCCTTTTGTGGGTTTGTTTTTGAGGATTTCGGATGGTGATAATGGCTTGAGAGTAATCTTCTTGCCTCCCTTAGACAAGGAGTATGTATTCATAAAACCATCATGGGTCACCCTTCGGTCATACAACCAAGGCCTTCCCAACAATACATGGCATGCATCCATAGGTATAACATCACACCAAAGTTGGTCTTGATAGTTCTTACCAATGGATAAGGAAATAAGGCACCGTGAATTGACTTGAAGTCCTTTGCTTTGATTCAGCCATTGAATGTTGTAGGGATGGGGATGGGCCGTAGCTTGTAAACCAAGCTTCTCAATCATAGTAAGTGACACCACGTTTGCACAACTCCCACCATCAATGATCAATGAACACACCTTGCCTTGAATCGTGCACCTAGTGTGAAAAATGTTTTCCCTTTGTTCATCTTTGGTGCTCTTTTGGCCGTTCAAGACCCTCCTCAAAACCAGCATCTCTCCTTCATCAGCTTCCTCCTCAACTTCTTCTTGACTTTCTTCATGAGCTTCCGCAGTTTCATCCTCAATTTCACCTTCAACTTCTTGCTCATCCACAGCTCTCCACTCGACCAAAGTGATTACTTTGCGGTTTGGGCACTCTGAAGCTATATGGCCTAACCCTTGGCACTTGAAACATCTTCTAGTGCTCATTGGATTGGGATTTGGATGAATTGGGGGTGCTGGGGCCTTTTGTGGTGCTTGGGTTCTTTGTGGATTGAAAGGGAAGGGATTTTGTGGCTTAGAAACTGGTTGGGAACTCCCCTTGTTAAAAGGTTGGTTCCGGGTTGGAGGTCTTTGATGTGGAGGCTTAAAAGTTTGCTTAGCTTTCTTTTGTTGCTCCACTTTGTGAGCAAGCACACAAACCTCATCAAAGGTAGTATAAGCTTGCAATTCAACGACGTTTGAGTACCTAGGATCGAGTCCTCCTAAGTACCTTACAATCGTTTGCTCTTCCGGTTCTTGCAAATCACATTTAATCACAAGCTTTTCAAATTCTCTAGTGTATTCTTCAACACTAAGATTGCCTTGGTTCAGATTATGAAGTTGTGAATAACAATCTTGAACATACGTGGGGGGTAGGAATCTAGCCTTCAACTTGGTTTTCATCTTTTCCCAAGTTCTGATTTTAGTCTTACGTTCCCTAACTCTCTTAGCACATAAGTTGGTCCACCATAAGGAAGCATACTTACGTAACCTTAATGCCACCAACTTGACTTTCTTTTCTTCTGGAACGTCCTTATACTCAAATACCCTCTCCACTGTGTGCAACCAGTCCAAGAAGTCCTCTGGATCAAGTTTGCCTTCATATTCTGGAATTTCAACTCTAAAATCATTAGAGTTACCTTGTCCTCTTGGCTCTTGTCGTGGTTCTCTGAATAGTTCTTCATCACTTGAGGACTCAAGGTGGTGACTGAATACTTGCTCTCGCCCTTGTGATGCTGAATGGGAAGGTTCTTCATTGAATTTCGGCTTTTGCTTAAGGAAGACACCCAATTGCTTGCGTAAATATTCATTCTGGGCCTTGAGCTCTTGGTTAGAAGAAGTAATCTCGTGATTACTCTTCATGATAGTATCAAGCTTCTCTTCTATGCTCATACTAGTACTCATGTTGTGTTTGAAAAATGGAGAAGAAGGAAGTTTGGATTTTGTGGGTTCAATACCAGGCCAAGATGAAACACAGCTCTGATACCAAATATGATGTAAAGGCCAAGGGTAGGGACAACCCAAGCAACCTCACATCAAAAGAAAGACAATTCGAGAAGGGAAGACGCACGGTCGTGCGTCTAACCGTGTGCAGCCTCGGGTTGCAAATTACAGGGTACGCACGGGCGTACGTTGAACCGTGCGTGGACTGTGATAGCTTGGCTTAGATGAATCTTCAGGGTTTTGAATGTCTTTGAGAGTAAAGCCTATTCTAATGCAATAAGCTTTGTTTGGACTTGATTCTAGGAGTGGAAAGGTTGAAGGAGTGGTATTGAAAGGGCGGGAATGGAAGTATGGTAGGTGGTTTAATGGAATGACTTGAAAAACATTCAAGTATTGAAGGTGATGAATGAAGAACACGAAGAACGAAGAAGATCAACTTGAAGATTTAGGATAGAACTAAACTCGAGGATTAGATACAGAAACACCACTAATCTTTGAGTTTAGGGCCCTTAAGCTTGATCAGAATCACCACTCAATCAAGATTAAGACTCACTTGAACACCACTTAGTTTGGCCTAAACTAAGATAAGCAAGCAAGAGTTTTGAAGAGAAAGCTCACAAGCTCTCTATGATTTTCTTTTACTAAAAACTGAAGTGCTCCTCTTCTTTGGCCGTGAGAGGCCTTACATACACAGCAAAATGACCAAGCTAAGCAAGCTAGCAAGCACCTCACTTTTCCTTCCTAGGAGGGAAAGGTATTAACTAGCTCTAATTGCCACGGTTAGAGCTAATTGGCTTCAAGCATGCTTAAGACTAATCAAAACACACTTAAACCTTCAAGGAAAGCAAGACGAATG
>JAKOGI010000087.1:267500-312500 GCA_029747015.1 Carnegiea gigantea | reverse complement strand
TGAGACTAGAGAAGGATACAATGCACGTATGGTTGTGAGCTCTACAAATGATGGTCAATCTGAAGTGTGTACTTTTCATGGAGGTCATGTGCATCCTCTTATTACCCTGAGTCATAGAGACTTCCTACGATCTTTTAGGAACATCAGTTCTATTCACAAGGAATTTGTTTGTAAATATGAGAGAGCAAATGTTGGGGCTTCGAAGGTTTATCATCTTGTGAAAGAGCAAGTTGGGGGTTATGAATATGTGGGATGTGACCAGCAAGATTTCAAGAACTATGAGAGGGATTTAAAGCCAATGATCAAGGATTCAGATGCACACATGTTTGTAGAGATCTTAAAGAAAAGAAAAGAAGTTGATCCTGGCTTTTATTATGCCCATGAGCTTGATGAGGAAAATAGGCTCAACAATGTCTTCTGGCGTGATTCCTTGTACAGGAGGTCCTATGCGTTGTTTGAGGACTTGTTATCTTTCGACACAAAGCATAAGCCTAATAGGTATGGCATGGTGGATGCTTCGTTTACCGGCATCAACCATCATTTGCCAACTCACTTGCTTTGGTGCAGGTTAATACGGAATGAAAATGTGGAGTCTTTCAAGTGGTTATTCTAGTGTTTCATTGATGCAATGGGGGGAAACAAGCCAAAAGCCATAATTACTGATCAGGATCTAGCAATCAAGCAAGGGGTACTCTCTGTGTTTGAGGGTGCAACCATAGGTACTGTATGTGGCATATTATTAGAAAGTTGCTCAAGAAAGTCGAGTGCTTAGCCAAAATTACCATCAATCCTTTTAGTTTAGTCAAAAATACCATCGAGTTAACTTTCTACCTTAGCGTGTCACTGAACTCTATTATTTTTACCAAAATTGCCACTTTGACCGGTTGTAGCAGGTAAGTTAGTGTTTTGCCAGTGGAAGTCAAAGGGTTTTGTTGGTGGGACTAGAAAAATAAACGGAAAAGAAACAGAAGATATTAACTACTCCTAAACCCCCTCGTCTACCATGGTTCTCCACCTTTATCTTCTTCCCTAACCCTGTAAGCTCTTCTATCTTTGAAAAAAAACCCTTGAAATCCACAAAAGGATCAACCTGAAGTACAAAAAGAGTTTGATTGCAAGCTAAGAGTAAGAGGACTGTGGAAAAACTTGATCTTTATCACCAGGTAAGCAATCTGTACTTTAAATTTAGCATCAACACATGAAATTGGAGTGTATGGGGTCTGCGATGATTAAATAAGTGAAATTAGGGTATTGTGTTGAAATTATGCGAAATTATACTCTAAATGTGTTGCTTGATGTTGGTAAAGGTGGAGTTTATAATGCTTTAAACCCTAGTGCTCTATTTTGGTCAAGTTACATATAAAATGATTAATTTCTTTAATTTTGAAAATATATATGCAGAATGTCAAACCCTCAAACTGTTTATCTTCGTATCTTTCATGCTGGATCACTCCAGAGAGTTCCCCACCTATTGTATACTAAGTCAGAGGTCTTTGATGTGTATATGGACTATAATTACATGAGTGTAGATGACATTAAGGAGGGAGTAGTGAACTTAGGCTATTCTGAAGAAAGGATAAAAGAAACATATTTTTAGTAGGCCTAATGTCCCTTTTGAGGATAGTTTAGTTCTTATTCAAAGTGATAAAGAGATTATGGAATTGACAAAATTGTGCTTAGAAAGTGGTTTTGTCTCTCTATATGTTGAGCATAATGATGATGAAGTTATTGACAAGGGGAAGGGAATGTTGGATGAGGAGGCATATTTTTCAGGATTGTCAAACAGTGATGATGATAAATATGATAGTAATGGGTGGATCAATTTTGATGATGATGATGACCCTAAATTCATAGATGTTAGGGAGAAAAGAAAGGCAACCAAAGAGGCAATTACTGCTGAGATAGAGGATGGGAGAGGTAATGATGTAAATGCTGAAAATGAGGGTGAATTAGATACTGAAGGAGGTGATGAAGAATATTAAGATTCTGATAATGTTGATAGCCCAAGTGATGATAGTGGGGAGGACGATGTAGAAGGTGACAAGAAGGGAAAGAGGAAAAAAAGAGAGAAGTTCCCTAGATACCTTAGGCCATCTCTTGACAAATATGATTTATATGTTGCCATGAAGTTCAGGGATAAGAAGCAGTTGAGGCAAGCTTTTGATAACTACAGGATATTGAAGGGTTATGATTTGAAGATTACAAAGACTAACACAGTCCTATTTCAGTGTCATTGCTTTGGTGAAGGTTGTAAGTGGAGTATGTGGGCATTAAAATTCAAGAATGAGTTGTCATTTAAGTAACCAAAATAGAGAATCCTCACAGTTGTATTCCCTTTTCATTTGAGCAAGGGGGTAGGTCTATGTCAACTAGTTGGTTAATTGGGTACTACACTGAGATATTTAGATTGTAGCCTGCTTTAAGGTCTATGGAGTTGAAAGGTCTAGGGAGTTGAAAGGCCTTATTGAGAAAGATGACAATCACAAGGCATCCTTGTCCATGTGTACTAGGGTCAGGGCAGGGGCTTTGAACGCAATTAGTGGTGATTACGAGGCTTAGTTTGGATCAATAAGGGATTATTTGTATGAAGTTTGTAAGCAAAATCCTAGGGCCATAGTAAAAGTAAAAACTACCAAAGTTGCAGATGATGAGCATGTATTTAGGTTTCTACACATTTATCCTGGACCATTGAAAAGGGGCTTCTTGGATGGATGTAGGAGAGTTATTTCACTTGATGCATGTTTCCTAAAGGGGCCTTGGAATGACCAAGTATTTGTCGCTGTTGGTAGGGATGCCAATAACCAGATGTATCTAATCGCATGGTGTGTGGCACAGAATGAGAAAAGAGAAGTATGAGAGTGGTTCATTGCATTGCTGCAGGCAGATCTTGAGATTGGAGATGGCACAGGTTGGACTCTGATTTCATATCAGCAAAAGGTATATATTTTGTTGCTTGTATGTTTGTTGTTTGTTGTTCCTTTTTATTGATGTGTTTTAGCTATATTAATTGCTTCTGTTGCTTGTAAGGGCTCGTTGAGAGTGTACAAACTCTTATGCCTAATGCTGAACACAGAATGTGTACTAAGCATGTGTATGCTAATTTAAGAAATCAGTGGAGGGGTGTGATTTTTAGGGAAGTGTTTTGGAAAATTGCTAAGTTCACCAATGAAGTGCTTTTCAAAAACACATAAAAGAAATGCAAGATTTAGATGCTAAGCCTTGAGAATTTTTAGAAAAGAAAGATCCAAGGCATTTCTATAGATTATACTTTAAATCACATACTAAATGTGATTCAGTTGATAGCAATATGGTAGAAGTCTTTAATAGGTCCATTATGGAAGCTAGATACCTACCTATGGTGTCCATGCTTAGGGAAATCTTTAAGGCTGTTATGAAGAGAGTGACACAAAGAAAAAGTGAGGCTGCCAAGCTAGAAGACTCCATATGCCCTAGAATCATCATCAAACCAGAAAAACTAAAGGATAGAGCAAGATATTGGCAGTCGTCAAGGGCACGAAATGGATTTTATAGTGTGGAACATAACACTGTAAGCTATGTTGTGAACTTGAATCAAGGGTCACGCAGCTGCAAGAGCTGCGAGTTAAATGGAATCCCCTGTCCTCATTCATTGGCAGTGATGAGGAAAGAGAGACTAAACCCCTTCAACTTTATCCATGACTGTTATAGGTTTGAATATTTAAGAATTACATATGGACACACTCTTATCCCCATAAATGGAGAGGACATATGGGAGCAGGCACCAGGAGTTGAAATTAAGGCTCTTGTGTTTCCCACTAACAAGAAAGGCAATCTGAAATTCAAAAGAACGTTAGAACCTAGGGAAATAACTGCAAAGCAAGTTGGAAAAGTTTTCAAGTGTGGTGTGAAAGTGCATTGTTCAAACTGTGGGGGTGAGGGCTACAATAAGAAGACATGCACCTGAAGACAGCCAATGTTGAAGGTCATTCCCTCTTGTCATTTGTTTCTGAATACAGTTATGAGTTGTACATCATTATGTACCATGTGTTTAACTATACTCTTTATGGTCTTTTTTAGATCAAAAGAGCAAAATCAACATGCCAAGGATAAGCTGCAGCTGATCCCACGGCAGCTTCACCTGTGGGGTTGAGCATGACAGCTTCCTCTCAACCCTCAACCCCAACGAACCCCAAATCCCAGCCCAAGACTAAGAACAAATCCAAAACTGCTTAGCCCAAAGCTACTAGTCAGCCCACAGCTTCCTCTCAACCCACACCTCCTCCTCAGCTCACACCTGCTCAGCCCACACCTCCTTCCTCTCAATCTACTGTAATTGAATCCCTTACAGAAAGGAACTTTAGAGTAAGGGTTAGGCTACCAAGGACTTCATTTGTAACTGCTCCACCTGCACCTCCCTCTCAGCAGTCAATGTCTTCCAAGCCCAAGCTGAATATCAGAAGGGCAAGTTCAGGGCAGTCATCACCTACAAATGCTGCTGGCACCTCAACTTCATAAGATCAGCCTCTAAGGAGATCTGGAAGAATGAGAACACTTCTGTTCCCCAAGAAGTCATATGTTGTGTTAGATCAGTAGAGTGCATATCAGAATTTCATGAGCAAAGTTAGAGTTCTTGAATGTTTTTGGATTATAGCCAAACATAACATTTTTTAAGCCTCATTAGGCATATTTTTGGTGATATGTACATCATTGTACATGTTAGGTTATAATTTTTGGATGTGTACATCAATGTACATATGAAACTTACTTTGCTCTCAGCTTGTAAAGCTTAACTGTGGCTACAATGTGTATTTATAATGGCTACAATGCAATGGAGTTCCTTTCCTTATCATACAATTCATATTATTCCTTTACTTTCTAAAGCTTAACCTTGGTTTTGACATTCTTCCTTTCCTTTGTAAATACTATAAGGCAAAGAATGGTTCAACATAGTTACATATACCAAATAACCATTCCTTTTGCATTGAGATAATCATAATTCATACCTTACAATCACCCCTGGTACATAATTAACCTAAATTATTATAAATTACATCAACCCCCATCATCATCCTAGTACATAATGCCACAGGTCAACCAACCCCCATTACAAGACCATTACTTCCCACTCCCAACAGCAAAGCCTACACCAATTACCAAACCAAACAACAACAGCAACCCCCACAATATTCTCCTCTCTCTCATTTGGTAGTCAACGAGCTACAGCTTCAGCGTTGAATTCTCCATCTTCAGTCTTCAATTCTCCATCTTCAGGTTTAAAGTCTTCTCCCTCAACCTCTTCATAGCATCTCTATCAGAAGCTGCTTCTTCTTCATTCTCTACAAATGCTCATTCTCTTGCACCAATGTTTCATTTGACACAATCAGGGACACCACCATTGACCTCACCTTATCACAAAGGGAGTCATCAACCCATTCAAAGTGATCACATCCACCAGGTGAGTCATATATTCTACACCTAGCAAACCTTCTCAGAGGAGTTCTTCATTATCATGCTTGTAAGAACCACACATCTCTTCCCATAGGTACAGCACCCTTCACATACATAGAAATGTGGGCAATTACTACAGGCCGAAGCCATCTTGAGGGGTTTTCGGGTGTCGACTCAACTAGCTAACTCAATTTTCACCCCCAATTTCTGAGTTTGCTTACAAATTCAATGGCGATTTCAGCATGAACATCAAACCCTAGCCCATGAACAAGGGAGGAGAATGGGGAAGAGGAGGGAGAAAACTAATTTCAGTTATAAGACTTTTAATTTTAAAGGAAAATTAAAAATAAACCTGCTGTAGATGGTTAACACGAGTCAAAGTGGCAAATTTGGCAAAAATAATAGAGTTTAGTGACACACTGAGGTAGAAAGTTAACTTGATGGCATTTTTGACCGAACTAAAACGATTGATGGCAATTTTGGCTAAGCACTCTGAGAAAGTCGGCCACTTATTAAATGGTTGTGAAGATTTCCTAGAGCGGATCAAGATATGTGTTTGGGCATCTGATGCCCCGGAGGATTTTGAAGCAAAGTAGGCAGATATGCTAGTTGAATTCAACTTGAGTTGTAACGATTAGTTGAAACTTATATATGATTCGAGAGGATTGGGTACAAGTTTATTTCAAGGAGGATTTCCTAGCGGGCATTATGACGACTACATCAGGTTCTGAGAGTCAAAATGCTATGTTTGGCAACTTGACAACTCCAATATTGAGTTTGGTGGAGTTTTCGGTTAGGTTTATGCATGCCCTTCAGTCCCAACGGTATCGAGAAAATAACACTGAAAATGCATCCTTAATCTTCATGCCTGAGTTGAAGACGCCTTTGGACATAGAAAAACATAGAGGATCTTGTACACACATACTAACTTCTATATCTTTCGTGATCAGTTATATGATGCATTATTTAATTGTGAGATATTAAGCATCAGCACTATAGAGGGTGATAGCACTTACAAAATAGAGGATAAAAAGCATCAGGGATATAGATATGTTATATATAACAAGAAATCCTGGGTTGCTACATGCACATGATGCTTTTTCAATTTGAAGGGATTCCTTGTGCTTTTATTTTGCTTGTGATGAAGCCATTAAAAGAGATTCTTGATGCTTTAAAGTTGATAGGTGGACCAAACAAGCAGCCAAGAAACCTATCTTTGAGCTTAACACAATTGTGTCCACAGGCTATGTACAAGTAGAGTAGCAAAGTAGGATGATTTCTGATGCCTGGTCACAGTTGTATAAGTGGATGGATTTGGCAGGGCAAGATGTAGATAAGCTGCAATATGTGATAAATGCAGTCGAATCAATTCAACAGAAGCTTGAAGAAGTGGCTGGTGGTGGTTCCATGAGTAATACATCTGTAGATCTTCAGGCATATTTTGAGTGTACGGTGCCAGATATAGTTAAAATACAACCCCTCCTATTTCAGTCACAAAGGGAAGAAGCAAGAGAATGAAAACAGGAGTTGAGAAAGGACTTAAGCAGCAAACGTATATGCGGATGTGCTACTACTGTAAGCAGGTTACCTCTTATGATAGTAGAAACTATCCTGAGAAGAAGAACTAGTGCACTATGTCAAAAGTATGTACACTCATTTTTTATTTGGCATGTTTTTCACTTTAAAAATATTGATTCTTTTTCTAAGATTTTAGTCTTTTTGTATTTTTCTTCACTTGTTTATAGATTGTCAATCACGGGTGTTTAGGGTTTGTGTAATTGAATCGTGTTTATTTGGATGTTTTCTTTAGGTAAAATGTGCTTTTCTTATCCATTGGTGCCACACCAAGCCTGGCTTCTGACATGTTAACCTCATTTTATCCCCCCCTTTTTATAGAACTTGGTTTGTGGTTTTTTACCTATGTAGCTGATGGGGAAAGTTATGTAGCTAATTTTGTTCCAAATCACTGTAATGAAAACTGCGGGAATGCTGGCTGATCACTAATCACTATTAGTGGGGGATTTATTCTTCGCTGTTTTTGGTCACTGTTTGATCCTAATAGTTCAATGTTATGAAGAATGCTTTCTAGATTTTGCTGTCCTGTTACTTGTTTTATGTTATATTAGATTTCAACCTTTCTGGCTTTGATATCTGTATTTTGCTTTTTTAAATTAATTTCCCAGTAGACAAACATTTGAAGCAGATTTTCATTTTGATGGGATAGTGGATGAATGGAAGGTATTTGAGTAGAATGATCAGGTTGTTCACGTCTCTGCCATCAATCAGACTAAATGGTATTAGCATTGTCTATCTGAGCTTTCATGCTTTCCTGTGTCCCTTGTTTTATTAAGTTTATGGCTGCAATAACTAATAAACTACTAGTAATATAATCATATTAGAAAACAAGTTACGTAGAGTTTTTGGCTGTAATCACTATTAAACTAACTCTGTTTCCTAGTTTAGTGTAGCTATTCAGAGATGGTTCAATTCATGATAGTGCCATTATATTGCTGATAGGTACTTATACAGTTATATGGTTATCCCCTTGCTAACCTCTTACTGTAGCTCTTTCAATTGCCCTTTGTCATTAGTATTTCACATTCATATTCTGTATGCTAGGTGATCGTCCTTGTACTGGGTTTATATGACTGAAGAATAACAGAATTTTCTTTTTCTCACAGTGCTGCTGCGAACTCTGAAACACACCAAGAGGTCGCAATCACGAAGATTAGTAATGCATTTCACAACATAGTAGATGCAAAAAGAATACTGAGAGAAATCAAACTTCTTCGCTTTATGGACCATGAAAATGTAAATCGTATCCCTCTGTTTGTTTCTCTGTTTGTTATCCATATATACTCCACCTATGTGAGTAGTTTCTTCTCCATGATCCTTGTACCTTTATGTATGAAGATGGTCTCTTTACTTTTTAAAGATACATGAAGTTTTCTTTATATATCATATACCAAAATGATTACTGTTAAGTGCACGACATATCAGGTTGTCTGCAATGCCTAGTGCCTTTCTTCATGCATTTTTCTAGTATATCCTAATTTTTCTAATATGGATGCTTCTCCAAGTGTGAAGCTTGGGTATTTTAAGTCATTTTTGTGCATTTGCAGCATAATATGAAGTATACATATGTTGTGCATATTTTAGTGCCATGAGTATAACTTAGTAAATTAAGGTAAATTGAAGAATCAAGGATATGGTGCACTATTAAGAGTGAGTAACCTTTAAATTACATAGCTTATCAATAGTTGCTAAATTACTGTTGAGACTAGTTATTGACTTCTCACATCTCGGCTGTTAACCAGATTATCCCCATGAAGGATATCATCCGACTACAAAAGAAGGAAGCATTCAAGGATATACTTGCCAGGTTGTCATGGTGCTGCTTCATGCTTGGATAATATTTTTCATACAATTCTAACCCAATTTTTATCATGTCATTTTCAATCACTGCCCCTGCCTCTCTATAAACAGTTTACTCTGCTTGTGCAATTTTAGAGGTCGGTCTAACTGTTTCCCTTTTACAGTACTTCTTATACCAGCTATTATGCGGACAAAAATATCTGTACTCAGCAAAGGTTCTTCATCGTGATCTGAAACCCAGCAACTTGCTCCTCAATGCCTTATATTCATCCACGATATTTTGATTTCAATAAGACTGATGATGCTCAGGAACTGTATTTCAATTGCATTTGAGTGCCTTGAAAAATTGCCATGCAATAATCATATCGTCACTGCTGAAACGGTATTTTGATTTCATCAGTGTTATGGAAGTCTGGTTTTCCTTTTATTTTGCCCATGTAGTATTTCTTAAGTTCTTTCCCTCGTTACTTAGCATGACCTACCTATGTCATCTTGGAAGACAATGGGTCGCCTGTGTCATCTTGGAAGACAATCTCATACTCTTTGAAAATTAGTCTTTTTTGATTGGGTGACTAAACCCCCTCCCCCACGAAAAGGGAAGGGGCATTTGGAGAGGGCAAACGATAAGGTGATCCCATTTGTCATGGCAATTCTGTAGTAGGGACGGCATTGGACTGAGGGAAGGGGATGGGGGCGAATTTTGATCTTCTTAATGGAAATTATCTATGGATCCTATATTGTACATTGGTTTTATTTTTTACCGTCTAGTCTCAAATTTTAATTGCTTAATTGCTGTGTTCACAAGCCACTAAGCCCAAGTAACTGAGCAAACTACTGTCCGAGGATTGAAAATTTAAGTTTTTGATTAGAGTCCTCTAAAGATGTATATCCTTCATTGCTTCATGTCTTAGTGGGATAATTACAGATGTCCTCCTCTTCCACATATCTACAGTGGCTTTTAGCTCTCGTGTCTGATTCTTTGCTTTTCAATGATTTTTATAATCTTTTAGAAAATAGATATAAAGATGAACATTGAAATTTTATAAAGTTAGTGCTTAGCAAGTGAATGCTTAAAATATAAAAAAATAAATATTTAAGCTTTAAGTAGTGAACATTTAATAAATATGTTGGTTTTAGAAAGCAAACTTCCAATGGTTAAAAAAATGAATGTTTTTGATTTAAAAAATGAACATAAAATGAATATTTAGTTGTTAAAAAGCACACCTTTAGATATCACAAAAACTGAATATTTAGCTTTAATTATGGTGAACTAAAGCTTTATTTGGATTTAAAAGACGAGTCATATGAACACAATGACAAACATAATTTTATAAAGCCAAATTCCTTGCATTTTAAATAAAAAAAGAACAAATTTTTATGTGGAATTTTCCATCTCTCCCACTTATCTTCAAGAAGATTAAGGCAAACAACGAGGTTTTGTTATCCAAATTCCTTACTCTTGGTGAATAGTTTACACGCTCTGTGTTTCTAATGTGCAATTTTAGTTTAATTGTTGATATGTTCAAATTACACATTCATAATTTAACTAAGCAACATATACAAAGTAAAACCTAGTGAAAAGAGTGAGTTATGAATAGAATGTCTAATCTATATATGAGATGCACCAGTGTATGGGTTGATAAGCGAATTTTTCTGTCGATTGATGCAATTGCCTTTATCATCATTGATGCAAAAAAGTGGCGCTGTTCCATTGACCAAATAGTAATTGAAAAATATGTAACAAGAGTGTGTGTTACAATTTTGTAAATGTGGAAATTTACTTTCTAAGAGAAGGTTTCTACTGAGTCATGTACATGCTTTTTCTACTTGTAATTAAGCATCTGTACTCCTAAAAATCAATCCTGAGACCTAAAAGATGTCTCTTGACTACCAAAAAAGAAATTAAACTAATTATATGAATTGCTCCTCCAACTTACCCTTCATCTCCCCAAGCCCACTACGAACAAAGTCTTCAGTAGGAACACCTTCACAATCTGAGTCTCTGGTGGTTCAATCATCAGACAGGCAAGTCCACTAGGAACAAAGTCTCTCACAAAAACCTGCCATATCTTTTCCCCCAGAAGTCAGAACCTCCTCCTAATGTTGGCCAGGAACATCAAATATAATTGCTGTGTTTTGGAAGGACAACAAAGGCATTAGTGGCAGTCATATGGAAATTTTGCCACAGTTGATGCATATCCATGGAGGATGAAAAACACGTAGCTTGAATTCAAATTTCAGGAATCTTTTCAGGCATGATTAACTCAGATTAACCTTACTAGCAACAAGCCCAAGCATCTAACAATGATATTAGACAACACTAGTCTTGATAAATTAAAATTTAGATAACAAGTACAGAGTCAGCCATATCCCTTTAGAGACCATAATACATAAATGACAAAGGAAGAGCAGAAAATAGTGCTTGGTTTACAGGAGTGAAGGAAAGTCATGAACTGTGCAATTCATAAAAGCTTGAACATTTTGACAAAGTCCAACCAGCAGCCATCAAACTAATAGAGCAATTCATATAAAGAAAACTGATAGCAAAGTACTGAGGAAACTCTTTGAAATTATTCTCAATGCTAAAAGTGAACAAACTTAGGCACCTCAAAATCATCCCAATTGCATCCACCCTTGTAAAATCCAACCCTATCAAATACTCCAACTTCAGCTTCAATGTGCTCTCCACATTAGAAGCCAACAAAACAGGGTCATGATAAGCCAAGGTCTCAAAGTCCCTAAAACCATCAATAACCCCCTCAAAACAACTATCCTGTGCAGTGGTGCCAACATATAATAGAGTATTAAAGTTTAAGACATATGCAGCCATGCCCGGCACTTGCTTATAGTTAAGAAGATGCTATTTTACCCATTAGTTGTAAACACACATTGTCATGCTACATCACAACAAGCAATAGGCATAGCAAGTTTAGCATAAATCCTTCTGGACTATCTTCTAGTTTAGCAAGGCAATAAAATATATGTATGAATTCCTCATATAAGTAGAATTCATTAAGCTATTACATTCATGGCATAGATACATGAGTTTTCAAACTGAAGAGCCAAACATAAGCAGGAGTATCCTAGAACTTACCATTACTTCCGTGAACTTTTGAGCATTGTGGTTTTATAAACATAAAGCAATGACATTGGTAGATGATGTGATGATCTAGGCAGTATTGGACCCTTAATTTATGAATTCCAACAACCTATGATTGTGAGGGGGGAGGGGGAGAGGGGGCAGGAAGAGGATCTATTAACTTATATTCGAACCTCATAATATAAGCACAAACAATAGATCAACGTGCACAACAAATGTCAATTTAAAACTTCAGAGAAGGTAAATGCACAACAACCGTCCAAATTAAAAGGCATTCAAGAATAGTTAAAATGAAGAAACTTCATAGAAGTTAAATGTATTATTTGGTGCATGCAATTGCTTAAACACGATGATACAAAAGTTCTCAAGTTGCCACAACAACTTCTAAATGAAAAGAACTCAAAAAGGTGAAACTACAACCATGACAACTAGAAAAGAAATTCTGTATAAAAGTTTACCGTGGCATGTAAACTGAAAGCCATCTCAAGTTGTGCTTCACAATGTCCTTTAGACTGCTACTGATGGCAATGAGAGATAAAGGCAAAAAATGTATTTCTATGAGATTGACAGTTTCAAAATTTCACATCAACCCTGAATCTATCAGTCGAGCATCAAGCCACGCATAGAACTCAGAACAGTATCCAATATCCATACATTTGAGCTAACCACCCCCCGGTAAAAGAAATATATGTAAAAAACCCATGAGAATGATGAACTCCCCCCCCCCAAACATAAAAACCAGAAAAAAGGAAAGGGGTTCATCAGACATCCATTGAGTATTACCAATTGATTCTCTCTCATTTAATAATGATGACAACAAGTAATGAAAGATGAACACTTTTAAAGGAGAAAGTCTACAGCATGCTAACCTCATTCTTCCTCAATCCAACGTCCCAACGGGTTGCCACACCTTTGTATTCCTCCGTATGCCTCATAACATAAATACATCCATTATAATCTTTATTGGAACCGTCAATTTTCCAATGCATATCTATATGTCTTTCTTGAAACTGTTAAATGGAACTGCCTCTCCTATTATCACTCCATTCCTTGAAAAGATATTCTCTCAACAATGTACTCTGCTTGGTTTGCATATGATTTAAAAAAATGGTATCATTATATGCTTCATTTTAAAAATAATAAAAGGAAAGAACAATGTGCAACCTCACCAAATGATCTGTGGAGAACTTGTATAAGCAACTATCCTTTGACTTTTTTTTTTTCATATGGTCTATTATATCCATAGTTTTGTCCTTGAAATTAAAGGAGAGAAGAATTTGTATTTTCTTGTGTACACAATGGAAAAACACCTGAAAAACCAACGTAAAGTCTTTTTGTGAATGTAGGATAACATCCCTATCATGATGATAACCTAATTTCCAAACAGTACCTACCAGCCAAAACAGTTACAAAAAAATATATTTAAAAGTAATATGTTTGAGTTAATTTTACCAAGTCAACTTCCTTGAATTTGACATGGAGCTCATTTAGCCTATGAAAGAATGTAGCTTTTACTTGGGCTTCATCTTTTGTCTTGATGTATAGATCCTTCAAGGGAAAAGGAAAAAAAAAAGGAATTTTACTTGACTAACCTTTCATCTATGAAAGCATATATATATATATATATATATATATATATATATATATATATATATATATATATATATATATGTGAAAATGTTATATAAGAATTTTTTTAATTGACTTATAAATGCTTCACTTGTAAAGAAAACCCAATGAACACCACATCGATCTCTGTATAGCTCACATAAATTTAGTATATACGCCCAAATATTGATGACGGTTTTGTCAACGTCATTATCTGCAGCAAGACTCGAAAGCACACATCTTGCTGCCATATAGTACGTATCATCATACAACACTTGGCTACAAAAATAAATAGATAAATTATACATTGAACTATGCTTGGACTGTACATAGAAAATGGTTTTGATGATTTCAATGTGAGAGTTTAAATAAAAGTGCCGCAAGCGCACAGCTCTCGCTGTAGTACTTGAGGGTCATCTCCATAGGGACGATGGAAAAGATTATGGTCACAGAGAAGGGTGAGTTAACTAGTTAATCTATACTAGACTAATTTAAACTTTTCAAAGTGAACTAATGCCTTAATTTAACTGAAAATTTGGCTACGCACTTGGCTGAACATTCAAGTAACCTACATGAACTAAAATGAACCAGACCTAGGCAAATAAACAAAACCTTATGAACGAGTTTGCACATTCAACATCAGTTTACTAAAGCTAAAACCCACAATCTAAAATCAACCTTCAGCCAACACCTTCTATCAAGCTACCAGATTCAATTTTAGCATCAATTTATACATTAATCGCAAGCCATTTGAACTGACTAAATCACGAGGAGAAGGGGAGAAAAATAGAGCAGGACTATCAATAATTCAGGCACAATCACCACCTCACCACCAACAATCAACTTTTCAAAACTCAATCTTCATAGTCGAATACCCAGCTAGAAACATTATCACCAACAACTAAACATAGCACAATTGTATCACCACAATCAATCAACTATAAACGCTGCTAACTCATTAAATCAAAATCAAAATCATCATCATTCAACTACCAACGGTAACTTGTAAAATTAATAGAAGAGCTAAGGAACTGAAAGCAAACCGAAGTAGAACCCAAACCTCAGCGATGTACGAGCTTCATGGCGGATTCACCATGGATGGTTGCACGAACATAAAAACAGGGGAGTGGGATTCGAACGAAATTTGACAAACTAACATTCAATTTTTGCAAATTCGAACTAGTATTGTGAATTGCTGCTGGGAAACTCGAAAGTATAGCATAATTACAAGAAGTTGGAAGGCTGGAAACAACTGAAAAATCGAAGCCCTAAACTGAATTAAAGCCTACATTTCGAATGACTCGAATGAAAACTAAAACTAAACCTAAATCAAACCTAACCTAAAACCCTAAAAATTACCTACTTAAGCTTCAATGGCGTCTACGAGCTCCCTTTATACCCGAACTCTCGATCTTCAACCCTTCGATTTGTGGGTATCTGGACGGTGACGATGGGGGCAGCTGGTGTGCGTCGTGGCGTTTGCAGCGTGAATGACAGATGGAGGTTCGAAGAGAGAGACCGGGTAGAGAGAGATGGAACGAGAATGGAGAAGACGAGGCAGGGACTCGGGTTTTCTCAGGGTTCTGGGTTTCAAAGAAATGTGGGGAAGAAGAGGATCACGAGGAGAGAGAGAGTGAAGGGGAGGGGGTTTAATAACGCTGAACCGGGTTGAATTGCTTGAGCCGGTTTTCGAAATGAACTGTTTCATCCTCAATGTTGGGTCGGTTCATGGTAATTTTGGGCCGGTTCAACTCAGTTTAGCCCGGTTCTTCAATTCCCGACATTTTTCACCATTTTTCTCGCATTTTTGGCCATTTTTTCGAAATATTTCATAACCGGCAAAATAAAATAAAATCAAATAAAAACCTTAAAAATACGATAATAACGAGCATAAAATAGGTGTAAAAGTACCTTAAAAATAGTTCATTTTTGGTACGAACAAATACCCCCACACCAAGATTTTGCTCATCCTCGAGTAAAACAAACTAAACTAACTAAGAAGAAAATGAAAAATAAGGGAAAGAAATCCTAACTCACTGTCGTAGGAATCACAGTTGCATTTAGCGTATGCAACAAGCCCTTTAAACCCCTCGGTCTCCCAAGTGGACGAGTGAGGCCTCGTGAGGGTTTCCAAATGAAATACCCACAAAATCATTTCAAAAATAAAGAAAAATCTTTTTGGGCTTTTTTCCTCAAAATAAATATGTACAAAATTTGGAAAAAATATACACACATCTTTAATCAACTAAATCACCCATGTACTCAATTATTGACCTGCATATGCATAGAATGTACTTCAAAGCCCTCTACCTCCTAAATGACATCAAAGCACTAGTTTTTCACCCCACTGAATATCAAGATTCTGAATCCATCTCGGTGCTCATGTGCAATTCTATCATCATCCCAGGGCTTAGATTCATCAGAATTAGACTCAATCCTACTTGGCTGACACAACTACATTGTTATCATACTGGCTTTGGAAGCAAGCTTTTCCAGTAGCAATATTGCCTCGAAGGGTAACACCCAGTAGCACGTGCCTCAAAGGGTAACGCCCAGTAGCGCATGCCTCAAAGGGATACTTGTCATTCCAAATATTATTTTATCTCTTTTTCTTTCTTTCATTCTTATTCATAGTACACTTCTTTTCAAAGTATTTTTCAAAGTAATCGTGTCACAAGTGAGTGAGAGAATCATTCATGGAAACCTAAGACCTAAAGATAATGATGAAGGAATAAATAAGAACTGGATTACACAACCTACAATGAACAACTGGAGTTAGAATTAGGGCTTAGAATATCACATTTGGAGTTCGAGACTTATCATGCACATCCTATTTATGTACAAGCTAATAAATAAAGCACAGGGGATTCAAGCTAATCAGAAATAGTACACACGTCTCTAAAGCACAACAAAAATCTTCAAAAATTTTCAAAAATTTTTCAAAAATAGGCACCTCACCCCCACACCAAAACTTCACAATGTCCTCATTGTGGGAACTAAGGCGCTAAAAAGAAAGCACATAAGCTATACAACCATAAAACCACACTAAACTACAAATATATACAAACTAGGACACCATAAAAAATCAAAAACAAAACCAAAAACAAAACAAAACCGCACACACGCATATTTACAAAAGCCAAGAAAAACGAAATCACAAAAGAAAGCCAAAATCCAAACTAAAACCAAAGCAAACACACATCTTCACAAAAACCAAAACAAAAACCCTCTAAAATAATCCAAACTACTACATAACCAAAACCAGAATATAAGCTACACTAAAACAAAGTAAGACCCAAACATACTTATTTGCAAAAACCAAAGACCAAAATCGCAAAAGAAAGCAAATGAAAGAAAAAAATCAAAAACAAGAACAAACCAAACTAAAACAAGACAAAGCCTAAACATACTTAATCACCAAAATAAAAATCAAAACCACAACTGAAACCTAAATAAACAAAGACAAAAACAAAAGAAAACAAGAAAAACGAATAAAAGACACTAAATAAAAGGCTAAATAAAGGTAAACCTAAAACAAACAAAATGCACAAGAAAAGGAAAACACAACACAAAACCAAAATAAAACCAAAAGAAAATATCAAAAAGAAAACAAAACACATTGCTCAAATTTAGAAACAATTCTAGATATCCACACCCAATACAAAACGAAAGAAAAGAGAAGAAGAGGAGAAGAGAGAAAAGTGAAACGATCATACCAGGTTGGATACAGATTGTACCTAAACTATGCCTTACGAAGATTATGCAAACGAGGCTTATGGAGTATCAGCCACTCCATCACAAGTCACAAGCAGCTACTTAGATCAAAGCTAACCAACGCTCGGAGTAGCTTATCAAACATACGAGCACAATCCTCGCAGAAATGCAAATAGTAAGAAACATGAATTGCAACCCAAATAAGACGCATAAATTCAATGTAACTTAATGCTCTTTTGAGCTTATCAAAGCTCGTAGCCTAATCAGAAGAGAGATGTGTATATGTAAAGTCAGATGCACAAGTCAATGGTTTAATGAAGATATGACTATATGAATGCAAGAACCATCTAAAGTGATCTGAATGATCTAAATGAAATCTCACATCTCTAAGAGGGGAGGGGAGAGGACCAAAACAAGGCCAGTCAAAGGACATATGAAAATTAGAGCTCAAATGTCGGCCTAAAGTCAAGTCTTCCATTTCAATGTGATCCTTGAGTCCATCTATGCCATTATCATCAAGAGTTTGATCTAAACAAGGAATATCAAGCACAAAATTCTCAGGCTCTACAAAAGTAGACTCAGGAGGGTCTAAAGAAGAAAGAAGAGGGGGAAGGGGAGAACTGCAATATTCAAGAAGGAGGTCAGCTTGGACAGGATCAACAGAAAATGATTCATATTCAGCACGGAGATCCTCATTTAAACTCATATCGACATCAAATCCACAAAAAGATTCATATTCTATATGCAGAATGTTATCATCTAATTTAAACCGAAGGTCAGGAATGATGGAATCAAAAGAATGTATCATATTCAATATGAAAACCCAAATCAAGACCTTCAGTAACATCAAACTCATATGAGAAAGATTCATATTCCGCATAAAAAATATCATCATCAAGGTCCAAAATAGTGGCTTCAGTTATCTTATCACACAACTCCTGTGAAATATCTTTAGAATCATCCAAATCATGAGACTCAACTTTAGGTGCGACGCTTATATCTAACTAACTAACAGTATCAGATTGTTCACCCACTTCAAATTCACAAAAGTTGTTCAAAGTGGTGGGTAGGTCGACATAAACTAAGATATCTTCAATGACATCTTTGAGTGAGCTAGCGCAGGGTGCAAGGTCTGCTGATAGAGACGTAGGGAGGTCACTCTCTTGTTCTAGATTAGGCAAAGGCATGTTTTCATTCAAATCAGGCCTAACAGAATAAGAGATTCAAAATCATCATAGAGACTAATGTCGGGTTTAGGAGATCCTAAACTAGCATTAATCTCACTATAAGTCTCCCTATTTTGGTTAAAACATGGGGAACAAGCAGCAATTCTCAGCTTCATCATCTCTATCATTTGATCAGTCATATCATTAATCTTCTTTTTAAAACTTACACACATAGCATCAACATAAGCACAAAAAGGACAAATATAAGCATCATCATTAGGAGATTCACAAAAGTTGCACAAAATAGGAGGCACACAAGAATAAGATGAGTCATATGAATTCACAAAGTGGCCTGCAGGGCAAGAATCAGCCTGAAAATCATACTTTCTATGAGTTGGGTATCGAAAAATCTCGTTAGTTTGTTCAAACGCATATGTTTCCCAAGCTAGTTTTTCAAAAAATTCGCAAACCTCGTCAGGAGTCCTAGTGAATAAACAATCCAAACCCCCAGGGTATATAGTCTCAACATGACCCCTATATTCATCATTAAGAACCTCAAAGATCACTTTGCAAATTTCCCATTTCTCAAAACAATAATTAGCACATTGAGCACGAAATTCATTTAATCTACTCAAGTATCACCAAAAGATTTCATGCTCAAACTGAGCAAAATAGAAACTTGCCATTTTGTTTTTGAAGTTTTTAAATTTTTCAATTTTTAGTGATTTTTCAAGTTTTTCAATTTTTTTTGGATTTTAGGCTTTTCTAATTTTTTTGGCATTTTAAATTTTTTTCATGAAATGAACTAAATTGAGCAACAACTTAATGAAATGAACAAAGTGAAGTGTACTATATGTAACCAATAAGAAAACAACAAAGAAAATGAAAACGTGACCTAATCTTATGCCGCCGTCCCCAGCAACGGCGCCAAAAACTTGTTCGAAAAAATTGAGAGTTTAAATAAAAGTACCGCAAGCGTACAGCTCTCGCTGTAGCACTTGAGGGTCGTCTCCACAGGGACGATGGAAAAGATTATGGTCACAGAGAAGGGTGAGTTAACTAGTTAACCTATACTAGATTAATTTAAACTTTTCAAGGTGAACTAATGCCTTAATTTAACTGAACATTTGGCTATGCACTTGGCTGAACATTCAAGTAACCTACATGAACTAAAATGAACCAGACCTCGGCAAGTAAACAAAACCTTATGAATGAGTTTGCATATTCAACATCAGTTTACTAAAGCTAAAACCCACAATCTAAAATCAACCTTCAACCAACACCTTCTATCAAGCTACCAGATTTAATTTCAGCGTCAATTTATAACATTAATCGCAAGCCATTTGAACCGACTAAATCACAAGGAGAAGGGGAGAAAAATAGAGCAGGACTATCAATAATTCAGGCACAATCACCGCCTCACCACCAACAATCAACTTCTCAAAACTCAATCTCCATAGTCGAATACCTAGGTAGGAACATTATCACCAACAACTAAACATAGCACAACTGTATCACCACAATTAATCAACTATAAACACTGCTAACTCATTAAATCAAAATCAAAATCATCATCATTCAACTATCAACAGTAACTTGTAAAATTAATAGAAGAGCTAAGGAACTGAAAGCAAACCGAAGCAGAACTCAGACCTCAGCGATGTACGAGCTTCAAAATTCTTCAAAAATGGCGGATTCACCATGGATGGTTGCACGAACATAAAAACAGGGGAGGGGGATTCGAATGAAATTTGACAAACTAACATTCAATTTTTACAAATTCGAACTAGTATTGTGAGTGGCTATTGGGAAACTCGAAAGTATAGCATAATTATAGGCTGGAAACAACTGAAAAATCGAAACCGTAAACCAAATTAAAGCCTAAATTTCGAATACTCGATTGAAAACTGAAACTAAACCTAAATCAAACCTAACCTAAAACCCTAAAAATTACCTACTTAATCTTCAATGGCGTGTGTGAGCTCCCTTTATACCCGAACACTCGATCTTCAACCCTTCGATTTGTGAGCATCTGGACGGTGACGATGGGTGCAGCTCGTGTGCGTCGTGGCGTTTGCAGCGTGAATGACGGATGGAGGTTCGAAGAGAGAGACTGGGTAGGGAGAGATGGAACGAGGATGGAGAAGACGAGGCAGGGACTCGGGTTTTCTCAGGGTTCTGGGTTTCGGGGAAATGTGGGGAAGAAGAGGATCGCGGGGAGAGAGAGAGTGAAGGGGAGGGGGTTTAATAACGCTGAACCGGGTTGAATTGCTTGAGCCGGTTTTCGAAATGATCCGGTTCATCCTCAATGTTGGGTCGGTTCATGGTAATTTTGGGCCGGTTCAACTCAGTTTAGCCCGGTTCTTCGATTCCCGGCATTTTTCACCATTTTTCTCGCATTTTGGCCATTTTTTCAAAATTATTCAAAACCTGCAAAATAAAATAAAATCAAATAAAAACCTTAAAAATACGATTATAACGAGCATAAAATAGGTGTAAAAGTACCTTAAAAATAGCTCATTTTTGGTACGAACAAATACCCCAACACCAAGATTTTGCTCGTCCTCGAGTAAAACAAACTAAACTAACTAAAAAGAAAATGAAAAATAAGGGAAAGAAACCCTAACTCACTGTCATAGGAATCACGATTGCATTTACCGTATGCAACAAGCCCTTTAAACCCCTCGGTCTCCCAAGTGGACAAGTGAGGTCTCGTGAGGGTTTCCAAATGAAATACCCACAAAATTATTACAAAAATAAAGAAAAATCTTTTGGGGTTTTTTTCCTCAAAACAAATATGTACAAAATTTGGGAAAAATATGCACACATCTCTAATCAACTATATTACCCATGTACTCAATTATTAACCTACATATACATAGAATGTACTTCAAAGCCCTCTACCTCCTAAATGACATCAAAGCACAAGTTTTTTACCCCACTGAACATCAAGATTCTGAATCCATCCCGGTGCCCATGTGCAATTGTATCATCATCCCTGGGCTTAGATTCAGCAGAATTAGACTCAATCCCACTTGGCTGACACAACTACATTGTTATCATACTGACCTTAGAAGCAAGCTTTCCCAGTAGCAATTTTGCCTCAAAGGGTAACACCCAGTAGCACGTGCCTCAAAGGGTAACGGCCAGTAGCGCATGCCTCAAAGGGATACTTGTCATTCCAAATATTATTTTATCTCTTTTTCTTTCTTTCATTGTTATTCATAGTACACTTCTTTTCAAAGTATTTTTCAAAGTAATCGTGTCACAAGTTAGTGAGAGAATCATTCATGGAAACCTAAGACCTAAAGATAATGATGAAGGAATAAATAAGGACAGGATTACACAACCTATAATGAACAACTGGAGTTAGAATTGGGGCTTAGAATATCACATTTGAAGTTGAGACTTATCATGCACATCCTATTTATGTACAAGCTAATAAATAAAGCACAAGGGATTCAAGCTAATCAGAAATAGTACACACGTCCCCAAAGCACAACAAAAATCTTCGAAAATTTTCAAAAATTTTTCAAAAATAGGCACCTCACCCCCACACCAAAACTTCACAATGTTCTCATTGTGGGAACTAAGGCGCTAAAAAGCAAGCACATAAGCTATACAACCATAAAACCACACTAAACTACAAATATATACAAACTAGGACACCACAAAAAATCAAAAACAAAACCAAAAACAAAACAAAACCACACACACACATATTTACAAAAGCCAAGAAAAACGAAATCACAAAAGAAAGCCAAAATCCAAACTAAAACCAAAGCAAACACACATCTTCACAAAGACCGAAACAAAACCCTCTAAAACAATCCAAACCACTACATAACCAAAATCAGAATATAAGCTAAACTAAAACAAAGTAAGACCCAAACATACTTATTTGCAAAAACAAAAGACCAAAATCACAAAAGAAAGCAAATGAAAGACAAAAATCAAAAACAAGAACAAACCAAACTAAAACAAGACAAAGCCTAAACATACTCAATGACCAAAATAAAAATCAAAACCACAACTGAAACCAAAATAAACAAAGACAAAAACTAAAGAAAACAAGAAAAATAAATAAAAGACACTAAATAAAAGGCCAAATAAAGGTAAACCTAAAACAAAACAAAACGCACAAGAAAAAGAAAACACAACACAAAACCAAAATAAAACCAAAAGAAAATATCAAAAAGAAAACAAAACACATTGCTCGAATTTAGAAACAGTTCTAGATATCCACAACCAATATAAAACAAAAGAAAAGAGAAGAAGAGGAGAAGAGAGAAAAGTGGAACGATCATACCAGGTTGGATACAGATTGTACCCAAACTATGCCTCACGAAGATTATGCAAATGAGGCTTATGGAGTATCAGCCACTGCATCACAACTCACAAGCAGCTACTCAGATCAAAGCCAACCAACGCTCGAGTAGCTTATCAAACATACGAGCACAATCCTCGTAGAAATGCAAATTGTAAGAAACAGGAATTGCAACCCAAATAAGACGCATAAATTCAATGCAACTCAATGCTCTTTTGAGCTTATCAAAGCTCGTAGCCCAATCAGAAGAGAGATGTGTATATGTAAAATTAGATGCATAAGTCAATGGTTTAATGAAGATATGACTATATGGATGCAAAAACCATCTAAAGTGATCTGAATGATCTAAATGAAAACTCACATCTCTAAGAGGGGAGGGGAGAGGACCAAAACAAGGCTAATCAAAGGAAATATGGAAATTAGAGCTCAAATGTTGGCCTAAAGTCAAGTCTTCCATTTCAAAGTGATCCTTGAGTCTATCTATGCCATTATCATCAAGAGTCTGATCTAAACAAGGAATATCAAGCACAAAATTCTCACGCTCTACAAAAGTAGACTCGGGAGGGTCTGAAGAAGAAAGAAGAGGGGGAAGCGGAGAACTGCAATATTCAAAAAGGAGGTCAGCTTGGACAGGATCAACAGAAAATGATTCATTTTCAGCACGGAGATCCTCATTTAAACTCATAGCGACATCAAACCCGCAAAAAGATTCATATTCTATTTGCAGCATGTTATCATCTAATTTAAACCAAAGGTCGGGAATGATGGAATCAAAAGAGAATGTTTCATATTCAATATGAAAACCCAAATCAAGACCATCAGTAACATCAAACTCATATGAGAAAGATTCATATTCTGCATAAAAAATATCATGATCAAGGTCCAAAATAGTGGGTTCAGTTATCTTATCACACAACTCCTGTGAAATATCTTTAGAATCATCCAAATCATGAGGCTCAACTTTAGGTGTGACGCTTATGTCTAACTCACTAACAGTATCAGATTGTTCACCCACTTCAAATTCACAAAAGTTGTTCAAAGTGGTGGGTAGGTCGACATAAACTAAGACATCTTCAATGACATCTTTGAGTGAGCTAGCGCAGGGTTCAAGGTCTGTTGATGGAGACGTAGGGAGGTCACTCTCTTATTCTAGATTAGGCAAAGGTATGTTTTCATTCAAATGAGGCCTAACAGAATAAGAGGGTTCAAAATCATCATAGAGACTAACGTCGGGTTTACGAGATCCTAAACTAGCATTAATCTCACTATAAGTCTCCCTATTTTGGTTAAAACATGGAGAACAAGCAGCAATTCTCAGCTTCATCATCTCTATCATTTGATCAGTCATATCATTAATCTTCTTTTCGAAACTTGCACACGTAGCATCAACATAAGCATGAAAAGGACAAATATGACCATCGTCACTAGGAGATTCACAAAAGTCGTGCAAAATAGGAGGCACACAAGAATAAGATGAGTCATATGAATTCACAAAGTGGCCTGAAGGGTAAGAATCAGCCTGAAAATCATACTCTCCATGAGTTGGGTATCGAAAAGTCTCGTTAGCTTGTTCAAACGCATGTGTTTCCCAAGCTAGTTTTTCAAAAAATTCACAAACCTCGTCAGGAGTCCTAGTGAATAAACAATCCAAACCCCCAGGGTATATAGTCTCAATATGACCCCTATATTCATCATTAAGACCCTCAAAGATCACTTGGCAAATTTTCCATTTCTCAAAACAATAATTAGCACATTGAGCATGAAATTCATTCAATCTACTTAAGTATTGCCAAAAGATTTCATGCTCAAACTGAGGAAAATAGAAACTTGCCATTTTGTTTTTGAAGTTTTTAAATTTTTCAATTTTTAGTGGTTTTTCAGGTTTTTCGATTTTTTTTGGATTTTAGGTTTTCTAATTTTTTTGGCTTTTCAAATTTTTTCACAAAATGAACTAAATTGAGCAACAACTTGATGAAATGAACAAAGTGAAGTGTAATATGTGTAACTAATAAGAAAATAACAAAGAAAATGAAAACGTGACCTAATCTTATGCCGTCGTCCCCGGCAACGGCGCCAAAAACTTGTTGCGAAAAATTGAGAGTTTAAATAAAAGTGCCGCAAGCGTACAGCTCTCGCTGTAGTACTTGAGGGTCGTCTCCACAGGGACGATGGAAAAGATTATGGTCACAGAGAAGTGTGAGTTAACTAGTTAATCTATACTAGACTAGTTTAAACTTTTCAAAGTGAAATAATGCCTTAATTTAACTGAACATTTGGCTATGCACTTGGCTGAACATTCAAGTAACCTATATGAACTAAAATGAACCAGACCTAGGCAAATAAACAAAACCTTATGAACGAGTTTGCATATTCAACATCAGTTTACTAAAGTTAAAACCCACAATCTAAAATCAACCTTCAGCCAACACCTTCTATCAAGCTACCAGATTCAATTTCAGCGTCAATTTATAACATTAATCACAAGCCATTTGAGCCGACTAAATCACGAGGAGAAGGGGAGAAAAATAGAGCAGGAGTATCAATAATTCAGGCACGATCACCACCTCACCACCAACAATCAACTTTTCAAAACTCAATCTCCATAGTCGAATACCTAGCTAGAAGCATTATCACCAACAACTAAACATAGCACAATTGTATCACCACAATCAATCAACTATAAACGCTGCTAACTCATTAAATCAAAATCAAAATCATCATCATTCAACTATCAACAGTAACTTATAAAATTAATGGAAGAGCTAAGGAACTGAAAGCAAACCGAAGCAGAACTCAGACCTCAGCGATGTACGAGCTTCAAAATTCTTCAAAAATGGCGGATTCACCATGGATGGTTGCACGAACATAAAAACAGGGGAGGGGGATTCGAATGAAATTTGACAAACTAACATTCAATTTTTGCAAATTCGAACTAGTATTGTGAGTTGCTACTGGGAAACTCGAAAGTATAGCATAATTACAAGAAATTCGAAGGCTGGAAACAATTGAAAAATCGAAACCGTAAACCGAATTAAAGCCTAAATTTCGAATGACTCGATTGAAAACTGAAACTAAACCTAAATCAAACCTAACCTAAAACCCTAAAAATTACCTACTTAAGCTTCAATGGCGTGTGTGAGCTCCCTTTATACCCGAACACTCGATCTTCAACCCTTCGATTTGTGAGTATCTAGACGGTGACGATGGGTGTAGCTCGTGTGCGTCGTGGCATTTGCAGCGTGAATGACGGATGGAGGTTCGAAGAGAGAGACTGGGTAGAGAGAGATGGAATGAGGATGGAGAAGACGAGGCAGGGACTCGGGTTTTCTCAGGGTTCTAGGTTTCGGGGAAATGTGAGGAAGAAGAGGATCGCGAGGAGAGAGAGAGTGAAGGGGAGGGGGTTTAATAATACTGAACCGGGTTGAATTGCTTGAGCTGGTTTTCGAAATGAACCGGTTCATCCTTAATGTTGGGTCGGTTCATGGTAATTTTGGGCCGGTTCAACTCAGTTTAGCCCGGTTCTTCAATTCCCGACATTTTTCGCCATTTTTCTCGCGTTTTTGGCCATTTTTTCAATATTATTCAAAACCTGCAAAATAAAATAAAATCAAATAAAAACCTTAAAAATACGATTATAACGAGTATAAAATAGATGTAAAAGTACCTTAAAAATAGCTCATGTTCTGTATGAACACAATGCTATTCACATATGAACGACTTAGATATGCAACTCAGGACAGCAAAGACTGAATCAATCACCCACATCATATTAGTTATCGAATGGATATAGAAGTCAACTTAGACCCGCAAAGACAGAAATAGACAAATTAGATATGTACCATTTCGTATATTACTTAATCCACTAGTTGACTGGCTGACGATAAACAACACTGAAGTATTTTAGAAATTGCATTGGTGAATATCCTTTCTACAGTCAATGAACTAATTCCAAATGCACATAGTTATGGTTAGCTATTCTCTCAGCTTTAACCTCGTAAACAACAACTACCACCACAACTTCCTTTATTTAAAAGTGAAAAAAGAGAGGGGGGAGGGCGGGGATGGGAAAAAGGAACCTGAGAAATTACTAATGACAAACTACTATATTTCCAAAGCAATGACATGGGCAAATGTTTGTATAGTCTTCAGTAGCTTAACCAGATTAGCCTTTATAAACCCATTAAAATCAATCAATGCAATGTAAAGGTTAATAATAGTTAATTTATTAATCTTTTATATACATTCATATATTTGTTAAAGTACCCTGTCCACAAATCTCAGAAGCAGAATGCTAGAGAGAGTATTGATGGTTAATGCCTAATTTAAGAATCAACTAGCTTAAACAATCCTTTGGGATCACGTTGGTGAAACGCATACTAGTAAGTGTAAACAGCGTGTAGTCACCTTTGGTCTTCTGACAAGTTAAATACAAAATTTGCATATAGCTTCGGTTCATACGCTATTGCCCTAAAGATACTCACGTTCCTTTGCATGTAAAGAGAGCACAAAAAAGGTGCGAACTCTTTCCTTTCTCGGTGAGGATAGTTGCGCCTTTCTAACATTGTGTTTCCTCCATCTGCTTTTAAAACACACAATTTCATATTAGTTAAGTTCATAAAGTAGTACTTTAAAGGAAGAATAGTAACTAGCAATGCATCTAAGATTTGCTAGGCAATCCTAAAGAATGATGAAGGAGAAATAGAGTAGCAATGCATGTAACATTATGTTTGCATCATATATTATGATTCTCAACTTGAATGAATTATTGGATCGTTTTTTTAAGAAAAAATAGAAGCATGTTCTATAACTCACAAAAAAGCAGAAGCATGTTCTATAACTAAAGGAAAAAGGCATGTTTGGCAAAGCCATTCAAATTGCAATGTTCTAGTAAACTTCTCACTGTCTTTCTACATTTCTTTTCTTCCCCTTGGTAACACCTACTACATTTCTTATATATCCAACAAAAACACATTCAATGATTAAAAAATCCAAGCTAATTTCACCTACAGTCAATGAAAGTCACACACAATAAGCTAATTCCCCCCCCCAAACTAGAGCACAAGAACAAAGCACCTTAGTTACAGGTCAAGGGGCCAGTTGACAGAGGTAGTTGTATTGACCTCATTGTCAGATACCCAACAACTTCTGAATAAAGAATGTCAAATACCAACATCTGCCTTCTATGCTCAATCACTTTTCATGGTAGTTTATAAAGCAAATTAAATGCGTCTTGTACTGCAAATGTTTCTCGAAGGCCTGTAGGTCTTAGCTGTGTATGTCGATTGTTTATAAGACAATTACAACACAACCAAGACCAAAATCCCAATTTTATAGGTGATTAACATTGGGAACCTCTAAGCACCAAAATTAACACAATCAATGTGAAATCATAAAGCTAACAAGGCCATTATAACATGTACATAACAACATATTTGCACAGCAATGGCATATCCCTGGAATGAGGATGCATAGCAAGAGACTTGATATCTTTGATATTCTTTCATTTGCACCCTTAAGCTTAGAAGACACTTTTCTTTATTTGTCAAACAAGAAGTCAAGAAATACAAGATTACTGTTGAGCATATCAAATTAATAAAATAAATGTACAGGTTCATTTGAATCCCATGTCAGTTATATGAACAATTATCTTACTGCAATCAGACTAAATAAAACTAAAATTGATTTTTTTCCAGACATAGGGCCAATAAGTGTGTTATGATAAAAACGTATTGAGTGATTTCAACTCTTACTATGTCAAACGTGAAATTCTTTAACAATACAGATTCATTTTTAGTTCACTCTCCAATCCTATCCAAATCCTATTCCTTTAGAATTATGAGGGGCATTACACATGGAAGTCAAGTAGGAAAATAGTAAATATTACATACAAATTGCGTGTATGTGTGTGCGTATGCTGGTATCGAAATCCAGACCTAAATAATGAACTAATTTCAATGATAAACTAAATACATAAAAGAAGTAAACTATTACAGAAGAAACCAGCCTCTTATGAAAAGAATGTACAAGTAAACTACAATACTCATCTAAGTTCAACCCATTAACTATAAAAGTTCACCAAAATGGTACAGAAAATTACTTAAAGTTCGTCTCACTTGAAAAGATACTTATAAAGTACAAGCACACATGTTAAAATAAATCAGATTATTATTAATCCATACAAAATCTGCATAGTATTTAGTTAGAGATCTATACATCATAATCAAATGTCATTGAAACTAATCCAAAAACCCTTACCCTTGAATCCACAACCACGTCCCCTACAACTGTCACAATCAAATGTCATTAAAACTAATTCAAAAATTTCTAGCAACATACTAGAGGCCTAGAGCTCCTGAGCTCTATCATTTTGTAAAGACTTACGTGCTGCTAAATGAGAGTATTTGTCATTTTTGTAAGACAACTATTTGGTTCCCAAACCAAAAAAAACCTGCTCAGAATAGTGATGCTTTATGGGCCAGTCGACTAGCATATTTAGACTGCCATTCTCCCCTTTCCCCTCTCCCAAAAAAAAGAGGGTGGAAACAGAGAGAGATCATCATAGACAGACAGAGAGAGAGGACAAAGAAACTCCCAATAAAAAGAAAGAGAGAGAGAGAAAGAGAGAGAGAGAGAGAGAGAGAGAGAGAGAGAGAGAGAGAGAGAGAGGGGCCAAAGACGAAAGGTGGAAACATACCTGTTGGCACTTGTATGCTACTGGATCCTATGGACCTCGTTCTTGTTCTTGTTGGCACTTCCTCCATAATGCCTTTGCCTTTGCCAACATAGCTTGCTTCTAGTACATCTCACATTGGAACGTCGGCATCTAGCTCTCTGATCACGATTCCAGTACCAGGGGTAACACTCTCTCCTTGAGGCTCTGCTTCATGGATGAACATTTTTGTAACACAACCATGTGGTTACCAAAAAAAAAACTTGCTTGAAATTATGATGGTTTTTGGGCCAGTCCACCAACATATTTAAACTGCCATCCACCCCCTTCCCCCCTTATAGAGAGACAGAGAGACAGAGAGAGGCCAAAGAAGAAAGGTGGAAATATACCTGTTGGCACTTGCATGCTGCTACATCGCATGGACCTCATTCTCGATCTTCTTAACACTTCCTCCATAATGGCTTTATGTTTACCAATATAGCTTGCTTCTTATACATCTCGCATTGGAACGTCGACATCTAGCTTTCTGATCACAAGTCTAGTGGCAGGGGCAACACTCTCTTCTTGATGCTCTGCTTCACGGGTGAACATTTGAGTGACTGTTGGTTGATTCTCCTCTTGAGACATGCTGAGGCTGAAACTTGGTGGAGTAAATTATGGGAAGTCATGTTTGCTTTTTTGGGCACTCAAAAATTACTTCTTGATTACCTCAATCGCCAACAAGAAACCTTTTGACTCACAGGAGTCAGGTGAGAGTACCGGAGTGGTACTCTTTAACTTCCCCTGCAAAGTTGTCTCTGTAAACAGTGCCTCAGTTGTGGTTTGCATAGCTATCATTCTTATTTTCTTTAGTGAAGCATGCGCTTCAGGAACCAACTTCTCTAATTCCGTCATCACCCCCGCCAAGGCACGACTATTGGTGATGATCTCATTGCTTGCCTTCTTAGCATCCTTAAGAAGTGCCTGATCAAAAGAAACACAAATGAGAAGAAAGACAGGCCAAGTAAGATAAGGTTGATGTTGAGTCTGAGTCCTAAGTTACGTTCATCCTTGAGACTTAAAACAAGTCTATCTCTTTGGGGCCTATTTTGACATTTCCTTATGAATTCACATAAAATCAAATCAAATCAAAATACTAAACAAGCCATTATATTTCAAGTTGAACTTAACCTTGGATTTGATGGTCAGGGCACATAACAAGTATATGTGAGGGCTATGTCTACTTCTAGATATCACACACAGACATAAAAGTATGGCCATTTACCAACTGAGCAGACACCGAGAGAGAGGTGATGGTGACCTGAAATTGTAGATGTTACATATAGTAGAGAGCAAAGAGTCTAACGTAGGGGGTCATATACCTTAATCTTTGACCGTTTAATATCATGTTCAGCTTCAGCAGCAGGTTCAGGGGTTGCATTAGATGGTTCCTCTTCATAAACCTTTTGAGCTTCATTAGGCACTTCGGTCTCATCTAGTCGGTCCTCAAGGGCACCTATGCCAAAACCGACTTCAAATTCTTGTTCTTCCCTTGATTTAATTTTATCATTTGTCCATCCTCTCAATGTTGAACTAACACTGGACAGACCGTACTTTGAAAACAATCCGATCAAGACAGCAGAGCTGTGAAATAAGAAAAAAGTTTAATTTCTTTTTACAAAACTTGTATGAAAAATTAGATGATCTAAAATTTTAAGGATTCTAACTAAGAGAAGGAATAAAATGAATGAATAGAAATGCTAAACATACCATTAGGAAGTAGTACTGGCCCCCTAAAAAACCTCGAGGTCTTCTTTTTCCAGTCATCAACCGATGACACAAGGGTTGCCATTGTGTATCGCACCCAATTTAGTTCTCTCTCTTTGCTGAAATCCAATAATGCCTCAAGTACCAAGTAATTCACTTCACCTCTTTGATTCCCATTGATACATATAGACACGACAAAGAGTATGAAGTTTCTTTTAAAGTCTTCTCCCCCATCTACCTGGCTACAAATCATCTCAACCATCTCTCCAGATATAGGGACACCATCTCGTTCAGGCCATTGTTTTCTCCGTTGCCTGAGTAGGGTTTTGAATTTGGTACTAGAATTCATTTCATTTTTGGCCTTAGTCACCATAAGGGGGCCCTTGGGAAGAGCTAATGTCATATAGACATCATGCTCGATGACTCTCAACCTGCCATGGGTGAGTGGCAGGGAGCACGAGCAAGTGTTGAAATCGCGGACTAATTGCAATGCTAACTTCCCTGGAATCATGTCAACTTTCAGGTACAAGAAGCCGCCAAAACCAATTTCTTTGATGGCTTCCTTTTGCTTGTCATTTAGCTTTTCAATAAGTTGCCTCAACCGCTTGGGCGACATCCGATTATTGAATTCTTATGGTTTGCTTTTCTCTGTTTTTGGTTTGTTTATCAACTGGGTTGTGTGAACACCCTTTGAATTGCTGCCTAATGCAACTACTCCTTCTTGCTCTTGGGTTATTGGTGGTGTATCATCCATGTCACCATCTCTATGTGTACCTTGCTAACCATCCAAAGGTGCTGCTTCTACATCCATTTGAGTGTGTACATTTAGAGATTGAAGGCTTGGTTGGGAACACTGAGTGGGGAATGTTAAGGTAGGCATGGATGTGGGAGTTGCTGTCCCTAGAGGGATATACTCCTCAGTGTGTGCATCACTAGAAGCTTCATTAGAGTCGGCGGTGGTAGTAATGTATGCTGATGTTGGCCTCTTTGAATTATCTTGAATGCATAATCTTTTTGGCTGAGTATGAATCTTCTTCCCCTTTCTGCCTTTTTGTTGTCCTTGGGACCGCTTACTTCCAGGTTGTTCACTGAAAAAATCATTTTAATAAACTGATATTAGTATTCATAAAGATGAAATTTTACAAAACCCTAAACCAGACCAACCAAATTAGGCTACCTCTTTGCTATAGCTTAGGGTTGTATTAATACGGATGCAATTAATATACATATATGGAGGACGATCACATTGAATGAGTTGTACACTTAAATGGATACATATGAGATTAAATATACATTTGTGAAGGACAATCACATTGGATGAGTGTTTGAGTGGCTTAGTATTAGAAGTTAGCTGCAATGTATCTTTACATTTAAACCATATCTATAAAACCATATATCCAACCTCACTAAAACAAATGCATAAGTTTATTACTCATATGTAACCAGAAAATGCATGCGTTAATTGACAAGTCTGAATATACAAGGGGATTGAATTAGTTCACTTTCCAAAAGGCGCAAGTTCACCATGAAGAATACCCAAGTTTACTATAATATATGTACAAGTTCACCACTATTAATATGTAATTTCATTAATATGAATGTACAATTTCACTAAAGCAAAGTGTTTAAATTCACTAAGATGGATATTATTTAGTGGAAAAAGAGATTAGGATAAGTTTGTCATAAAATCATATAATGTTAAACGAAATTAAAAATAAAAATAAAAATTTTCTACAAATAATACTCTAAGTATGCCATTCGATATATGTAAGAAAACTAAGAAGTTTTTGATTGGACAGAAAAACTAAGAAGTTGAATTTATATAATATATAATCTTAGCGTAAGTGTTGAATTAGTATATTCAGTTTTGATGATAACAAACCCAAGTGTAAAATGCTCTTAAGTAATGTTGCTTCAAACAAATTAGTATATTCAGTTTTGATGACAACAGACCCAAGTGTAAAATGCTCTTAAGTAATGTTGCTTCAAACAAAGTTCTCCAAACAGGCATACACTGTTATTTTCAATATGCGTCTTAACTTGTTTGCTGAATGTTGAGAACAAGTCTTAAGAACAGGTCTCATACCTTGATGACTCACGCTCAAGTCAAGAACACCACCTCGATGAGTTGATTGTGTGTTAAGATCAGTTCCTGAACTCAAGCAATACAAGAACAACCTGGCAAACAGGCTAGGTGTTTCAAGGACAATCCAGCAAACAGGCCTTTCTGAACTCAAGCGATACAAGAACAACCTGGCAAACAGGTTGGTCTAGGTGGTTGGGGCAGCGTATTCATCTTGAACAAGATGACTGGATCTACAACAAGATGTCTTGGGTAATTTAGGTTTTATTTTTTAGACTCTTGTTAATATACCAATCTTGAAAAGTCTCTAACTAACCACTCTTGAATTGGTTGCGCTATTTGCTTCAGAACACCAAGTTTGAACAACCCTGTAAACAGGGTACCTAGGGTGTTTCTGAACTGCAACGGCCAAACCCGGTCACTTTAGAAAACTTATTTTGGTTGGCCAAAAGCTCTAATATATTTTGATAAAATTCCAAGACAGCAATTTAAGCTGTAGGAAATCTTTTGATATGAAAATCACTTGGGAGATTTGCAAAACTGATTTTGGAAAATATTTACCAAAACCGAAAATATTTCTCTCTTATCCTTTGGAAAGTGATTAATTCAAAATTCAAGCTGAGATTCTTTTCCAGGTATTTCACGACTATTTTTAAGGGGAAAAGATAGTCTTTTATCCTCCAAAATCAAATCCCTACAATATTGGGAAACTCTATCCTCATTGGATCTTTTAGCCGTTGGAATTCTCTGTGCTAAGCAAAAATCTCTCTTTGCTAAACATAGCTGATTTTATCACTTCTCCTTGTTTTTGACTGTTGGATTTTTTGTTTAAAAACTCAACATTTCACTCCCATTCATTGGAGAAGAAAAAACGAGAAACATACACAACATACGCAAAAAGGGAGAAGTGCAAAAGTGGTTTTTCTAGTGAGAAGAATTTTTCAAGTTACTCTTGAGAAAAGAAAAACCAAGACAAGTTGTGTTTAAGCTGAGCTTTCAAGATATTGGCATACTAGGACCTCATTGTATCTTACATCTGCTTAAATCAGAAGCACCCCCGTAAGGTGTTTTGTAACCCTGATCTTGGATTAGAAAAGTGAGTGAGTGGTCCTCAGTCGTGTGGACTTTGGACGTGTCCAATCTGGTGAGATTTGGATGTGGTGTAACCTTTCTTAGAAAAGAAGGTTACGTGGTTGCAAGTTGTAACAAGGTGTGTTACATTTGTAACGTGTGAAGCCCGTTAGTGAAAGTGGTTAAATTCTACACGAGGTAGGTCATGGTTTTTCACACCTCAGTTGGGCTAGAGGTGTTTTTCACGGAAAAATTGTGTGTGCTTTATTTTCGCATTTATCTTGTTGATTTTTGCCTTTGAGCAAATTGAAAACATCTGGTGCAAACAAGTCAAAAGGTTGTTTGTAATTCAAGAACAACCTCTGCAATCAGGAGGGTGTTTGTCAATAAGTACGCGAAAATCGAACACCACAATTCACCCCCCTCTTGTGGGTAAGTACTCCTAAATTCAACAAGTGGTATTAGAGTTGGTTCTCTCACAAAAGGGCTAACACCTTGAGAGATTCTGAAGATGAGTACACCACAAGGAATCCTTGAAGGGCAATCCATTACTCAGCCACCCTATTTCAACGGCCAACATTATAGTTGGTGGAAGAATAGGATGGAGAACTATATTCAGGCAGAAGATTATGAGTTATGGATGCTCATCAAGAACGGGCCCCTTGTTCCCACCAAGGTGCTTGAAGATGGTAAGAAGGTTCCCAAGGAACCCATAGAGTTTGATGCTGAAGACTATAAGAAAATGGAAAAGAATGCCAAGGCCAAGAAGCTATTATATTTTGGCCTAGGTCCAGATGAATATACACGTATCTCGGAGTGTGAGTCAGCCCAGGAGATATGGAATGCCCTCCAAGTAGCTCATGAAGGAACAAGTCAAGTCAAACAATCACGTATTGAGCTACTCATGAGGCAATATAAGTTGTTTGATATGGGTGATCGTGAGAACGTGATGGATATGTACACACGCTTCACCCACATAACAAACGAGCTAAAATCCCTGGGAAAATCCTTCACCACAGAAGAGCTGGTGAGGAAGATTCTAAGGATTTTGCCTCGGTCTTGGGAAGCGAAGGTGACAGCCATCCAAGAAGCTAAAGACATGAACAAGATCACCCTCGACGAGTTGATTGGCAATCTTCAAACCTATGAACTCAGAAAGAACTCACAACAAAAAGAGGAGCAGAAGAAGGATCGTGGGCTTGCCTTGAAAGCACAAGAGAATGATGACTCTGACCTTGAGGATGAAGAGATGGCCTTAATGACACGAAAGTTCAAGAAATTCTTCAAAAAGGTCAAAGAAAACAGCAGAAGAAAGGACTTCAGTAAATCCAGAAACACCCCCCGAGAACAGTTCACAGGGTGTTTTAAATGTGGCAAACCAGATCACCTTGTGAAAAACTGCCCTCTGCTTCGAGAAGAGCAGGAGTTCGAACAACCCAGAAAACAGGTTCGAAAACAACCTGTGAACACCTCAGGCAAAAGATTCTCGAAGGCTATGCTTGCTGCCTGGGGAGACTCTTCTGAGGATGAAGGTGAATCTGAAAGTGAAGGAGATGCTGTAGCTCTCATGGCACAAAGTGGCTTAGACTCAGATGATGAATCCACAAACAGCTTGACTGATCTCAATATCAAGGTACGTGGTCTCAATAAAGCAACTCTCGAAAAACTTTTGTATACCTTGATGGATACTTGTGCTGAATTGAAACGAGATGTCCGAGACCTAGAACTAGAAAATGAGATCCTTAAGAATGAGAAACTTGAGGCTGAAAGAGAAATTCTAGCTTCACATCAAACCATAAATGACCTTAGGGAGACCTTGATCTTGAACGAAGTAAAATATACCACCAATCAAGCCAAGGCTGAAAAGGAAACCCTTGAGCTTAAAGAAAAGGTCGAAGTTTTGCTTGCTGAAAACAAGAACCTGTCGGCTAAAGCAAAACGCACAGAACATGACCTTGCCACAAACAGGTTGTGGAACAAGTCCTCACAAGCCCTTGATTGGTTAAACACTCACCACAGTCGAAATAAAAAGGGACTTGGATATAAGCCTAAACGAACCGTTTACCCAATCCATAGAAAGTATGTGGGATTACCTGAAAACATTGTTTGCTTTCATTGTGGTAAAACTGGTCACTATCAATATTCATGTCCTTCAAGAAGGTATGCCATTGAAAAGAATGAAAGATATGTGAAATAAATCTGGATTAGAAAAGATGAGCTTTATTTGTCTAAAAGAATGGGACCCAAGTGGATCTGGGTTCCTAAACCTAACTCTTGATTTGTTTTGCAGGCTGAAGTGAGAGAGAACAACCCCACAAACAACCCAGCAAACAGGGTAAGAAACACCCTGGCAAATAGCTCAGAAAATAACCTTGAAAACAGGCAGCTGTGGTATGTTGATAGTGGGTGTTCGCGGCATATGACCGGAGAAAAATCAAACTTTCTCTCACTTACAGCTTCAATCGGTGGGAGCGTGGCTTTTGGAAACGGCAAGTCTGGGACAATTGTCGGTATAGGTAGCATTGGTAAAACTCTCTCCCACTCAATTGATAATGTGCACTTAGTTGATGGTTTAAAGCATAATTTACTAAGTGTGTCCCAACTGTGTGACAAGAACAATCTAGTGGTGTTCTCACAAACACATTGCTTGGTTGTCAATGCCAACACAGGAGACGTTGTGTTAAAGGGGAAGCGTCACAAAAATATTTACATAGTTTGTATTTCCACACTTCTCCAAAACAACCTAACTTATTTGAGTGCTGTGAATGATGATATAATACTCTGGCACAAGAGACTAGGTCATGCGAGCCTTACTCTTTTAAACAAACTTGCTTCCAAAGACTTGGTTGTTGGACTACCTTCCCTCAAGTTTAATGATGACAGGGTATGTGAAGCTTGTGCAAAAGGAGAACAAGTCAGATTGTCTTTTAAATCAAAAAGGTGCGTTACTACCCGACCTCTTGAATTATTACACATTAATCTATGTGGTCCTATGAGGATAACAAGTAGAGGTGGGAAGAGGTATGTGCTTGTCATAGTGGATGATTACTCTTGATTTACTTGGACCCTGTTCTTGGCCTCCAAGAATGAAACTTTTGAGAATTTTATTGCCCTTCTCAAAAAGGTTGAAAAGAGAGTAGGACACTCATTGGTTAGCTTAAGGTCTGATCATGGTACTGAATTTGAAAATGCAAGTTTTACAGAATTTTGTAATACGCATGGTGTTGATCATAACTTCTCAGCCCCAAGAACACCCCAACAGAATGGGGTGGTTGAGCGCAAAAACCGCACCCTAGAAGACATGACTAGGACAATGCTTATTGCTAGTGGTCTTCCTAGAAACTTTTGGGCAGAAGCTTTGAACACATCATGTTACATTATGAATAGATGTATGATTAGACCTATTTTGAACAAAACTCCCTACGAACTCTTCAAAGGCAGAAAGCCCAACATTATGCATTTAAGAACATTCGGTTGTAGGTGTTTTGTGCATAATAATGGGAAGGATGCTTTAGGAAAGTTTGATCCCAGGAGTGATGAGGCAATATTTCTCGGTTATTCCTCTCACAGCAAGGCATACAAAGTCTTTAACAAAAGAACCTTGTGCGTTGAGGAAAGTGTGCATGTGCTTTTTGATGAATCTAACACTTTGAATAAGAATGGTGCACAGGAAGAAGAGTTTGAATTAGGTCTTATCCGAAAAGAAGTGTTGCCCCATGAGAGACAAGGTAAGAACACCATGGAGACAACAGGCCCAGAAGTTGTTCCTCAAAACGGCAGGCAAGGTGAACACCAAACAGGGGGAAACACCGTTGAACCCTGTTCGGGACCATGTTCTTCAGGAACAGGCTTACAAACAGGTGCAGAAATAGGCTCAGGAGGTGTTCGTGAGCCTGATTCTCCAAATATTCCGGCTAGAGTAGAGCATGTGTCTGTGGATCCACTTACTCCACGACCATGGAAGCACCATAGTTCACACCCCCTTGATCAAATTCTGTCTGATATTAACAGTGGAGTGCAAACTAGGTCTAAGCTTAAGAATTTCTGTGCTTTCTATGCTTTTCTCTCTAACATTGAGCCAAAGAATGTGAATGAAGCTCTTGCAGATTCAGATTGGGTCACGGCAATGCAAGAAGAGCTCCATCAATTTGAAAGAAACAGAGTATGGCACCTGGTACCTAAACCTGCAGAGAGAACAATCATTGGAACCAAGTGGGTGTTCCGAAACAAACTGGATGAGTCAGGAACAGTCACTAGGAACAAGGCACGGCTGGTTGTTCAAGGGTATAACCAAGAAGAAGGGATCGATTATGAAGAAACCTTTGCACCAGTTGCTAGAATTGAGGCTATTCGAATCCTAATAGCTTTGCAGCTCATATGGAAATCAAGCTATATCAAATGGACGTGAAAAGTGCATTCCTAAACGGATACCTTAAAGAAGAGGTGTATGTCAAACAACCCCCTGGTTTTGAAAACAGTGAATTTCCTAACCATGTTTTCAAACTTGACAAAGCTCTTTATGGTTTAAAACAAGCTCCTAGAGCTTGGTATGAACGTTTGTCAAGTTTTTTACTTGAAAATAATTTTAGAAGAGGCAAGGTAGACAATACCTTGTTTCTAAAATCTAAGGGGGAACATTTATTGATTGTCCAAATATATGTTGATGACATTATATTTGGTGCAACTCATCGTGATTTATGCAATGAATTTTCAAATATGATGAGGAGTGAGTTTGAGATGAGCATGATGGGTGAGCTTAACTTTTTCTTAGGCTTACAAATCAAGCAAACTCCAAACGGCACCATGATCCATCAACAAAAGTATATCAAGGAGCTACTTAAGCATTTTGGGATGGAGTCAGCCAAATCCATAGACACTCCTATTTCTCCTTCAACCAAGTTGGTTATGGATGATGAGAGTCCCTCAGTTGAGGAGAAACTCTATAGGGGCATGATTGGGTCACTCCTATACCTAACCGCTAGTAGACCGGATATTGTTTTTAGTGTTGGTTTATGTGCCCGTTTTCAGTCTAATCCTAAGGAAACTCATCTTAAGGCTGTTAAACGGATACTAAGATATTTGAAGCATACACCCAATTTAGCTTTATAGTATCCTAGAGGTTGCAATTTTGATCTTGTTGGATATGCTGACGCTGACTATGCTAGATTCCTAGTTGATAGAAAGAGTACCTCAAGTATGGCTCACTTTCTTGGACCTTGTTTGGTATCTTGGGCTACAAAGAGGCAACATTCAGTTGCCATGTCCACAGCAGAAGCTGAATATGTTGCAGCAGCTTTATGTTGTGCTCAACTGTTGTGGATAAGACAATAGCTTAAGGACTTTTGTGTTGACACTGGATGCATTCCTATTTTTTGTGATAACACAAGTGCAATTAACATTGCCAAAAATCCATGTCAACATAAAAGAACAAAGCATATTGACATTCGACATCATTTCTTGAGAGATAATGTTGAAAAGGGTTTAATTTCTATGAATTTTTGCTCAACGGAAAATCAAATTGCTGATATATTCACTAAGGCACTAGCTAGAGATCAATGTGAGAGAAATAGACTGGAACTAGGGTTGGTAAGAACACCCTGAGATACTTGTTTCTAAGACATGAACTAGGCTTGGTAAAAACAATCTCTACACCCTGTTCTCTTCCCTTGTTTGCAAATCCTATTAGCAACTGATGTGATTTATGAGTGCATACACTCGAATTGCGTGCGTTTCTACAAAGAGTGCAGCATAAGGGGATGTACTAAGGATCACTGGAGCAGCTCTGCTACCCCTAGTGCCAATGAGTCAAATCAAGATCAAACGGCGAAGAACATGCAGGTATCTTGATTGAACGGATAGAACAGGTAGGTCCCTTGGTTATTCAATGCATATGGGAATGTGTTTTCTTTAAATCTTCCTCCTTACTAAGGCACACGCCTTTACTGTTCTCATCCGTTGCAAACCTAGAGATCTTTAAAAGATTTTGGGTGCTCTCTCTCTCTTTAAATGCCCTGTTCTCAGTTCGTCTTTTCATCTGACTTCATCTCGCTCAAAAGCAAACCCTGTAAACAGCCTTAAACCCTAATCTCTCTCCTCTAGCAACAATGGCTTCCAACAACACCTCTCACTCAAAAGCCCTGGTTCTTGCATCCTCAATCCCTGCTCCCCCTCGCCCAATCCTGTACAAGCCTTTCAAATTTCTGAAAAGCTTGTCCCTAAAGTCAGTAAGGATAGGGATGGACGATATTCCCTTCAATTGTGAAAGGGAATTGGTATTTCTTATGGGGTCAGTTGCATGTCCCATTAAAGTAGAGCCAGAGGGTGCACCATCGGGGCCTCAAGACAAAATCTTGGAAACCCCTGAAGGGTTTAGTGATAATTTCGAACCCTGTTCTTTTGGGCTGTTTCCTGAAACAGTGCCAGAAACAGGGAAAGACTCTTTTGACGCCGTGTATGTGGAGGATCTGAATGTCTATTTCCGAGGGAATTCGTATGAGACATCAGAGGAGAGTCAGGAGGAGGATTCTCCCCCTGAGGCTGAACTCACTACTCCGATTACGCAAACCGGAGAGAAAAGGAAAAGGGTGAAAATAGTGGCCAGGCGCAGCAAAACGCCAAGAACAAGGCCACAACCAAGGTCTCAGCCCTCTCAAACTCCCTCTTCTCCAAAATCCTCTAAGCCTTCTCGCAAATCTGCAAGAATAGCTTTTCAATCCGCTCCCCGTATCTCCAAACCCTCTGCTCCAATCATCGAGGAGATTTCCTCTTCTTCCACCGAGGGGTTCTCGAGTTCTGACTCTGGGAACACCTCTTTCAAACAGGGGACACCGGTGTTCTCCAAGTCCTCTGAAGATCAAGCACCTCAAAAATCAACCTCTAAACCTGCTGTGAAGCCCTCTCTTGCAAACTCACCCCTCAAAAGAAAGCCCAGAACAGCTCCCCTACCAGACGCTACCACCTCTGTTCCTCCTCCCAAATGCTCAAAGAAGTCCACTCCCTCTCCTATGTCTGACAAGCGTGCGCAATTGCTTAAGCGCAATGTCGTCAGGGGGAAGGTAGTAAATGTACGTTTTTTTCGAGGAACAGGATCTGGGGGTGTTCCTGAACAAGTTACGAGTCCAAGGCTGGCTCGACTTGTTTGCAAACACCCAGTTGGGGTGTTCTGTGCCTGAGTTGGCTGAGTTTTACGCCAACTGCAGTGTCACTAAAGGGGTGGTGACAAGTTTTGTGAATGGGCAAGGCATTAAGGTTGATGCGCCCACACTTGGGAACATATTGGGAATGCCCTCATAAGGCTTTGCTGTGTATGTGAGGGAAGACAAGACTGCCCTGGCAACAGCCAGGCTCCTAGAGGTGTCCCAACGCCTCAGTCAGAAACAGGGCCTGAGAACACCCCTCTCGGTTAAGAAAGGTGAAATGACCTCCCTGCACCAACTACTGTTTATGTTCACCATCAAGAACATAATTCCACGAGGTCAAGGGCGAAACTCAGCAGATGCCCTTGATCAATGTCTGGTGGACCTACTGGATCGGGAGGAACCAATAAACCTCCCTGCAATCATGATTCGCCACATAGGGCGAATTGCGAACACTACCCGAGCCCATGATCTTGGCTATGGGTTTCTGCTGACAAGGGTGTTTGAGCACTTTGGGATAGCGCTCACACGGAGAGTGGCGGCCCAAATCATTGATGAGATTGGGATTGACACCCTGCTAGGGTGTGGCTATGAGGTTGGCGAAGGGTCAGTCTCCAAACAGGGTCGTCGACCACCTCGACCACCTGTTTCTGGGCAACCTTCCATCAAGGTTGAGGCTGTTCTTGAGGACAATGCTCGCCTCAAGGATGAGCTCTCCGCCGTCAAGGCTGCTCTTGCTGAGGAACAAGCCCTCTCCGCCAAACGCCATGAAGACTCCACCCTTGCCCCCAGCATTCCTCCTCCGCAAACGAAACCACCCCCTGCTCCCTGATTGTCTAGGCTGGTCTCTAGTCTCCTCCTCCTCCTCTCTTAGTTTTGTTGTTTTGGCATTGTACTACTTTTCTTTGCAATGAAATATCTATTTGCAATGCTTTATATGCTTTTCTTACAACCATCCTGTTATTCTTGCTTTTTAATGATGCCAAAAGGGGGAAGAATAGTGTCCCTATTGACAAAGTATGACGAATAATGAGCCTAACCTTGACTCGATAGGGTGGGTTGACCTCTAACTCCTTGTACCTACGTGGATCCCTATCAGCATTCAATTTTTTTTTAATATGGACACTTGGTTTGTCATCATCAAAAAGGGGAAAATTGTTGAATTAGTATATTCAGTTTTGATGACAACAAACCCAAGTGTAAAATGCTCTTAAGTAATGTTGCTTCAAACAAAGTTCTCCAAACAGGCATACACTGTTATTTTCAATATGCGTCTTAACTTGTTTGCTGAATGTTGAGAACAAGTCTTAAGAACAGGTCTCATACCTGATGACTCAAGCTCAAGTCAAGAACACCACCTCGATGAGTTGATTGTGTGTTGAGATCAGTTCCTGAACTCAAGCAATGCAAGAACAACCTGGCAAACAGGCTAGGTGTTTCAAGGACAATCCAGCAAATAGGCCTTTCTGAACTCAAGCGATACAAGAACAACCTAGCAAACAGGTTGGTCTAGGTGGTTGGGGTAGCGTATTCATCTTGAACAAGATGACTGAATCTACAACAAGATGTCTTGGGTAATTTAGGTTTTATTTTTTAGGCTCTTGTTAATATGCCAATCTTGAAAAGTCTCTAACTAACCACTCTTGCATTGGATGCGCTATTTGCTTCAGAACACCAAGTTTGAACAACCCTGTAAACAGGGTACCTAGGGTGTTTCTGAACTGCAACGGCCAAACCCGGTCACTTTGGAAAACTTATTTTGGTTGGCCAAAAGCTCTAATATATTTTGATAAAATTCCAAGACAACAATTTAAGCTGTAGGAAATCTTTTGATATGAAAATCACTTGGGAGATTTGCAAAACTGATTTTGGAAAATATTTACCAAAACCGAAAATATTTCTCTCTTATCCTTTGGAAAGTGATTAATTCAAAATTCAAGCTGAGATTCTTTTCCAGGTATTTCACGGCTATTTTTAAGGGGAAAAGATAGTCTTTTATCCTCCAAAATCAAATCCCTACAATATGGGGAAACTCTATCCTCATTGAATCTTTTAGCCGTTGGAATTCTCTGTGTTAAGCAAAAATCTCTCTTTGCTAAACATAGCTGATTTTATCACTTCTCCTTGTTTTTGGCCGTTGGATTTTTTGTTTAAAAACTCAACATTTCACTCCCATTCATTAGAGAAGAAAAAACGAGAAACATACACAACATACGCAAAAAGGGAGAAGTGCAAAAGTGGTTTTTCTAGTGAGAAGAATTTTTCGAGTTACTCTTGAGAAAAGAAAAACCGAGACAAGTTGAGTTTAACCTGAGCTTTCAAGATATTGGCATATTAGGACCTCATTGTACCTTACATCTGCTTAAATCAGAAGCACCCCCGTAAGGTGTTTTGTAACCCTGATCTTAGATCAGAAAAGTGAGTGAGTGGTCCTCAGTCGTGTGGACTTTGGACGTGTCCAATCTGGTGAGATTTGGACGTGGTGTAACCTTTCTTAGAAAAGAAGGTTACGTGGTTGCAAGTTGTAACAAGGTGTGTTACATTTGTAACGTGTGAAGCCCGTTAGTGAAAGTGGTTAAATCCTACACGAGGTAGGTCGTGGTTTTTCACACCTCAGTTGGGCTAGAGGTGTTTTCCACGGAAAAATTGTGTGTGCTTTATTTCCGCATTTATCTTGTTGATTTTCGCCTTTGAGCAAATTGAAAACATCTGGTGCAAACAAGTCAGAAGGTTGTTTGTAATTCAAGAACAACCTCTGCAATCAGGAGGGTGTTTGTCAATAAGTACGCGAAAATCAAACACCACAATTCACCCCCTCTTGTGGGTAAGTACTCCTAAATTCAACAGTAAGCAAGATAAGTTTTTTTATTAATCACATAATTAAAATTCTCAGTTTTATAGTATTGACTTCTGTGTTTTTTTGGGAGGGGGGAGTTGATAAATTTACGTGCACACTGAAGGAAAAATTGAATCTTAATTATATAGATGTAAAATACGCATATACCTTATTGCTAAACCATTTTCAAAGGTTGATGCATTTTATTTACATATCGCTCCCTTAATTTGTTGGGCCTTGCAAAATAAAAGTCAAGAATTAATTATTATAGTACCCAAATATGTTCAATTTTTTAATTCGATGTTTGCATCGTAGAGACTGAATATATATACACACACATACACGCACGCGCGCGCGCGCGCGCACACACACACACATACATAAATACATTTGCTTACATACATATATATTTATTTCATAGCAAATGTTATATATCAAATATAATACATACAATGGGGATGAACAAAATTATAGCTAATAGACAGAAGAAAAATATATACAAAATGTAAATAATTTACTACAATTATATTAATTAAACTAAAGAAGAAAACCATCAACAACCAAAAATTTAGAGTTGCATGAGATTAAAAGTACCACATATTAGAGGAGGGAAGGATGGACACCGATGTATATTATTATTTTTTATAATATGAAGATAAAGATATAAAGTTTAGTGTAATTAGTGAAATTACCTGATATTTTTCTTCACATTAATGGGCTGTTATTAATTTTCATTTGGTA